>JBAMCL010000078.1:0-441137 GCA_037075165.1 Hirtodrosophila histrioides
GTGGGAGCGATCGGTTGCAACTTGACTTGTTGTATGAAAAATGTATGCAAATTTACCACTTTTGATGGCAATGCTATTTAACAAGTCAAATGGGTAGTATTTAATTCATTTATTGTAGTTTCATTTCGTTCTTCAGGCATTCCAGTACATTTTGCAGCGTTTGCATACAACAACTCCGGTCGCTCCTAGGGCAGGTATAAGATACATTAGTCCGATTTTGATTAAATTTGGTGAGCATATGTAGAACATGATCAAACTTAAATTTTGTGAGTTTGGTTACGCTATCTACAAAAACAAAAAAGTTTTTCATACAAAAACATAGTTGTCAACCTATTATTCCTATGGGAGCTGTAAGATATAGTGATCTGATCCGGCTGGTTTTCAAATATGTACTGCCTGCACCGAAAATAAAGACTTGTGCCAAGTTTCATAATCATAGCTTTAAAATTGAGCGATTAGTTAGAATGTAAACATTCGGGCTGGCAACATTTTCTAACTTTAAATGCGTATTATTTAAAAAGTATTGAACCTACAGAGCACCAAGACCACTCAATCGATGCGCAATATAGTTCTCTATCAGATTCTGAAGTGGATTTGACATCTGACTTAATTTACAGGCACAGACTAAGGTCTTGTAAACAAAGTCCCTAAATTTCATACATTTTTTAGGCGCGTTGGGTCATGTGACGTACATGCGCAGTGAGAGCCAAAAGTTGCAGTCGTCTTGTCGTAACCTATGGCTCTCTCAATCGTGTATTTGCACTATCACATACTCTTTAATGTCATTTTTACCACTCAACTTGCCACTGATATCCATAACTGTATGCCATGGTATACAGACTTCGGGTATGGGATGGAGTTCTATTTGGGCCTTACCCGAAGTTGATTTTGAAAGTTGTGATGCAATTTTCAACAAATTCACGTATTTGGACATGTTTGGAAACCAATACTGCGTATATACCTTGTCTAGTGTTTTCTCCCAGCCCAGGTGCATTATGGCCTCATAGACGTGATTAATCACAGACCACCTAAATGCTCGCGGGATTACCGGCAGACATCGACTTCGTCCATTTCTCTGTATCTTCCTATACAACATACCAGATCGCAATTCATACGTTTTTGCGTATTCATGTGTAAGTTCGTTGTTTTTCAACTTTGTCATTAAATCCGATATGTCCGAATCTCGATGCTGATCCGCAAGTAGCCAGTTATCTGTGATATCTGCCAACTCTATGCGCATTTCAGTTATTTTAGTTGCATTGGTAGGCTTAACAATTGGTAGGGAATTGCGTGAGAGGAAGTCTACAAGTGCCATACTATTTCCCTTCCTATATTCTACCTCAAACTCAAAGGACTGTAAATATGCCCACCAACGATGGACCCTCGGCGTCAAATCTTTTTTATGACGACTAGCTTTGAGTGAGTTGCAGTCTGTAAAATGAGCGGCCATGTAGATAATGGCAAAAGTGTTTTACGGCGTTATACACAGCCAGCGTTTCCAGCTCATATGAGTGGTATCTTGTTTCTGCTCCCGTAGTACACTTGCTAAAATACTCTACGACTCTTGGTTTACCGTTTACCTTGTGCGTCAATATGGCACCATAGCCATCTGCACTAGCGTCAGTATGGAGTTCAACCGGAAGGTGTGGGTCATAAATGATAAGAACCGAATCGCTAACTAATGCAGATATTATTTCTTGGCGCACCTGCTCGTGCTTATCACGCCATTCAAATTTGCTGTTTTTTGACGTTAGCAGATACAAAGGTTTAATCAATTCAGAAAATCGAGGGATGAGTTGTCGAAAATAGGATGACAAGCCAATGAATTGCCTCAGTTGCGTAACCGTCTGTGGAGGTGGCAATGCAGCCCATGCCTGAATTTTCGCGGATTTGGTCTTATTTCACCATTTTCAATTTTATACCCTAAATATTCGACACTCGACTGTAGAACTTATTTATGTTATAAGAAAACCCAGCACTGGACAGCCTTTGCAATACCTCCTTAAGTCTAATAAAAGCGTCCTCTTTTGTGCTGGCCACAATTAAAACATCGTCAATATAAACAATTGCATACGAATATGCCACTTCACCCAAAGCGCGCATTATGGCTCGCTGAAACACTGATGATGCGTTCTTTAAGCCAAAGGGCATGGCCATAAATTCGTATTGACCTTCTGTTGTAACAAATGCTGTACGTTCCATCGAGTCGGGATGTATTGGAATTTGGTAGAAGCCACTCGCCATGTCGAGACTTGTGAAATACTTGCTGCCGCGCAGTCTGTCAATTTGGTCCGTTATTAGGGGCAACGGATATTTATCAGAGACCGTATTAGCATTCAATTCTCGATAATCGATACACAAACGATCAGTGCCATCCTTCTTCTTAACTAACAACATTGGACTCGCAAAAGGGGAACAGCTTGGGCGTATGACTTTGGATGCCAAGAGTTTCTGTATTTTGCGCCTTACAGTTAATTTTTCTTCTGTGCTCAGTCTATACGGACGCCTCATTACCGTTTTATTGGCACCAATCAGACGGATTTCTAATTCACCCGTGGTAACTCGACGGTTGGGTATACCCTTTATAAATTTTGGTGCATGCGACTTTAATATTTCTGCAAGTTCAGCTTGGTCGGACTGACTTAGATTAACATCACCCTTTATGGCATCCATGAAATTCAACTCAGCAATGCTTGACAGTGTATTGACTGTATTAATTTTATGTAAAACAAACTTATTGGCATCAATTGTTACATCAAAGCCTTGACCTAGAATTTCACGGCCAATCAGTACATCATACTTTAAATGTTTGTCCATGACAACGTGAAACAAAATCTCAATAGAAAACTCACATATCTTTACAGAAGCAAGAATTTGCATAGTGCATGTTACAGAACCTTCACCAATGCCACTTATAAGCACAGTGTTATTTATTCTTTTGCCCATAAACTTATCAGCTTATTTTTCTTTTAATAAGGAACACTTTGCCCCTGAATCGAAAAAGTATGGAACGGGCTCACCCTGTTGGTACAAGAACCTCTTTGGATCGACGACGGTGCACACATCCACTCGCTTCTCGAACGTTTTACCCTCTCTTGACGATGACTTGGCCGTACATGTGGTTGCAATATGGCCCAGCTGGCCACACTTGTAGCAGGTTACGGCTGACATGTCCCTCTTCGGTGTGGAGTTGCTACGGGTCGAGTTGCTTTTTGGCTCACTTGTGTCTCCAGATTTTCTGCTTCGGCATTCTGCCATTTTATGGCCAGGTTTGCCGCAAAAGTGACACTTCCCTTACCACAACGATCTTTGCTTCTTTCGCCGTGGGCCACTGGTATAGTCCGGTGTATTGGAATCACTGCGCTTACCAAACGCATAGGCACGCAATTGTTGCTCCAGCTCACTTCGGGTTTTAATGTTCGTTGTGAATAATAATCGCTGCACTCGTTTGTCTATTTGCGCGGCGTGTGCCAGTACGACCGATACCGCAATTTCTTCGTTGCTCATTTTCGTCCACTTCGATAGCAGTGCCGTTACTTGTCTACTGGCATTAGAGGTGGAGAAACATCGAGTGAAACATCGATGTTTTCAAAACATCGGAACCATCGATGTTTGGTAGGCCACTATCGATGTTTTTATATACAACTCTGCACTTGGTGACGACAAGCGTATAATTGTAAGTAAAGGCATTATTAAATTTGTTCTTATAATTAAAGAAATCTTAAAACAGCCCAAATTTCTTTCATACATGCAATTTGAAGTGCATTTATACATTTGGCGCGCAACAAATTGGCGGTCAGCAACCAAGCATTGGCCAAGCCTGCCACAACAAAGTTTGTGCAATGAGTTTGTCAAATGGCAACGCATAATTATTACAAATATATGCTTTTTTTTAAATATTGTGTATTGCATACAGTATGATGGTAGTATCTACATCTAGCAGCCAAAGCTTTGTAGCAGGAATTGGTGACTACAATGGCACAAACTCCACAACAGCAACCAACACCAACCACAGATCAGCCACCAAGCAAATTTTCTTTCCTGCAAGGAAAAATTTCCAGCAAAGTGCAATCTACCCGGGCCGATGCTATAATTGCCACGAGACAACACTTGAAAAAAAAACCAAACCCGACAATTGCGACCCCCTAAAATTTTGGAAGGTAAGAATTTGAAAATATTATGAGAAATATGTATATTTAAAGCAATCTCTTTTACAGATGAATACTGATGACATAGCGCTAAAAACTATAGCCAAAAAATTTTTGTGCGTTCAAGTATCTTCATGCGAATCGGAAAGGGTTTTTAGCAAAGCTGGACAAACCATTTCAGATCGCAGGACAAGACTCAGTCCTAATGTTGTAGACAAACTATTATTTATAAGCAAAAACAGGGATCTCAATAAAGACTTATAATTTTGTTATTGTTTGAAATGTAACGGGTTTTTTTTATTATTTAGAACAGGGGTGCGCAAATCTGCCTTATGGATGTGCACGCATCAATACAAATAAAAGAAATCGCACGCACACATGGAACAAACTTTTTTTTTTATTTCAATGTGTACACAGAAAAAAATAGGAACATGTTTCGTCAAAAAAGTAAAAATAATGGAAAATGCTTATGATTAATGGTGATTTAAAAATTCATCAATTTTATTTTAATTTTTGTTAATGATAGTTTTAGTAGTGAAAAAACGAAATGACAATTTAAAAAATGTGAATAGAACCAAAGAATATAAAGTCATACAGAAGGCGCATCTCATACAACGAAAAATGTTCTATGAGGGGACCCATTTCAACGTACCCATACTTTGCTTGGTGAGCACTTACTTAAATACTCGTATATGTCGTTAGCCAGCGAGAGTTTTTCAAGGCAGTAGTGCAGTGGGATGTGGTGCGGCGCGTTGTCACGGTGGACGACCTGTGTTCAAGCCCAACTGGTGGCAGCTGGCTAACATTATTTTTTTTATTTTTTTATAATGTTTTGTTTTTTTTGTTAATTGGTATTATTTTTCGACTGTTCGGTTTGCTGTATTTAATTTATTTTTATTATTTGTGATTGATAGAAGCGGACAGATAAATAAACATATGAATGGATAGACAAAGGTTTTTTATTTTACATTTAATACTTCTATCAATTTAAAAAATTAAATTAATTAAATATATGTAGACAAGCAGCTTCATAAAAAAATAACGGTTGATTGAAAAGTTGAAGCATACAGAATCACAAAGCATACAGAATCACACAAGCAAAAATTTCGTCGTTCTGTTACGACGAGGTAACGGTAACGGTTCTAAAAATAGATTTCGTTTTGCTTCGACATCAGCGAGCCAAGCCTCGCCAATTTTTGTAGCACTGCTGGCTTCCGCGAGATTTGGATACTCTACTTTTTATAAATTAGGTATTGCTATTATTTGGCCTATAAAATATATATTTCATTAATGTTAATAACTAATGTAAAACTTATTTTTCATTCTATTTTTGACTATGCGTGTATGGCCACCATTTTAACTAACTGGCTGTATATATACTTTGACTGTGAGTTTAGAAGAGTATTTACGTTTCGGTGCTTGAAAGTGGAGCTTATACGCACACTTTTCATAGATACATGTAAAAAAATTTTGTTCTTGAAGATATTTGTGCGCCAAAAATGTATTGCATTTGGTCTCTGCAAAAAAAAAGAACAATTGCAGGGCAATATGGTCTTAAGCTCTTTTTTCGTCCGTCCGCCCGTCCGTCCGTCCTTTGTCGATTCGTCCGTTTGCCTGTCAGTCTATCCATTTAAATGTTTATAAATCTGTCCCTCTCTATCAATCTCAAATCAGAATAAGAGAAAATTTATCAAACCAGATGATATAAAAACAATACAAATTAACAGAAAAAACCAATATTAAAAAAAATATTGGTTTGAACCACAGGTCCACCATCAGGCAGCATCAGGACAAAGCACTGCATCTCATCTCACTGCACTACTGTCATCAACGACTTATGGTGGCAAATGGCAAATAAGTAGCGCTACGAGCAATCTCGAGCATAAAAAAGAATGAAAACTGTGATTTGGACTGTGCATGCCGAGGCTTGGCTCGTTTGAAACGAAGCAAAACGGAATCTATTTTTAGAATCTTTACCCCGTTGACCGTCTGCCCGCATCATCAAACGTGAAAACAAATCGACGAAATTTTTGCTTGTGATGCGCCTTCTGTATGACTTTATATTCTTTGATAGAACACATGCGTCGGACGGTTCACAACGAAGTGAAGCTTTCCGTTTTTCAGTGCATCATAAATGATAAGCCAACAACAAAATACATTCGGATTAACACCGAAAAAACGAAGCAGTAAAATTGTTTTTGGATTGCCAGCAACGAAAGTTGACGGAAAGCGAAAAGTGAAAAATTGTTTGTGTAATTTCTCAATGTGCACCAGAAGCTTACCTATGTGCACGATTGAGAGACAGTAGGTTACGCTATGCGCATGTCCGTTAGTCGCCGTTATCCGGCGACCAAACCTGTGACGTCAAAAGTCATGAAATTCAGCGCGCGCTTTTGAATTTGTTCGAAAATCACTGACTTTTTTTACTGTATCGGCTCGTGGGGCTGTAATTCCAGTCCGATTTTGAAAATCTTGCCAGCATATTGTAGGGAACTTCATACCGCGTCGATTGATAGGTCTTGGTGCTCTGTAGGTGCCATACATTTCAAATAATAAGTAGTTAAACTTAGAAAATGTTGCCAGGCCGAATGTTTGCATTCAAACTAATCGCTCAATTTTAAAGCTATGATTATAAAACTTGGCAGAAGTCTTTATTTTCGATGCTACCAGTACATATTTGAAAACCAGCCGGATCGAATCACTATATCATATAGCTCCCATAGGAATAATAGATTGACAACTATGTTCTTGTATGAAAAACTTTTTTGTTTTTGTACAACAAACTACAATATACAGGCAAGATTTTCAAAATCGGACTGGAATTACAGCCCCACGAGCCGATACAGTAAAAAAAGTCAATGATTTTCGAACAAATTCAAAAGCGCGCGCTGAATTTCATGACTTGTGACGTACATGCGCAGTGAGAGCCAAAAGTTGCAGTCGTCTTGTCATAACCTATGAGCTCTCTCAATCGTGCGCCATGCTCATTTGAGCTGTACTCAAATGTTGCTCTCTCGAATTAACAGGACGTTAACATACTTGCTTATTCAATATCGTACTTTTATTAACATAGTTTCGGTTACATTCAAATTTTAACATATTTTGATTAAGGAATCTACGACATATATATATACTAGCCGGTAATACCCCGGCCTTGCCCGGCGAAATATTTAGATGAAAGCGCATTATTTTGAATTTGACTACTTTCGTAACCGTAAGAAATACACATAAATAGCGTATTATGTGTATACCCTCCCGTGGGGGTAGAAAACTAAATAATTAAGCCACGTGACTAATGTTTCTTCTGTAGGGCTATGAAAATGTCTTTGCAGCCGATCTAACTAATCAAATAATCCCACTCATTTGACTTTGACCTCCATTTCCCGCCCGTGGCGACGCTTTAAAATGCATTTTCTAAAATCGTTTGGCATTTGAAGCCAATTCCAAGAATAATACTATGAATCCAGACTAAAGCTTTTCAACGATTTTCCGCCCGTTGTATTTCCCGCAAAGTACCGAGGATTTTTTATAAACATTTAGAAATTAGTTTGAAGTCATTCGTATGAAAAACGAAAATGCTGCATTCTAGACTACATCCCTTTTCCGATGGCATAGACAACCGGTAGCACATGTGTCGAATTATTTAATGTGAGGTGTTTTGAAAATTTGTTTTGAAATAATTGGTTTGTAAGCAGAAAAGTTGTGAAATGAGTTTGAAGTCAATTGGACGATAATCAAAGAGATTCATACAACGGTTTTCCGCGTAATTTCCGACTTGGGGGTAGATATCCAAATTATTTTACCACCACGCCTATTATGTTTTCCTACAGAACCTTGAAAATAAGTTTGAAGCCAGTCGCATGAAAATTAAAAATGTCAATTTCGAGTGCCAGAATTTCCACCGATTTCCGACCATGGGGCTAAATTTCCCAACTTCGCTGATACACGTGTCGAATTTTTTAATATGTAGAGCCTTAACAATGAGTTTCAAGCCAATCGGACGATAATCATAAAAGTTTCATACAAAAGTATTCCACGAATTTTCCGACCTTGGGGGTAGATTTTCAAAAATTGCTGACCACCACGCATATCCTGTCTTTGTGTTGATTCTTGAAAGTGAGTTTGAAGCCAATCGGCCAATAATCAAAAACGTTTCATACAACAGTTTTCCACAAATTTTCCGACTTTGGGGTTAGATTTTCCAAAATCTTTGGACACCGTGACTATTATATTTTTATGTAGAACTTTGAAAATGAGTTTGAAGCCAATCGCATGAAAATTAAAGATGTCGAATGCCAGAGTTTTCCACCGATTTCCCGACCATGGGGTTGAATTTCCCAAAATTGTTGATACACGTGTCGAATTATTTAATGAGTAGAGCTTTGAAAATGAGTTTGAAGCCAATCAGACGATAATTAAAAAAGTTTCATACAACAGTTTTCCACGAATTTTCCAACTTTGTGGGTAGATTTTCCAAAATCTTTGAACACCGCGCCTTCTATTTTTGGCCCATAGAACCTTGAAAATGAGTTTGAAGCCAATCGCATGAAAACTAAAAATGTCGAATGCCAGAGTTTCCACTGATTTCCCGACCATGAGGTTGAATTTCCCAAAATCGCTGATACACGTGTCAAATTATTTTACGTGAAGAGCTTTGAAAATGAATTTGAAGGTGATCGGAGTAAAATTAGACTTTCGCACATACAACCTTGAGATCCCCATTTTCCGCCCATGGGGTAGATTTTCCAAAATCGATGAAATATGTGTGAAATTAGTTTTTGTGTAGATCTCTGAAAATGAGTTTGAAGCCGATTGGATGGTAAACAAAAAAGTATCATACAAGTTTTTGGAATTTTCCAAAATCCCGACTTAGTGTGCACTTTCATCATAGATGGAACCTACTGTGAAAATTTCAGCATCCTAGCTCTTACGGTTTGGGCTGTGCGATGATTGCCAATCAGTCAACATGAACTCTTTTTTATATATAGATATGTACTGCCTGCAGCAAAAGAAGGGTTTGTGCCAAGATTCATTACGATAGCTTTAAATCTGAGACTAGTTTGCATAGAAACAGACGGACAAGTCGAAATCGCTCTGGGGCGATACGGTCAGCAAAGCATCTGGGCTCATGACGTATCTCTGTAAATTCAGTAGTTAATGATATAACGGCATGGGGTAAATAATAGACCCCATGCCGTTATACCATTAACTACTGAATTTAACCCATTTTAGGTCACGCAATAAAAATTATGAGTTCTTAGATGGAAATTTACTTTTCTAAGGTAATTGGCACCCATGGAATTCGAGTCCCTTGCCTAAAAAATTTTACCGTTATAGTTTCGCCAGGTCGAACAATGACCGTTCGCCCTAATTTAATAATATGCACCACGTATAAGGGGCTTTTCTTTAAATCTTAAGAATTAATTAAATGAAGAACTTTTTTTAGTCAGTTTAGAAATACTAAACATTATTTTTATTTAATTTTATAATTTCCATTTATGGTGAACGGCAAAACAATTTTTTAGGTGCAAGTGCACTTGGCACTTTTCGCACATTCTCATCGTGGGTTTGTGACAAACCTTGCACCGACGAGCCTTTTTGTTGGGCTCTACCAAAGACTGTTTAACAACAAGATATCCAACGCCCATACAATGAATGGACAACGAAATTTTAAGTGTGGCTTTTCAGGTGGCTTTTCGCTCAGCGCGCTCTTGCTCTCGGTTGCTTAGGTGGCTTTTCGCTCTGCAGTACTTAGCGCGCTCTCGCTCTCGGTTTCTTTCATTTGTTTTTGTTGTGGCTTGCACTGCACTATAGGATAAATGGACACATTTTGTGTCATAAATTTTTAACTGAAAGATCACTAAATATCTTGGGTGGTGTTTCTTTGTTAACGTCCGAATTTTTGTTAGAGCTTTTGAACAAAAAATGGCCGTGACACTATTTTTAAAATTAAAAACCACAATTTAATAGACAATTTATTGATACTCGGTACAAAAATTTGTCTCATGCCAAAAAAACTTCAATTTTGTCTACAGTGCCAACGGAGATTGTATTTTCTGAACGCGCACATGGTGCATTGTGAACTACAAAATACCCTGTACATGTATCATTATATAAGGGAAAATAATTTCACATGTAGTATAGTATATAATGCGAACAATTCCCTACATTTATCTACTCTACAAAAAAAAACATAGTCCGCGTCAAAAAAAAAAAACATTCAATTAATCGGACGGCATGACAATAGTATTAGAATCAATTTATTAAATCCAGGGTACAAATATGTCAGTGCCGACACCAAAAGAACACGAAACTTGGACTCAAACTGAAATTGAATTGTTAAACTCGCTGGCTGCTTTCAAGATGCCACCGAATCGTAGAGTGAGACAAAGCAACTAAGAAAGAGATCGAGTGCGTAGATATACATACGCGCGCTAATCTGGCATTGCATTTGGGGTTTGAATTGTGTGCAGATTTTTATCAATACGCGGTGAGGCTGAGAGCGCATTCTATTTTTAGAATTTTACGCTCTCAAAGTAGAGCGGCCGATCGCACGACCATTTCGAGCCCAGACAGCGGTTTCACGAAAAACAAGCGTTCCCTTGTGCCTTTTTATTGTTCCTCGTTGGATATCTTGTTAAATAAATTGTCTTTGGCTCTACTATAAGATTTATCATTACCTAGCCTTTGACTAAGTTATTTTTAGAATTTATCGCATAAGTTTAATTTAAGTTGTTGGAACTAATAACAGAATAATTAAATAATACACAATTAATAAAAAAAAAAAAAAAAAAAAAAAACTATAAGATGATGCTGGCCAGAGACACGAGGAACGCGAGAAGACGAAGCTACTTCTTCATAGGTGGGTTCTTCATCCCCGGAGTAAGATGTCATTGGAAAATCTTCCGAATTCACCACATCCTCTGTTAGCAATAAATTGGTCGTTACGTCAACACGTAAATCCAGCTGCGAAATATTTGGCCGCACGAGCATCTTATTAATTAAACAATTTAATTTCTAGGAGTTGACAACGGCAGACTTAAGAATGGCCACCACCATTTTTTCGATCTAATCGAGACGCGATAGTTGGAAACTGCATTATCGTGTAGATCAACTCACCCATGTAGCAATAACTGTACAACAACTTTACCGGGCTGTCCGTCACGTTGTCGTTGTCTGCGTGTTGTAGGAGTCAGTACACACCAGTGAAATTTGACAGCAATGTCACCTCACGTTTGTCTTGCCAACGACAACAGGCAATTTTATTTACTTTATCAAATCTTGCATTAATTTAACCTAAAAATAGACAAATAAACAATTATTTGTATGTGTATGTATGAGAGCTCAACTTACTTTTCGGAAATGCTTACCCAGTTTTTAAGTCTGGTGATGGTATACCTACGCGATTACAGCGTACGGTTCCGGAGGCACACATCATTCGATCCCTCAATAGACACATTAGGTAGTGCGATGTGAAAAAGTTATCAAAGTATAGCTGATGCCGTTAAGGAAACTCCAATAGACTGGCCATATGCATCACAACAGAGGCCCCTAGTCCTAGATTCTTTTCATAATAATCGGTAGCTCCACCATACGGCATCATTTGAAACATAGCCGGTTGAAGCTGCCACCAAGTCTTGTACCCGAATTTTGTAGATTTATTTTTTAAATACATTTTGCAGCTATGGCGGCCTAAATACGGAAGCCTTTGCTCGTAGATAGACAAATGTTCCTCAAAAACCCCAAATTGCAAAAAATGTTCATTACATCAAAAAGAGCGTGAACTTTGGAGTACTTATCATTTTTGTTTAGATTATTATTATCAGCGAAGTGGAGATATTGCTTGATTTTTCGAAACATTGCACGCGACATGGTCTGCTGCACGATTGTTGATCCAAGTGTTAGTTTTTTTGACCGATAGTTGCTTATTTGTGGCAACCTATTGTATCCTGATAATATTAATATGCCAATAAATCTTTTTAAAAGAACTGTGTTAAATGACTGAGCAAATTGTGCGTCATTGTGCTGCATAGCGTATCGTTTTGTTTCTGTGACAATTAGCTCGCACATCTCACTATCAAAAAAACAGAAGAATATATCGGACGGTAATCTATTTTGCAATATATGCTGAATGGAAAGTTTCAGTTGCTCCAGTGGCTCTATGCTATTTAAAATTCCAAATTCTAGTGGTTTTGCTTCAGTCATTTTTTTCCATTGTGGTGCTAAGAAAGCTGTCGGTAATTTATATTTAGGTGATACCACACGGGCAGGTGGATCAACGTCAACACGATCAGTATTGCGGGTAGATTGCCGAATGTTTTCTTTTATGGCAGGAGAGTCATCAATGAAGTTAGATAAACCTTTGCGGTCATTCCGAGTTTCTTTTTCGAAAACGCCGGCCATATCTTTTTCCAAAGATTCTTCATTATTAAGAACCTCATCGTCAATATCCTCTTCATCTGTAATTCCATCAAACGCCTCGGGTGGAATAGCGGCAACAGTTTCACCTTCATCGTCGCTGTCCAATAATGCATTTAATACATCGGCAACACAAAAAGCATTGCGTCGTTGATATACAGTGCTACCACTAGGGTTGGATTTGTCCAAGCGAACATCCATTTCCGACTAAAACATAATAATTAAGGCGCAGAAGCTGTCATAATACTTAATCAAGAACTATCTTGTTATACTTACAACAGAATTGAATACATTTTGCTAATAATCACGACCATTCACAATTTCACACGCTACTGCATTGAGCGACCAGACGTGCATATGCAGTTTGATACATTTCACAACAGAATGAAAAAACAAACGAAGGGCAAGAAAAACAAACGTACACACAATTTAACCGTAATAAACCTGGCGCAAGTTCGCTAGTCGTTAAATTCAAAATTGTACTGAGTGTTGTACTGTAGCGAGCGGCCATTGTTCGACTTTTCGAACAGTCGACTTCGCGCGTCATTTTAAACACCTTACTATATCCTAATTTGGGATCTTAGTTTGTAGTTTACTATTAGCGAACATTCAGAACAATCATTATTAGCATTTATATTGAAATTATTTATATATCTTATTAAATTACTAATTAGAAAAAGGCCCCAAATCGAATGTATTTTTCAAGCCCCACTTAGACCCCAAACTAAAGATGGTGGACAAGAGAAATTATTTTTATCGTAAAGCCAACAAAACGAACTACAATATTGCATCATTACATTTATCATAACTACGATTGAGTTAAACAAAGTATTTTTGAGAATTTAGACTAAATTTACTGTTCGAAAAGTCGAACAATGGCCTAAAATGGGTTAAGCAATTGTCAAAATTGTTACTGTTGGATGGTCAAGGAATAAAGCCATATACATACATACATACATATGTATGTAGTTGTACGACCATTAAGATAAAAATGTAATACACACACTGAAGCTGTTTTTGTACCGCTGCACTATGGGGAATTTGCCCATTTTTTTGGAATTAATTAATAACTCGAGAACGAAGCAAGATTTTTTGGTCTAGTTTTTTGCATTAGGCTTGTAATAACAATAGGAAGTAGGGCCGAGAAGGTTGGGCGTGGCAACGCCTTTCTCCTTAATACCGCCATATGCTAATTTTTTTTTTTCCAAGCTATCCGGACCAAACTGGCAGGCTTGGCGTATTATTATGCTTTTAACATTATTCCAAAAAATTATCCAATTCGGACTACTATATCATATAGATCCCATAGGAACTTTCGGTCAAAAGAGACATTCGTATGAAAAAATAGTTTATTTAAAAAATTATTTATTGTTCCAAATTAATATATATTCCTTAATAAAAAAACATAAATTATTATAAATAAGCATTGAAATAATTCAAACCGCCATTTTCTCCATTCTCTTGCCGTTTTTGTTCGCGTCAGACTAGAAAAAGCCGTTCATTGCTCAAAACGTTACCGGCTAAGAATTCAATTTTTGGGAAAAGTGCACAAAAGTGCATGTTAGGCTTAATAGCCCGGATTCAGAATTGATTACTCTAAAAATGTATATAGTCACACTGCTAAAAAATGTTAAAAACATTAGTTATCTCCTTTCAAAGTTGTTTTTTTTTCGAAAAATTTACGTTTGAGGCAAGTTTTTAAAATACGGGAAACAACACACAAAACATTTAATATCATCAAAACATATATATAAACACAAAGTAGTATCCACCACAAATCAATATATATAGTCTTTCCGATTCTTGTTGTGAGGCCCTTGAACTTAACAAAAAAAAAAAACTGTACAGCATTAGCCCGTTTGCTTTGTTTCAAACAGCCCTGTTTAAGAGCTGTTAACTTAACAGTGCGCGGCAATGTTAACATTCTGAGTATGTAACATTAATGTTTCATGTATTTCTAATGTATTGTCATCAATATTTCGTTAATTTTAACAACTTTAAAAAACGAAAATGGGCAAATTCCCCATTGTGCGCTGGACAAAGTGCATACAAAATGCGTACATTAAGGTTCGCCACAAGTTTACGTCTGACGAAAAACAAAAACACTGATTATTAGCATATGGATGTATTCATAAAATGCTTTGGATTAAGCAACTTTATGATTTATAATACCATTGATACAACTGTCGATTTGGCCCACGCTAAACTCGGGAAAGAGTATGGAAATCTCTCGCAGTGCGGAGGCCTTGCTGTCTGATCCGTGACAAGCGTTGCGCGTGTCCGAGAGTCCGTAAAGTGCACGTATGCACTGCGGGTGGCTGTGCACTGCCTTGAATACATTAGTGGGACCCATGAGAAGCCGCCATTTTTTAATACACGCCTCTGATTGCAGTATGAACGCGTAGCAAGGGCCGCTATAACCAAACTGGTTAGCAAAACAGTAACTTTACCAATCTTATACGCACCTATGCATAAAGGTGGTCAGACGATTGTAAAAGAACTTGCCCTTGTGCTCCGCATAGAAGCACTCCGAAATTTCCGATGTTATAATCATTTCCTTGGATGTCAGAATATTGAAATTGCTTCCAATTAGTGATTTTATCTGACGCAGTGCGTATGAGTTACGCACCACATGCGGTTTTAGCAGCGCTAGCGTAATTTCCATAGTTCTTTTACTCATAAATATTCGCAAGTACTTTAAAGTATGGATTTAATAAATATATCGGCATTTGGCTGAAAAATATCGTTCAGCTTCGATACGATACTGCTTTTGAGGTAGTTCTTTCATTAATAGGCTATTCACACTGCGCCACCATCTACCATCATCATCTGGCGTGATGGTCCCATAGATTTACTCGTGCCAAAATTTGACCATCAGTTCCACCATCTCATTTGGATGTTCCTATCCCACACGTGCCTTTTCGATTTTATGCCGATTGTTTTCGTATGCAACACTGAATATTTGATATACACTACGAAAATGTAAGCAATGTCAACAAAAATGAATGGCTACAACAAGAAGAGCAAGAGTAAAAAACGAATGAGAAGTGACCTAATCGTTTATATATATAAGTTTGTAAGACCTGTCTGACTGACCTAACAAAATATGCAAAATGGCCATAATGTGGACTTCAAGAAAATAATAATTATGAAATGCCAAGTCCATCTGGGGGATAAACCATAACCAAAACGGCATTTATTATAATAAGCATTCTGATTCAACAAATTATGGTAGATTTAAATATAAGTAGAACAAAATATGCAAAATGACCGTAATGAGGACTTCAAGAATCGTCGTCGTCTGCCTGCTGCTCTAAAAACTATTTTTCATCTGTTTTGTCGAGTTCCGTCATTAGTTTATTAATTAAATCCTTGTTATGCTACGATATAGCAACAGCCAATTTCTTAATGAAATTGATTTTAATTAATTTTTTACAAATTTTCCTGTCTGCTGACGCCAAAGGTTGAATTGATGGTAGATCGTGGCAGTGTGAATCGGTGTTCCACCATCCACCATCTTCCCATGCGTTCCCCGATGATGTGCTCAGTGTGAATAGCCTATAATCGCCCCCTTTTAAAGAGAGCTTTATAGCCTGTTTCCACGACGTCCAAAAAATTTAACATCTAAAAAATGTGGATGATTGTGTTTCGACGGTCAAATGTGAAACGGTATACGAATTAGCCATTCGCCCGGAATAAATCAGCTGGTCGGCTTGTTTTGATGCAATATCTTACGAAAAGTGAAAAATATGGCAAATAATGGCAGAATAGTAGAAGCAAAGTTGCATATCAATAGGCAGATAGTTGCAATAAGTTTATAAAATTTGGATCCATTGGTGGATGACTGGGATGCGGAGATAGCAGAAATTTGCAATGAAATTGCGAGTGCGCACCTGTGAAGTGCACAAATTCCACTGCGCCCAAAAGGCTGTTTACCTTGTCAAAATGTTACTATTTCGAAGGTGCACCTCCGGATAAACCTTCCCTTTTAACCTCATCCTTACTAAATACAGAAATATTAAGATATAAGCAATATTTTATTTTCTTTTAATTTTATAATATTTTTTAAATGTTATTATTATTATTTTTATGTTGATTATTATCTAATAAACTACACTGGCTAATTATAATAAATTTAACGTCTTTGGTGGCAGCACACAGCTGACCGAAAGTGTGTGAGACGTATGTAATGTGTACACTTGCATATGTTTTTGTTGCCAATGCAAGTGTTTGGCGCGTGCCAATTTTCTTTTTTGTTTTGATTAATTTAATTAAGAGTTATTGCAACTAACATTTTATATACGTATATATATATATATATATATATACATATATATATATATATAGATAGATTATATATACATATACATATATGAACATAGATATATATTTATACATTATTAAGCAAAACTAGTCGCCGCTCGAATTCGCTTCCGATTTTAATGCACAATGTGTGAATCGGTATCCAGGGAACACCACGGGGAGGCCATTGCAACAGCAATGGGGTCATAAGAGAATGACCTTCGAGTCGACTTGAGATGATTAAATGCTTATAAATTATAAAATAAGAAATAAATATTGTTTCCCATTATTAAAAGAATTTTTTTTTTTTTTTTAATTTATATGATATATTTAATTTTACTGTTATTATTATATAAACAACTTAAATTAAAATTAATAGAATAAATACTAAGATAACTTAATCTAAGATTATGTCCGTATATATACCAAATTTACAAAAGTCTTGATTCAAGGTCAATTGGATGTGGCCTCTGTAGTCGCCTACGCATTCTGACCCCTGCTTTTTTGCGCCGCTTCAAGAGTCGCCTTGCTAAAGGGTTTGAGTGGGATCGTAGCCTCACTATGAGTCTGCGGCCTGGCTATTTAATATGTCGCCAACTTTGGGTACACCAAGGTCTCTTTTAATATTAGCAGTACGCATGTACCAGGGGGCACCAGTTATCATCCGTAACATTTTTGCTTGAAGCACTGGAATTTTTGTGAGATGCGTTTTCGCAGCGATTCCATAAACCTGCAATCCGTAACGCCAGCCAGGAGCAATACAGGTCTTATATATTGTTACCTTGTTTCTCAGCGACAGTTTGTTTTTGCTGTTTAGGAGCCATCTGAGTTTGTTTACTCTATCTCTGAGTGAACCAGTAATGCTGGAGATATGTTTGGTAAAGGTCAAGCGTCTGTCCAAGTGCACTCCCAAGTACTTATAGCTATTGTGGTGCTCCAGCAGTTCCCCCTGCAGGAAGATACCCGGGCAGATATCCCTACGTAGAGCGTAGGTGACGTTGGCACACTTGCTTGTGTTGATGCCAATGTTCCACCGCTTTGTCCACATCTCGTAGTCATGCAGGTATTGTTGCAGGATATCTGTGGTTTCATAGATGCATTTATTTCTAGCCAGGATCGCTGTGTCGTCAGCGAAAGTGGCTATAAGTAGGTCCTGTGGGTCCTCAAGAGCGAGTGAAGAACCAGTGGGCATATCTTGAGTGAAAAGGGTATAAAGAGTGGGCCCCATCCTTTAATGTGTGCCGAAACTTCCTGCGTTGTGATGGGGGCAAGTTGGGGACTAGGCTGATCGGGACTATCAAGCACCAGTTGAACCTTTCCTATCCTACTTGACGAGCTGGTATTGAAAGGTTGAAAGCGTGTCTCCAAGTTCTCGGCAAAAGCCTCTGCTCGTTCCATTGGGGATCTAGCCCAGGATCCATCACTCTTCTTGATCGGGAACTTTGGAGTAGCTTGCTGCTTATATCTTTTAGTCAGAGTCCACAGTGAGTGTCTTGAGCTAACATCAGTGGAAACATCTGATAACAATCGGTCAGTTTCCTTCTGCTTTTGGAGTACCAGCAGTTTCTTTATCCTATTGGACACTCTTCGATATACCCTATCCACGATTGGATCCCGAGTGCGACAAAACTGTCGCCTTAATCTGCGCTTAATGAGCAGCAGAGCTTCAATAGCCGCCGGGAGTCTATTATGCGACCTTAGTTCATGCACACGTACAGTAGGAGCTGCGCTGAGGGCAGCTGCATGAACCTTATTGAGAAAAATCGCATGCGCATCATCAATATCTTCTGGCACTAGGATTTCAAGATTTAGATCCAGGGTTTCTTCAAGTTCTCGACGGAACGCAGCTATGTCAGTTCCAGGTGGCAGCAGTCGTCCCTTTGGTATTTAAGTTTGCGGGGCAGAAGAAAGCTGATATTCAGGTCTTAGGCACAAATCTTCGGGGCGCACTCCATTAAAGATGAAAAAGTCTATTGCGCTGGGTGTGTAGTTTCTAGTAGCTGGAAAATGTGTCGCTTGTCCAGTTGCTAGTATTTGAACAGTAGAATTTTGAATTGCATCCTGGAGGCTTTTGCCTCTCGCGTCCGCTCTAAAACTTCCCCACAGTCTACTTTTGGCATTAAAATCGCCCCCAATAAGAAATTTTCTTCCTAGATTGCGAAAAACGATGCCGAAGTGCGCTGCTGTCCAAGGCAGTTTCGGCGGAAGGTAGAGAGATGAAATTACCAGCTCACCCGAACTAGTAGCGACTTGAATGGAGGCCATTTGAAGATGGGTCATCCTCACAGGCTCACGCTGGAAATATGAGATATCTTGCTTTACTAATACCGCCGCTCCTCCTCTTGGACTATCGGATGGGTGGTCAGCTTTGTGGATATTGTAGCCAGGAATAAAGGTGGAAACTCCCGCTTGCAGCCAAGTCTCAGTAATAAGCATAACGTCTATACTATGCTCAGCTAGGAACTGCTTGAGCTCCTCAACATGCCCAGAGCGCCCCCGGGCATTCCATAATCCGAGACTAAGTGAACGAGGCATCATTTTTTGGCGTTCAGAAGACTCATACACATTTCCTTCAGGAACTTATTTGTCTCCTGCAGCTCCTTAAACATAGCTTGGAGAGTGTCAAATTTTGCTGTGAGCGCCTCTATGGCCACCTCCAGCTTCGAGCTTCCGTTGGGGGGTATATGTTTCCAAGACTCATCCTGGTGCTGGCGGTCAGAAGTGGCAGATGCTGGTTCAGTTTTTCTTAGTCCTGTACGAACCGAATCTGCATATGAAAAGTTTCCACGCACTATGGCTGCAGGAACAAAGTGTTGACGATTACTCTGGTTTCTATTAGTGCGTGTAGCAGTATTGATTTTTGGCCTGCGCTCATCAGTTTTGGTTTTGTATAACCGGCAACCCTTAAACCAAGCCACATGTTTACCACCGCAGTTGATGCAGCAGAGATTCTCATCAGAAGTTTCCTTGCATTGCGCAGTTGGATGATCCTCGGCACACTTTCCACAGATGTATGGTCTCACACAATAGTTTTTGGTATGCCCGAATCCTTGACATCTGTGACATAGGACTGCATCCAAGTTTTTCTTTGGTATTTCTACCAAGACTCTTTGTCGACCTATTTGGTTCACTTTAAGTGCCTCCTTGTTATTAGCCTCAGGAGCCAAATCAATAAAGAAGAAGTTGTTCGGGATCAATTCTTCCGCAGCGTCACCATTTACTGTACGAATGACCTTTCTTGGACGGGGGTTGTAGATGCGCAGGACAAGATGACCATGCCGCCGGAACGCCTCTTTAATTCGCTCTCCAGGAGTAGAACTTGCCAGGTTTCGGATGATTAGTCTGTAGACCTTGTCTTCTTTCAGTTGATAAGAGAAATGGTGCGCACTTTTCTCTTTAAGTTATTTAGTTAGACTACGATAAGATTCGGAGTTTGTAACCTGAACTCTAACTTTCCCCTGGGTGCCAATGTGGAGAGTGTAATTTTCTGAGCCAATGATGACATCGAGCTCTGTTTCCATTTGTATAACATTAGATACGTCCATAATGTTGATTGGGGGTGGCTTGCGTGATCTGGGTGAGCTGTCTTGAATATCAGCTCTGCATGAATGACATCCTCCTCCGTTGGATCTTCATCATCCATCGCATTTGTCAAAGTCGCGAAACAATTATTAAAATTTTCTAAGACCTTTCCAGAGGTAGATTTCATCCCTAACTGAGAAGCAATGAATCTACCTTTTTTCTTGTTATCGTTCGGCGAGCGTGGAGGCGGCTTGCGTTTTATTTTAGGAATCCGCCAGCTAATTGAATTTTGAGTCGGCAATCCTTTGTTGGAAACATTATGAGTTGCTTGCTTTTCAACATCATTCTTGATGTTTGTAATGCTTACAATAGAAGACACACCTCCACTTAGTGAATTTGTGGTTGTATAGATGAACGTGTGGCTGGAGTTTGTCGACGTTAATGTGCACGTAGTACTACATGTTGTTGCAGCCCAGTTGCTGCTACTGCACATAGTTGCACTGGCTAAAGTACCGGTCGTTGAGGGGATATTTGGGTTAATATTAGCCATGATAGTAGTAAAAGTTCAACTGTTATTCACGACACTAACAGCAGCTTGGATGGTTAAAAAGTTTAATTACGCGCGCAGATTGAATATAGCGCCGATGCTACTAACGCGTAGTATCTTGTAGTATCGATACTATCTAAATAATCGCACGACGGAGATGGTTTTGTATTTCACGCGCCGGTGTTGTCACATGCACGCAGCTTCGACTAACAGTATTTTGCAGCACTAAATCGTAGTGACAGCGTACACGCACACTACTAAGTTGCCAGTGGAGCACCCCTGGGATGTCTACAGCAAAAGCTGGCGCGCATATGCGCTGAAGTCTTTGTACTTGGTTCACTCGTGGATGTGGTAATTTTCACAGTTTTCGAAGAAAGCGGACCACTCGCACTGGTAATGGCTGCTTTGAGCCACTAAAAAGTGGCCTTCACTATAGCTTTTTAATTTTAGAACAAAATTTTTTTACGGAGCACGAGAAAAGTTTACCGCACTTGACAAGCAGAGTTGCCAGGATGAAAAAGAAATGGATGATCTGGGGTTCGAACCTGCAAAAACCGGTTATCAAACAAGTACTCTATCTACACGGCCACCGCATCATGAATGGTGCCGCCGGCAAAATCAAGCTATGTGCATATAACAGGGGCATGGTTAGTTCTTCGTTGCTTCCTGTTGTAACGATTTAAGCATGCTAAGTTAGAAATTTGAATATTTAACGACTATTTGAGATTTTGTATGCCTGATGGCAGCCTTGTTTAACGTGACTTATCGATATATCGAATAATTATCTGTTGAATTGTAAGATACTATCGTAAGATGATCGTATTTATGATCGACTTTGAGAACGAAAGGGTAGAACCACCAACGAATAATAATTATAGACAACCCAAGTAGAACAACGGCAGCGAGTCGAAAAATTTGCTTGGATCAGGGCCACTTAGACTTCGTATTCCGTCGTGTGGCCCTGATGTGAAATGCGCTCTCATTCTCGTGAGAGCTCGAGAGCGTAATTTGTATGGCATCAGAGCCACTCAGCCTTCGCTCTCGGTCTGGTGGCTCTGATATGAAGCGCGCTCGCGTTTTGTCTGTATGTATGTATGTATGTACGAATGTACGCAGTGCAACGTGTGGCTCTGATGTGAAGCACGGCATCGCCGCGATCGCATCCCATTCAAACGTTTACCATTGACAGCATATATGAATACCCATTAAATTTAAATACACAAATATTTATTTTAATTCAAAGAATTCTTATCATTTTCATAATAAATGTACATATTAGTCAAAATAGAACAAATTAAAGTTGGTCTTTTTATTTCATACAGGCAAATCCGTATAAAAAAATATAAAAAATTATAATTTATTTCCAGGGTATACATGCATCGACTTACAATTGTTCTTAGCGAAAATCGTTCAAAGCGTGCGCATTTTTCACAATCGCTTGGCGATTCTTCCCAGTTGGCAAGGTTTGCCTTCCAGAAGGCATGCTCATATACAAATTTTTGCATCGCGAAGTAGTTCCAAATACATGCAGTCTTTAATTCGCTTTTATACAGTGAGTAAACACATCAATAAGGCATTCGATAGATGGCATTCAGCATGGGGTGGTTGTTGTAATTTCAACTTCGTGAAACGCTCGGGATCTATTTCATGGTTCGGTTTCCGAATTTGACGTTGGGAAGGCATAGCTGCATGCAATGCGGCGTTGCCTGCTCAATGCATGGCGTCAAAGGGCATGCAATTGGTTGCAACTTCTATATGCCATGCAGCGCTTGCTGCTCATTGCATGGCGTCAAAAGGCATGCAATTGGGTTCAACTTCTACATATATGCCATGCAGGCATTTTAATTTCAATAATGGCACATTAAATACACATAAGATTATAATTATATTTTTTATTACTTTTATTCTGACTTTTACAATATTATCTATACAAAAGTGAATAAAACTTATTTTTAAAGGTCTTCAAATTACGACATCATTGTTGTTGTCATCAGCCATTTTATGTATTTTTCATTTGCCTGTCTGGCGTTCGAGAGCATTCTGATTTTTGCCATACTGTGGAAACAATAATACAAATTTACATATATAAAATTGGTTTTTTATATTAAACAGAGAATAGATATTTATTAGTAATGTGTACTTACAATTTGAACGCAATCTGATCCTCAAAAATTGGTAGTTATTCAACTGCAGCTTCGGAGTAGTTTTATCAATCTATGCATTATAACAAAAATTAGTTACTTTCAACAATTAATCACTTTAAATAATAATTTAATACTTACATGGTCTTACGCAAATCAACTCACTCTTACCATCAAGTAAAGAACCAAATAGAGTTGCCATTCTTTGCGCAACGTTTGCACCTAAAATTTTCAACGCGGCAGGTCCCATACGCTTCGTATTTGTTCGGTGGGACCTGCCGCTTCGTGTGGGACCTGCCGCTTCGTGGCCGAGTTCGTGGCTCTGTCGCAGATGCTCAACGACCACCGAGTCGAGAGCAACAATGAATGTATGGGCTGATCTGCGGTTGCATGCGATACATACACACATACATGCGTATGTACATGCACAAGAATCGTTTTCGCTTATTTGCTATTTCGATGGTTTGGCAAACCGCGACTGGCATGCATGCGAAGATCATTGAGTCTTGCTAAAAATACCCTGTACATCAAATTGGTTTTTTAGTACCAAGTATTATGGGTAGAATTGTTTAATAATATGGATAGTCCTTAAATAACACAAATTGACAGTGTCCATTTAAAAAGCACAGGCATAACAGCTTATATGTTTAATAAAAATAGTAAAAATAATATTAATAATTCCAGGTTCCCCAATCTGCAACATATTTATAGTGTTCATTCAAATTATGCAGGCATAGCAATTTTTATATTATATAAAAATAAAAATTAATTTCCAGGGTATGCATGCATCGACGCACAAGTGCGATATTCTTCCAGCAACCAAATCCTATGCTAGGCACATGTACACAGATGCATGTGTGTGTACACGAAATTGAATCGCCAAGCGCGCTTGTGAAAAGTACTCACGCCTTGAACAATATTCGTTTCGAACAATATCGCTATTGTGCGTCAATGCATGCATACCCTGGAAATAATTTTTATATAATACAAAAATTGCTATGCCTGCATAATTTGAATGAACACTATAAATTTGTTGCAGATTGGGGAACCTGGAATTATTTATGTTATTTTTACTACTTTTATTTAACATAAAAGCTGTTTTGCCTGGGCTATTTATATGAACACTGTCAATTTGTGTTATTCTAAGGACTATCTATATTTTTAAACAATTCTACCCATAATACTTGGTACTAAAAAACCAATTTGATGTACAGGGTATTTTTAGCAAGACTCAATGATCTTCGCATGCATGCCAGTCGCGGTTTGCCAAACCATCGAAATAGCAAATAAGCGAAAACGATTCTTGTGCATGTACATACGCATGTATGTGTGTATGTATCGCATGCAACCGCAGATCAGCCCATACATTCATTGTTGCTCTCGACTCGGTGGTCGTTGAGCATCTGCGACAGAGCCACGAACTCGGCCACGAAGCGGCAGGTCCCACACGAAGCGGCAGGTCCCACCGAACAAATACGAAGCGTATGGGACCTGCCGCGTTGAAAATTTTAGGTGCAAACGTTGCGCAAAGAATGGCAACTCTATTTGGTTCTTTACTTGATGCTCTTACTGATACACTTCAGTCACCCCCGAAATGCAACTTATAACTGATGGCCGTCGACGAAAATCGAAGTCAGAAAAAACAGACAAACAAATATTTCGTTATTTGCATTTATCTCGGCTATTTTATCGACATGTTCGTTTTTGTTCCTACGAACGACCGCTTCGAATTTATCTACACCAAGGCAAAATTACTTCTAAAATTACGTCTAAGAGCAGTTAACGTCTCATGATATGCGCGGGCTTAGCCTTACCATATAGTGCCAAGTGAACTAATTAAATCTGCAGGCAAATGCTGTCGGTTTTGCATGCAGATAATCTGTGTGTATCACGAAGGCATTGGCATGCAAAATTACGTCTAAGAGCAGGCAACGTCTCATGATATGCGCGGACTTGGCCTTCCAATATAGTGCGAAGTGAACCAATTCATTTCGCACGCAGATATTTCTAGTTTAGTTTGTAGAAGCATCGTTGTACTTCATATTTCGGAGGCAAAATTAGCAACTGAGAAGGCATTCAATGTGGAACCACATTCTCTCATTTAAGAATAATTATTCTTGTACACACACATGCATACAGATGTTGTGCAACTGTATGTGTACATGTGCGTGGCATAGGATATATGTACATACATATATCCATATGCTTGCAGAACGTGAACAAACTGAGCTTGCTTACAGCAATTGTTTATTTTGATATAATTTCAAATGCACAGACGCAATAGGTGGGCGAAAGGGGGAGTGTCTTATTTTGTTATTCTTTTTTATTGAATTATATAATTGTAATTATTTAAATATATGTACATATATTCTATTAAAAATCCAATATATGTATATATTTTTTAAGTCCTAAGCCGCCGCTCGAATTAGCTACCGATTTAATATATGTATGTATTACATCGGTACCCAGGGAACACCACGAGGAGGCCATCACAAATGTAATGGGGTCATAAGTTAATACAACCTTCGAGTCGACTTGAGATGCCATAATTTTTTAAATTAAGACATCACCATGTTCCCCACCTAACATGCAACCTAGTCTTATAAGAACCTATGGCAACTTAAAGCTGATAGACAAGTAATTTTTAGATTATTAATACGACTTGAAATGCTTTAATTTTTAAATTAACACATTTCCTAATCCCTGTCCAAACATATTCAAGTGTCTACAGAATCTAGAAATGAAATAAAACATATACGCGTCTAATTCCCTGTCTAAAAATAAACAACATGTAATTGCAAATCTTTTTCTTTTTTTTAGAAGCATTTTACATAAAAGTTTTGCTTCGTCAGAAATGTGAGTCATGTTTGTAATAGCTGAACACACATTACCAAATTTTCTCTTCTGTACGGTGTTACGCCTATTTCTGCGTACCAAAGCAAGTTTTGAAGCAATAAGCTTCACTTTAAGCTTATCATAACTTTCTTGCTTCTTCTGCAGTTTACCAAACATCTCATAATACCTATTCCTATAATAAAACTCATTTTTTTGCATTTTTATGCAGTTGTCACAAAATGGACCACTTTCTGCAAAGTTAGCCAACATTAGACGAATTGAACAGAGTGTTCTTATATAAGTTTAATGTCGGAATTGCATTTGACTTTAATTTCTTACTTCCCAAGTACTTATGCTCAAAATGCCGGTCACATATGCGAGCAGTTTTTTTGTTAAAGTTGCATTCCAAATGACACAACTGAACCCAACTATTAAAACGCATCTCGTTCGATGGAAAAGAAAACAACCTCACTGGAAAATCTGTTGAACTATTTCTGTAACTCCTAAGGCAGGAACTAATTATGCATCTGCCACTGTTTACATTGTTTTTATTATTGGACTCCATTTAAATTGAAATCACAAGAAAAACAATGTATATATATTCCCAGTGGTTCGGGGTAGCGGCTACGTGGGTACCCACAGAACCGGTCCTCAGTGTATACCACCGGTCACCAGGCAAGCCACCAGCAATGCGTTTTAGCGGTTACTTTAACATGGGCATGTCATAGGCGGTAACCGATAGGTACGGCGTTCGAGACCAAGTAACCGGGACCGTGGGTGCTACCAGTGGATGCTCAGTGGTGGCACCTAGTAACCGGCACTGTGGGTGCTCCGGTGTGAATATTTAAAAAACTATTTAATTTTTTAAATTTTTTTTTATTCTTAATTTATTGCTAATAATTAGCTTAAATAGAAATGTCTTAAAAGTACATTTTTACATATTATTTTACACTTGAAAAAATTACTTTCCATATTGGTCAAGGAAAGTTTGAATGCCACCATTTCATCGCACTTTTGCCACATTGTCTCTTGAGCTGAAAGCATAGCTAATATTTAATATTTGATTAATAATGTCAAAATTACGTACCTTGTTGAGGTGCAAAGCTCAGCTTTACGATTTTTTTCGGTGGCGAACTAGCTAGAAAATAAGAAGCTCATATATGTATATAGTATAATAGGTATAACCAATTCTAATGAATTTAAACTTACCGATTTCAATTTGGCTCCCAAGTCAAATTTATGTCCGCCCAATTTAACTTTCGACAGAAAACTAAACAAGACGGTGGCATGCCATTACCACAGCTGCCACAAAATAGAACACCGAAAGTCAACAAAATTGCAAGGCCCCGTTGCAGACAAAGCAAACGAACAATTTCATACAACAAAAACAATGTCGACAGAACTTTTTTGTTGCCGTCCGATTTGAAGTGGCACTTCGCTGCCACACGCTACTTAACCGGCGACTGGTGACCGGTAAATTCTCAAGGCATTTGGGACCGATTGCCCCCGGCCGAACCACTGGGTTATTATAAATATAGAGTAGAGTATATTTCAATATGTGTTATATAAGTCTTGAAAAAGACTGTGTAAAAATTAAACACATACTTGCGATTTATCCAAATTGGGAAAGCTACAAATGTCGCTAAATATGTCGCGCTGCACTTGTCACAACGCGACACTGCACACTCAGACACTAGAAATTGCCGCCAAAACTATTTGAGGGTGTAATTTCTATTTTGCTTAATAAGCACACTTGACACTGTTTAAACCACAACTACGAACTTTTTTGTACTTCACTAAACTCACTGAACTAAATCGCAAAGTAATTGTCACTAGAAGCTTTTTAGTTTTTTGGTAAAAACTGAAAATCTCTAACAGGCAATAGAAATTGAAATTCGTTAGCAAATGGTCGCTATCGAATGACGTCTTATTGCACTCTCTCATTTTACTCTCCCGTGGCTTGGCGCGCTTTTTGGACAGTTCGCAAAGCGCGCGCTGCCACCCAAATTCAAACTGCTAACGATCTTAATGCTTATATTATAATACAAAATTTAAAGTTAAAGACAAATAAAAAGACCAACTTTAATTTGTTCTATTTTGGCTAATATGTACATTTATTATGAAAATGATAAGAATTCTTTGAATTAAAATAAATATTTGTGTATTTAAATGTAATGGGTATTCATATATGCAGCAATGGTAAACGAATGAATGGGATGCGATCGCGGCGATGCCGTGCTTCACATCAGAGCCACACGCTGCACTGCGTACATTCGTACACACATACATATATACAGACAAAACGCGAGCGCGCTTCATATCAGAGCCACCAGACCGAGAGCGAAGGCTGACGTTATACTAGTCCGATTTTGACGAAATTTTGTTCAGCATATGTAGAACAAATTAAAACTTAAATTTGGTGAGTTTAGTTAGGGTATCTTTACAAACAAAAAAGTTTTTCATACTAAAACATAGTTGTCAACCTATTATTCCTATGGGAGCTATATGATATAGTGATCTGATCCGGCTGGTTTTCAAATATGTACTGCCTGCACTGAAAATAAAGACTTGTGCCAAGTTTCATAATCATAGTTTTAAAATTGAGCAAAAAGTTAGAATGTAAACATTCGGGCTGGCAACATTTTCTAACTTTAATTGCGTATTATTTAAAAAGTATTGAACCTACAGAGCACCAAGACCACTCAATCGATGCGCAATATAGTTCTCTATCAGATTCTGAAGTGGATTTGACATCTGACTTAATTTACAGGCACAGACTAAGGTCTTCTAAAAAAAGTCCCTAAATTTCATACATTTTTTAGGCGCGTTGGGTCATGTGACGTACATGCGCAGTGAGAGCCAAAAGTTGCAGTCGTCGTGTCGTAACCTATTGCTCTCTCAATCGTGACGGAATACGAAGTCTAAGTGGCCCTGATCCAAGCAAATTTTTCGACTCGCTGCCGTTGTTTTACTTGGGTTGTCTATAATTATTATTCGTTGGTGGTAGAACGCAACGAAGCGTAAGTGAAATTAATTATTATTTAAGATAAAGTTAAAACATTGTATTTCTCCTTATAGGAGATAAAACCCCCACACCCCCACCCCCATCCTTTGCCTCTAGCCATAGGAAAGTTAAATACACATGGAAATAAGCGTTAGTTGAGCGTTTGTTTTCCTGGGAATTGTGTTTGGTGGCTGGTGGCGTTTTATACGCATAGTTCACCCGAATCGAAGAAATATCTTTTATCTTGCTTCTTCTTGGCGTTCCCTGATGGGAAAGGATCAAGGCTTGCATTAGGATTGTGCAAGGAAGCAAAGGGAGGAGCAATTGTCATACACGCTCTGGAGTGACGCCAGGCTGATGTCAAATCCACTTCAGAATCTGATAGAGAACTATATTGCGCATCGATTGAGTGGTCTTGGTGCTCTGTAGGTTCAATACTTTTTAAATAATACGCAATTAAAGTTAGAAAATGTTGCCAGTCCGTGAGAAAATGTTTCTTTCTATGTAAATATATTTAAATAGGTATTTTAAGTAGTTTAACAGGCAATGCTGCATTTGGACCGGCTTAATAATGTGTCTCTAAGCATTTGCCCAAAAGGGAAAATTCTGCAGACCGTTATTCGGAGAGCGAGCGCGTGACGTCACATGACCCAACGCGCCTAAAAAATGTATGAAATTTAGGGACTTTGTTTACAAGACCTTAGTCTGTGCCTGTAAATTAAGTCAGATGTCAAATCCACTTCAGAATCTGATAGAGAACTATATTGCGCATCGATTGAGTGGTCTTGGTGCTCTGTAGGTTCAATACTTTTTAAAAAATATGCAATTAAAGTTAGAAAATGTTGCCAGCCCGAATGTTTACATTCTAACTTTTTGCTCAATTTTAAAACTATGATTATAAAACTTGGCACAAGTCTTTATTTTCAGTGCAGGCAGTACATATTTGAAAACCAGCCGGATCAGATCACTATATCATATAGCTCCCATAGGAATAATAGGTTGACAACTATGTTGTTGTATAAAAAAACTTTTTTGTTTGTAAAGATACCCTAACTAAACTCACCAAATTTAAGTTTTAATTTGTTCTACATATGCTGACCAAATTTCGTCAAAATCGGACTAGTATATCTTATACTTGTCTTAGGAGCGATTGGTCGAAGCTTGCGTTGTTATATGAATATCGCTGCAAAATTTATGGAATTATTATGAAATTAGCCACTTTTGATGGCAATGCTATTTAAGAAGTGAAACAGGATATGTTTAATTAGTTTATAGTTTTATTTAGTTTTTTTTGCCATACAGTAGAGGTTGGATTACAAAGCCGATTTAACTTTCTTATCGTAAAATACATCCCACTTCGAAAGAACAATTGCTTAACTCTAAAATGGACATTTACATTGTGGGCTTCCTCAATATGCTTTTTTAAATAATCATTAGTTATTAGCAGCCCTTCGCCATTCATGATTCTGAATATATTTTCCAATACTTTCATTTTTTCCAACAAGTCAGGCGTTGGTTGCGCTTTTGGGCAATCACTCTATTTATGTTTTTAATTTCGTCCTTAAATCTACCTTATCTTAGGTTGCCACAATGATATTGTCAAGTGCAGCTGCCCCTTTTTATACGTAGTATACCTATAAACAATCCTTTTTCAAGTACAGGTGTCCATTTTGATACCTGCAAGCCTATAAACAATCCTTTTTCAAGCACAGGTGTCCATTTTGATACCTGCAAGCCTATGAATGGTCATTTTTTGTAAAGCACAGGTGTCCATTTTGATACCTGCAAGCCTATGAATGGTCATTTTTTGTAAAGCGCAGGTGCCCATTCGAAACCTTTAGAACCAGCCTTTTTAAACCGCAAGTTTTCATTTCGATACCTATAAACTTATAAGCAACCGTGCCATATTGTTTTATATCTAAATGCCGGTATTTCCGTATTGATACCTGCAATTTCGTACAATATACTTATTGGTCTGCAGAATTTTCCCTTTTGGGCAAATGCTTAGAGACACATTTTTAAGCCGGTCCAAATGCAGCATTGCCTGTTAAACTACTTAAAATACCTATTTAAATATATTTACATAGAAAGAAACATTTTCTCACGGACTGGCAACATTTTCTAACTTTAATTGCGTATTATTTAAAAAGTATTGAACCTACAGAGCACCAAGACCACTCAATCGATGCGCAATATAGTTCTCTATCAGATTCTGAAGTGGATTTGACATCTGACTTAATTTACAGGCACAGACTAAGGTCTTCTAAAAAAAGTCCCTAAATTTCATACATTTTTTAGGCGCGTTGGGTCATGTGACGTACATGCGCAGTGAGAGCCAAAAGTTGCAGTCGTCGTGTCGTAACCTATGGCTCTCTCAATCGTGACGGAATACGAAGTCTAAGTGGCCCTGATCCAAGCAAATTTTTCGACTCGCTGCCGTTGTTTTACTTGGATTGTCTATAATTATTATTCGTTGGTGGTAGAACGCAACAAAGCGTAAGTGAAATTAATTATTATTTAAGATAAAGTTAAAACATTGTATTTCTCCTTATAGGAGATAAAACCCCCACACCCCCACCCCCATCCTTTGCCTCTAGCCATAGGAAAGTTTAATACACATGGAAATAAGCGTTAGTTGAGCGTTTGTTTTCCTGGGAATTGTGTTTGGTGGCTGCTGGCGTTTTATACGCATAGTTCACCCGAATCGAAGAAATATCTTTTATCTTGCTTCTTCTTGGCGTTCCCTGATGGGAAAGGATCAAGGCTTGCATTAGGATTGTGCAAGGAAGCAAAGGGAGGAGCAATTGTCATACACGCTCTGGAGTGACGCCAGGCTGACGCGTATGTACATACATACACTGGTATGCGTACGATATTGCGCAGTGACGCGTACTTTCATAGAATTGTGAAACGCTGTTTTGGCGCCAAAAGTGGATCTAATCCATGCAGACAGTACCAACAGGAACGAAGCAGATAAGACTCCTGAAACTTTGTTGCAAATTATGCAACTCATGCAGCAGCAGCAACATACCAGCATGTCGCAAATGCAGGCTTTTCAAATGGAAATTGTCCGTATGAACGAGATCCAAATGGAAAAAACAAATATATTGATAGAATCCAGTCATTGCCAATCGTGCAAGTGGAAACGAGATCGCTGCAGGCTCATCAAGGAATACGGACGGACAAGCAGCTGCACTATTGGAAGAAACACGGCAGTACGATTCAGGTGCAAAGCTTTATGATTTGCCTGAATTTGATGGAACTCCTGAAACATGGCCTATGTTTAAGGAAACTTTTACAATGACAACGAGCGAGTATGGCTACAGCGACAGGCAGAATTTAATACGACTGCAAAAAACAGTCAAGGGCAAGGCACGCGAAGTTGTGGAATGTTTGCTGACCCATAGTCGCAATGTTCCCGACATCATGCAGGTTCTTAAACAAAACTTTGGTAGGCCTGAGAAATTAATAAAAAGTCAAATTGCTCGCGTACGTAAATCACCGGTTATAAAAGAGGGAATGCTACTAGAACTTCTAGATTATCGAAATAGAGTTCAAAATTTAACATATTTTCTAGAAGCAGTGGAGGGTGATAGATATTTGGAAAATCCGACGCTGATGGAAGAACTTGTGTCCAAACTGCCACAGCAACAACATCTAGAGTGGGCTCGCTACCGCCGAAATTGCAGAGGACACGAAAATATCAAGGATTTCAGCAAATGGCACCAAGTTATGGCTGAGGATGTCCCAGATGCTGGCTTGGTTGATGATACCGAGGTAACAAAATTGAAAAACCAGAAATCGAGAATTTTCCATGCAAACGAAGTGGATGTCAAGGAGAAAAGCTGCCTCGTCTACAATGGTCGTCATAATTTGGAGAAATGTGATCAATTCATAAAACTTGACATTGATGCGAAATGGAAGGCTGTTAGAGAAAACAAGCTGTGCTTTAACTGTTTGAGAGCTGGACACCGTGTACAAGAATGTAAATTTAAACACAAATGCGAAACGGAAGGCTGCATCAAGAAAATCAACAAATTACTACACAAGCCTTTTGTAGTACCTGCAGTTAACAGAACACAGGGATTTACAGGAACAGCCTCGCAAGTGGCCGACTCTACAGTATTGTTCAAAATCTTGCCAGTAAACCTACATGCAAATGGGAAAACTATTTCCTGCTATGCGTTTTTGGACGACGGATCAGCGGTTTCGTTGATGAACGAAAGACTAGCTGAGGAACTGGGCTTGAGGCCCCAAGGAGAATGTCACCTTGCAGTGGTTCGGAAACAGAAAAATTTCCGAGTGTACGAGCCGTTTTGATATTGGCATATCAGATAGTCGAAAGAAAGTAGTTCATACATTGAAAGGTGTTCGAACAATAAGGAATCTACAATTACCGAAGCAATCTGTTAATATATCAAGCTTGCGTTCCAAATATCGTCATTTGGAAACGATACCGGTGCACGGCTATGCCAACGTCGTTCCCGAAATCCTGATTGGTTTGGACAACGCACATTTAGGGGTACCAGAATCGGCACGTTCAATCAAATATGATGGTCCGATTGTTGCTGCCACCAAGCTCGGATGGGTGTGTTATGGAACATGTCCAACTGGAAATACGCAGGAAGCCAATGGAATTTTCCTTATTAACCCCGAAAATGATTTAGTATTCGACAAACTAATAGAAGATTATATTGTAGATTCAGAAATGGGCGTTCGAACGTCTGCAGTGGTGCATAAAGGAAAAGAAGAAGAACGATCGAACAAGCTCCTAAGAGAGACAACGAACCGTGTTGAAAAACGATATGAAACTGGATTGCTCTGGAGACATGACAACATCGTTCTACCAGAGAGAAAGGAAATGGCATTCAAAAGGCAGCTGTCCCTGGAACGGAAATTTCAGCGCGAAACAGAGTATCATAAAGAATACTGTCGAATTATGGCTGATTACGAAAGGAAAGGATACATGGAACTGGTATCAGGAGATACGCTTAAGGATATGTCGGAAAGAGATTGGATTCTGCCTCACTTTGGAGTTGTCAATCCAAACAAGCCCGGAAAACTACGAATCGTCTTTGATGCAGCTGCAGAAATCGACGGAATTCGTTGAACTCGGCGTTGATGAATGGCCCTGATAATGTACAACTGTTGACTCACGTACTTATGAAATTTCGACAAAGAAGATTTGGAATATGCGCAGACATTAGAGAAATGTTTCATCAAGTTGAAATACGTAGAGAAGATCGTTGTGCGCAAAGATTTCTCTGGCGAACAAACCCTGATGAAGAAATGAAAATATACCAGATGGCGGGCATCACTTTTGGAGCGAAGTGTTCACCCGCAACCGCAGAATACGTCGAGAATCTTAACGCGTTGAAATACAAAGCGACATATCCGGAAGCAGCCGATGCGATTACAAGCAACCACTATGTCGATGATTATGTGCACTGTTTCTCTAGCAAAGAAGAAGCTGTTAGGATCACCAAGCAAGTCATCATGATTCACAAGGAGGGAGGTTTCGAGCTAAGACAATTCGTTTCTAACTCAAGGCTTTGTAACGAAACGTTTGCCGTGAACAACTCTGCTGAGATTGTAAGCTTGGATAAAGAGGTCTCGAAATATTTTCAAAAGGTGCTCGGTATGCATTGGCATACGCAGACTGATGAATTCGGGTTTACATTGTCATTTGCCAAAATTAATAAATCGTTATTTGCTCCCGATAGGACTCCAACAAAAAGAGAAGTACTGAAAATTTGTATGTCCATATTCGATCCGTTTAGAATTTTGGCAGATCATACAATTATGGCCAAGCTACTCCTCCAATCAATATGGCGGAAGAAAACTGGATGGGACGAATGCATTGACAATGATGACGATTTGGTATGGAAAAACTGGCTGCACAAATTGAATGAAATGTCGACTGTCCGGTTGCCTCGGTGCTATGATCCCAGTCTTTTTGATGCCACTGTTGAACTACATCTGTTTGCGGACGCAAGCGAGGCAGCATACGCAGCCGTAGGATACTGGCGCGTTCGATATGCAGGGCAATGGAAAACGGCCTTTATTATGGGAAAAACTAAATGCGCACCGATGAAGCAGTCGTCTGTACCGAGACTAGAGTAACAAGCGGCAGTCATGGCGACCAGGCTCCGTAAGCATATACTGGAGGGACATAGTATCATTCCAAAACGAGTAATAATGTGGTCTGACTCAAATACCGTCTTAGCGTGGATCAAATCCGATCACAGGAGATACAAGCCCTATGTAGCACACCGCGTAAACGAAATACTAGAAGGCAGTATCGTTGGAGAGTGGAATTGGATTTCTGGAAAAGAAAACCCAGCTGACTTCGGAACGAAGATTAACCGAAGTAACAAGCGATCTACTTGGCTCCAGGGTGCGAAAATACTGATGATAACGACTGGTCAAATCACAGTTTATGTGACCAAAGCACAGATTTAGAGTTGCGAACGAAATTTGCACTTGTTGATCAACAAAATATTGAAGATCTATTATTAACATTTTCATCTTTTAGGAAGTTGAACCGAGTTGTGGCCTGGATTTTGCGAGTAAGCAATCGACCGATCGTGCGAACTAGCTACCTGCAGGCGAGCGAAATTGAATATGCTCAATTGGTTGTGTGTCGGAACGTGCAAGCGTCAGAATACACTGAAGAAATGGATACACTGGCGCGTAAATGTCCTATAAGAAAAAGCAGCAAAATATGGAAACTATGTCCGACCCTCGACGCAAATGGTCTCCTTCGAATGAACAGCAGGATCAACAATGCTAACACAGCACACGAAGACATCAAGCAACCAATAGTTATGCCACAAGAACATTTCGTGACGAAGCTGATTGTGGAGCAATACCACGAGGACTGGAAGCATCAAAATGAAAACACGATCCTAGCTGAAATTCGCCGTCGTTATTGGATACCACATTGTCGTGCGCAAGTGCGACGAGTATCCCGACTTTGCCAGATATGTATAGCAAACAGAGCTCGCCCGTGTGCGCCATTGATGGGGCAGCTACCCACTGATAGATTGACGCCGTTTGTACGGCCATTCACCTACACTAGCATCGATTACATGGGACCATTTTCAGTTATAAGAGGAAGATCGATTGAAAAACGTTGGATTTGTATTTTTACGTGCCTGACGGTGAGAGCGATTCATCTGGAAATCGCTAGGGATCTGAGTGCTGAAACCTGCATTAGAGTCATCCGAAATTTCATGGCGCCTCGTGTAAAACCCAAAAGAATTCGCTCGGACAATGGCACCAATTTTGTAGGTGCGAATCGAGAGCTGAAACGTCAATTGACTGAAATGGATCAAACTAAAATCGCGGCAGAGTTAGCAAATGAGGAAATCGAGTGGTTCTTTAATTGCCCCATGAATCCGCATGCTGGTGGCTGTTGGGAACGGCTTGTGCGCAGTGTTAAGAGAGCAATGGGACATGCTATGTTGGGCCGAAGTTTGAAGGAAGATATGCTGTATGGTTTGATGTGTGATGCGGAGAATATAGTTAATGCAAGACCACTTACGCACATAGCTCTAGATTCGCCAACCGATAAACCATTAACACCTAACCATTTTCTATTAGGCACTTCTTATTCCAGTCAGACACAACACCCAGAAGAGGAAGCGTACTAACCAACAATGAAGAGCTGGCGAGCAGTGCAGCAGCTTTCACACTGTTCTTGGAAGAAATGGTTGAACGAATATTTACCGGAACTTTGCCGTCGAACAAAATGGTATCGAGAAGTGAGGCCTTTAGCCGTGGGAGATCTGGTACTCATCTGCGATGGAACTGCTCATCGATCAACCTGGAAGAAGGGCCGAGTAACAGACGTGTTGAGTGGAAGGGATGGGCAAGTACGCGCAGCTACAGTTAAGACTGCTATCGGAGTTCTACGTCGCCCAGCGTGCGTCCTGGCTGAGTCCAAGCCCTGTTAGATTCACGGTGGCGGGGATGTTGTAGCGATTTATATATTCGGACGTTGATGTACTAAAGGGGCAGTACATTCAAGTGGCCCAAACGACACCAAGCACGGGCTTGTTAACGCGCGGACCCAGGCAAAATGCAAACCCACCTCCCGCCCAACCGACCGAGGGGCGCGCCGCATAACGTGCGGTAACGAAGATCGCGAAACATATAAATACGAACAGACTAAATAAAAGATCTACATAAATTAAACAATATACAAACAAGTAAGATTGCTCTAGTCGAGTATACCCGACTACAAAACTCCCTGTACCCAGTTCTAAAACTTCCAATCATATGTTCGTCACTTACACATGCACGCACACATACACAAAGCATACACACACACACGCGAGCCACAGCGTACGCAAGGAATTTTAAGTCGTGGCTGTGCTTCTTCTTCCCCCCTCGCTCTAGTACTGAATCTTGTTTGTTGAATAACTTCCGTGTTTATTATCCGATCGACTTGAAATTTGGACAGTAGATTAAGAGTGACCGAGGTAGTGTACATGCCAAATCCCAAAGCTCTATCTTTAAAACTGTGGCTGTAAAACGTTTTGATCGATTTGCGGGGGAACGGGGTAAGATATCTGAGATCAGAAACAAACTTGACCTGCTCCCGCTATACACGAACCTACATTCCAAATTTGGTGTCTCTAGCTCTTATAGTTGCTGAGATCCTTGCGTTCATACATACGGACAGACAGACGGACAGACAGACGGACATGGCCAAATCGAAATCTCTTTTGATACTGATCAAGAATATATATACTTTATAGGGTCGGAGATGTCTCCTTCTGCCTGTTACATACTTTTGCACAAATCCAATACCCCCTTTTTACCCATTTTATGGGTACAGGGAGTAAAAACTATAGATTACACAGATAACATAAAATTGAAGTTCTAAGTACGGAAATAGAACTAGCATTACATATTAAATGATAAATATTGTTATAATTAGAACATATGATACGAAAAGGGTTATGGATAGCATAGTTAGTGTTACAAACTTGAAGACAAAGGGGAAGAAAGTTTCTGGAATTTCTGATCGGAACTGCAAAACTAATCTGGCTAATTAATTCAGAAGAATCAATTTCTCCTTTAATTAGTTTGTGTAAAAAAATTACACCAAGCATGGTTCTACGATCAGAAAGAGAAGGAAGATTTATTAGTAAAAGTCTACTACGATAAGAAGGCAAGTGAGTATTAGGATTCCAGTTAAGACCCCGGAGTGCAAAGAGAAGAAATTGTTTTTGAACCGATTCTATTCTATCCTGATGAATCTTGTACTGGGAACACCAAATACAAGACCCACATTCAAGAATAGGTCGAACAAGCGACGTATATAGAGTTTTAGTAATGTAAGGATCGTTAAATTCTTTAGACCAACGCTTAATGAAACCCAGGACACCAAAGGCACGATTAACGGTGGAAAAGATATGTTTGTCAAACTTAAGCTTGGAATCTAAAAGGATACCCAAATCATCAACCGACTCAATTCGAACAAGCGGCTTACCATTAAGAATATAACTGTTAAAAAACGGCATTCGCCTGTAAAAGGACATTACATTACACTTACCACAATTAAGATTTAATAAATTTACCCGACACCAGGCTTGAAAACTGTCAAGATCAGTTTGCAACCTTTGACCAGATAAGAAATCAGTAGATGTCAGACAAAGTTTAACATCATCGGCATACATCAGCACCCGAGAGGAATTTACGACAGAAGGAAGGTCATTGATGAAAAGAGTAAATAATAAGGGGCCAAGATGACTTCCTTGTGGTACTCCGGAAGTAACTTGAACTTGATTACAGACCTACATAAATGTTGAAGTTGAGAAGTTATTAATTTCTCAAAAATCTTAGGAATAGCAGACAACTTAGAAATACCTCTATAGTTCTCAACATTAAACTTATTTCCTTTTTTATGGAGAGGAATAATAAATGATTCTTTCCAAATATTGGGGAAAGAGCACAACTCCACGGACAGTTTAAAAAGAACAAATAATGGCTTAAAAATACCTTCAGCACAGTACTTGAGCACACAGCCTGGTACTCCATCAGGTCCCGGAGAAAATACGGGGTTAATAGACTTCAAATCACGTAGAAGCGAGCTTTCAGTGATTAAAGGCCCAAAAATGCAAGTTATTTACCTGATAAGAATAAGGCGAAAGCAATTGGTAAGGTTGTGAATTGTAAGTCGTTTGAAAAAATTCGGCAAAAAGATCGGCGATAGCCTGATCTGAGTCAGCTGTCTTTTTTTCAAAAAATACAGTTGATGGAAATGTTGATGACCTACGCTTCGCATTAACGAAGTTATAAAACCTTTTAGGATCCCGCTGAAACTGTAACCTACAGCTCCTGAGGTAGTTGTTATAACAGTGTAAATTAAGTGCAGAGAAGTTAGATCGGGCAATCAAATAGCGAGAGAAATCCGAGGAAGAGCCAAATTCCTTGAGCTTTTTGTACAATCTCGACTTTCTATTTTTTAAGTTTATCAATTCACGTGTAAACCACACAGGTTTGTTAGACCTACGAGGGTTACAAAACGGGACACAAGAATCAAATAATGAATTTAAGGCGGAATAAAAGTAATTGATTGCACAATCCATGTCTCTACACATGTACAGCTGGGACCAGTCAGTCTGGGATAGGAGCTGGGCAAGTTTAGTAAAATCGGTTTTCTGAATTTGACGAACTCGCTCAGCCGGTTCTCTACCAGGGCTTGGCACACTGGCTGGTAAGTCAATCAACACCTCCAAAGTTGGGTGATAAGGATCTTCAGGAGTGGATATAGGTTCAGTACGGGAGACAGAATAGAATGAGGAATCCAAGACAAAAACAAGATCAAGCATTTTATGTGAAGAATTTGGGATATCATTGATTTGACACAATGACATCCCAAATAAACTTTCAATAAAATCGTGCTGAGATGTGGGAGTCAACACGCTAGAATCGGGACTTGAAATCCAGGTAGTTCCGGCGATATTAAAGTCACCAAGAACTACAAGAAAATCACGATCAGAAACCATAGATGAGACAGATTGTATAGCAGAAGCATGCAAAGAATATATCGAAATATCGGAAGAAGGTGGAATATAAGAACAAGTAATATAAAAGCAAATACTGGACATACACAATTTTACAGCAACAAATTCAATATCTATACAATTATCGATTATTACAAGCTCCGATGATAAATCAGCGTCAACAGCAATAAGAACACCACCACCACGACGAGGGGTGCGATCTTTTCTATAAATGGAGAATTTGTTAGACAGGATTTCAGAATTAAGGATGTCGGGCCTTAGCCATGTTTCAGAAAAGGCAACGACATGGAAAGGAAAAGTTAGGCTATTTAGATAAAGATTACTAAGTTTACTACAAAGATCTCTTACATTCTGATAGCCAAGTGAGAGGGAGGATGTTAGTTTTTTGAACTATCAGATATTACAAGAGGTGGGTTAGAACTACCACTGGAAGAAGGAAGTGAAATCGGAGGCCGATTTTTCTTTTTTACGGTATATTCTTTAATAACCAAGTGGTCGGGCCAGAATTCTTTGCAACAAATATTGTTGAAATATTCAGCCGGAACACTTATTTTAAATGACGAAATTTCCCGAGAATACGTAAATTTGAATTTTTCCACCGTATTGTGGGCTTTAGATTTGGCCTGTATAAAGGCCTTCACATCATCAGATGTAGTATCAGGGGCAAGCCTGGAAACAAAGATTTGTTTCCGTGGTGGAATTCCTATAAGGGTCTTCTTAGTAACCAAAGCAGTTGCATCCACTGGAGCCACAGCATTGGTTGCTAGACCAGTTGATTCGACCGGTATATTATCACTAGGCTGTTGATCCGGATCAACAGTGTTAATAGCCAGCGAATCAGAATGCTCTACGGGGTCAGAAGGAACAACATCCATGGGTACGATGCTATTCTCGTCACTTCTGATTATTGAATTATGAGGAGAGGGGGACGATACATTTATTAATTCTAACTGTTTATTAGTTGCGGATGTAGTGGAAGCATGTGTGGGGAGTTGCAGTTCATTGGGGCCAATAGACAGCCTAAAATTTGCCTTCTTCCGTTTTGGAGACTCATTCAAAAGTTTCATACATTTGAATTCGTTCTCCAAGTCGGAAAAACCATCGAACAGTTTTTTGAACCGCCCGAATATGTCACCAAAGCCTTTTTTAGTCTGCCTCATGAAACCCATGATGTCCCGTTCAACATCCCTACAGGATACACATGTCCACTTGAGGCCAGATTTTGACTCAATCTGGTCCACAATTCTGCCGTTTAGGCCAGCACATTTTTCGTGTGACACATTATCACACAGCCAGCAGCAAACAAAGCCCATCTTAGAGTTTGCTCTAACCTGGCAATTTTTATTGTAGCAGACAAACATACTTGCAAAAAGGAATTTAAATTTAATAAAATAGAATATAAAAAAAGATAAACAAAAATTAAAATATAAAGCAAAAGAACCAAAAAAGATTGTAAAAAGAACGGAAAGGCACCCTAGGGTTAAACAACTACCGCTGATTTGTACTTACAAACACAATAACAATACAAAGCGCGGGCGCGACGACCGAAACTCACAAACGGAATTCTAACAGAAAAGACTGCGACCAACACCAACAACACAACTAATGTAAGCGCGCGAGAGAGATAAACAAAGAGAATGAAGTCAGTACACACAAAAACAAATTATATGCAGACAGCAATGCAACTGCAAAATCAAACAGAATGCTTGGCTGCAGTTTGTTGTTGTGTATAGGCACAAAAAATTTTAAATTTGCAAATAAAGCACAAATAATCACAACTAAAGTCCAACACAGGTGTTTAACACAACCGAATGTAAACACACGTCACAAATATAAAAACTTGCAATTTAATAATTGCTTAAAACGGGGAAAGAAAAATTAATTGCGAGGCGCAAGAAAAAAACACGTCCGTTTGCGAAAGCGAAGCGTAACGAATTGCTAAGTAAGAAATTTGAATATTTAACGACTATTTTGATTTATTTACATTTGAGATTTTGTATGCCTGATGGCAACCTTGTTTAACGTGACTTATCGATATATCGAATGAATTATCTGTTGAATTGTAAGAAACTGTCGTAAGATGATCGTATTTATGATCGACTTTGAGATCGAAAGGGTAGAACGCATCGAAGCGTAAGTGAAATTAATTATTATTTAAGATAAAGTTAAAACATTGTATTTCTCCTTATAGGAGATAAAACCCCCACACCCCCACCCTTTGCATCTAGCCATAGGAAAGTTAAATACACATGGAAATAAGCGTTAGTTGAGCGTTTGTTTTCCTGGGAATTGTGTTTGGTGGCTGGTGGCGTTTTATACGCACAGTTCACCCGAATCGAAGAAATACTTCCATTTCTGAATTCAGATTTCATATTGCCATGCGCTGTTGCCTTTCTGCATTTCTCACGCATACTAAGAAGCAAGCGCATGTGCGTACTTGGACCCACACATAGAAACGAAATGAGAGCGCAAGCGAAATAAGCCGTGCTCATCGTTCTGGTGTCGATCCAAGACTAAAAATTCGTTCTGAGCAGCGGCGTTAGCAACTCGGCTTGTTTTTTGCCGAGCTGGCAAACAACGAAGGGGTTGTGTTGAGTTTGGCTTTTTTGCCGAAGTCTCTGGGGTTGCACCATCACCAAAGCATCTGGCCTCAGAAAAATGCTTGTTTGACGTATCTATGTATTCAGTTGTTAATGATAATATGATGTCGTGGAAACAGGCTACATTCAATTAAGCAGTTACGTCGTCGGAGAAAGCCTATTGTAGGAATAATGAATCAAATGCAAAACACTATTCAACAACAAAAATATATAAATATTCGGATTGCCGAAGCTACGTATATACCCTAGCAGGAATTAATCTTTATACAATACTCAATTTTTGTCTGATTGCTCCTTTGCGAGCCATGTGGTCCGATTTTAATGAAATTATATGAAACTATTTGAAGAACAATAAAACTCACTTAATTTGGATGAATTATTAGTATAAGCAAAAAGTTTGATATAGCAATATAGTGGTCCGATTTTGACAAAATTTGGTTATATTATTTAGACTTTCTAGAGACTCGGTTTGGAAAAGTTTGGGAGGATACATTCATAAACAAAAAAGTTTCTTATACAAAAACATAGTTGTCGACCGATCATTCCTATGGCAGCTATATGTTATAGTGGTCCGATCCGGCCGGTTGCAGCAAAAAGTAAGATTTTGTTACGTGATAGGTGTTTCCCAGTGGGCAGCGCCGGCCAGCCATATACTCTCTCATTAGGGGTGGGTACACTCGTGCCCGCCGTCACGAACAATCACAACACCACAAAATCTGCAAATCACTAACTAAACTACAAAAAAAAAAAGAAGAGAAATCGGCAACACAACAAAAATACAAACAAACGTTCAGGGCAGAATCGTGGCAGTTGATATTGTTGCCATAGCGTTTCCGCCCAACCTGTAGTGCTAAGCATAATTTACAGACACCACCCTAAAACAACAGATGATGGCACTTATTCCAGCATTTGTAAACAATCCCTCCCCTCCATCACAAGACTTAAGCCTCCATTTCAAATTCCATAACTAGCATATAATTCTATAAATACGAACGAACATTTACTTAAGTGCTAAAATACATTATTTAATATTTAAAATCTAACGAATATTATGGCTTAACAGCTCATGACCAGATTATGTTATGCTAATGTTAAGTTATTAAGGCAACTTCACGTTGCAAGACACTGGTCACACTGGGCCTTAGTGTTCAAATTTCAAGCAATTTTTGGCTATTATAAATTAATTTAAATTAGCCTTAAGGGCATTACAATTCATGAATATTTTGCTCAAGGCAACTTAAATACATTGATAAGAACTTGCTAAAACATACTGCAAGTGGATATTGGCAAGAAAGTGGAAAATACAGCTGAATTCAAAATTGCATTTTTACTTGGGTAAGTGCGTTATCACACATAGATATAAAGGTTTCGACTAAATGTACTTATGTGTTTACTTTCTATTCATTAATACTCACACAGCTACTTTTTGGATCTTATGTTGTCGTTGTAGTTATCGTGGGCCCAAGATGACGTTGACGATACGAAGAGCTGCTAGGAAGGCACAAATTTATAAGTACATTGCCTATATATGTGTGTACGTAATAACGTACTAAAATACAAAATTATTCGCCACTTCAACAATTCGCCATCGCAAAATCCAAAATTGTAAATATAAACAAATTAAAGCGCGCAGCAGAATTGGCCCAGACGCAAGCACATACATATGTTTGTAGGCGCGTTTGTGGGTGTTGCGCAAATGCGTGCGCCACAACAAATCTGTACTATGGGCAAAACACCAGTGAGTTTGCGCTAATTTAAAAATGCACAACTGCACCGTTAATAATGTCGGCCATAATGTAGCTGCTGTATGGCCTGGCCGATTCTTTGCACTGCCCGGTGTGGGTATAAGATATATATGTCCGATTTCAATGAAATTTGGTGAGCATATGTAAAACATGATTAAACTTAAATTTGGTGAGTTTGGTTTCGCTATCTACAAAAACAAAAAAGTTTTTCATACAAGAACATAGTTGTCAACCGATTATTCGTATGGGAGCTATATGATATAGTGATTCGATCCGGCTGGTTTTCATATATGTACTGGTTGCATCGAAAATAAAGACTTGTGCCAAGTTTCATAAACATAGCTTTAAAATTGAGAGATAAGTTTGAATGCAAACATTCGGCCTGGCAACATTTTCTAACTTTAACTACTTATTATTTAAAATCAGAGCACCAAGACCTATCAATCGACGCGGTATGAAGTTCCCTACAATATGCTGGCAAGATTTTCAAAATCGGACTGGAATTACAGCCCCACGAGCCGATACAGTAAAAAAAGTCAGTGATTTTCGAACAAATTCAAAACCGCGCGCTGAATTCCATGACTTGCGACGTCACAGGTTTGGTCGCCGAATAACGGTGACTAACGGACATGCGCATGGCGTAATCTACTGTCTCTCAATCGTGCGCTGGTGTGGCTCTTGAGGTGGATTTTCGCTTGGCGCGCTCTCGCTCTCGGTTGCTTAGGTGCCCAGTGGTTCGGGGTAGCGGCTACGTGGGTACCCACAGAACCGGTCCTCAGTGTATACCACCGGTCACCAGGCAAGCCACCAGCAATGCGTTTTAGCGGTTACTTTAACATGGGCATGTCATAGGCGGTAACCGATAGGTACGGCGTTCGAGACCAAGTAACCGGGACCGTGGGTGCTACCAGTGGATGCTCAGTGGTGGCACCTAGTAACCGGCACTGTGGGTGCTCCGGTGTGAATATTTAAAAAACTATTTAATTTTTTAAATTTTTTTTTATTCTTAATTTATTGCTAATAATTAGCTTAAATAGAAATGTCTTACAAGTACATTTTTACATATTATTTTACACTTGAAAAAATTACTTTCCATATTGGTCAAGGAAAGTTTGAATGCCACCATTTCATCGCACTTTTGCCACATTGTCTCTTGAGCTGAAAGCATAGCTAATATTTAATATTTGATTAATAATGTCAAAATTACGTACCTTGTTGAGGTGCAAAGCTCAGCTTTACGATTTTTTTCGGTGGCGAACTAGCTAGAAAATAAGAAGCTCATATATGTATATAGTATAATAGGTATAACCAATTGTAATGAATTTAAACTTACCGATTTCAATTTGGCTCCCAAGTCAAATTTATGTCCGCCCAATTTAACTTTCGACAGAAAACTAAACAAGACGGTGGCATGCCATTAACACAGCTGCCACAAAATAGAACACCGAAAGTCAACAAAATTGCAAGGCCCCGTTGCAGACAAAGCAAACGAACAATTTCATACAACAAAAACAATGTCGACAGAACTTTTTTGTTGCCGTCCGATTTGAAGTGGCACTTCGCTGCCACACGCGTAACCGGCTACTTAACCGGCGACTGGTGACCGGTAAATTCTCAAGGCATTTGGGACCGATTGCCTCCGGCCGAACCACTGGGTGGCTTTTCGCTCTGCAGTGCTTGGCGCGCCCTCGCTCTCGATTTCTAACATTTGTTTTTGTTGTGGCTTGCGCTGCACTATAGGATTAATGGACACATTGGTGTCATACTTTTTCAACTGAAAGACCACTAAATATTTTGGGTCGTGTTTCTTTGTTAACGTTCGAATTCTTTTTTCATCCTTTTTTTTTAAATTAAAAACCACAATTTAAAAGACAAATTATTGATACTTGGTACAAAAATTTGTCTCATGCCAAAAAAAACTTCAATTTTACCTACAGTGCCAAGGAAGATTATATTTTCTGAACGCGCACATGTTCCATTGTGAACTACACAATACCCTGTATATGTATCAATTTATAAAGGACATAAATTTCACATGTAGTATAGTATATAATGCACATAATTCCTTACATTTATCTACACTACAAAGCAAAACATAGTCCGCGTCAAAAAAAAAAAAAAACAATTAATCGGACGGCATGACAATATTATTACCCGGCCCATACACGGGACAATTTTAGCACAATCGGTTACGGCAACCAGTTGTCACTCAAATTAGGTCTTTGCCTCGCACGCTGCAATCGGATCAGCCAACTTCGTAGCAAAACTCGAAAAATAGCGTCGGCAAGTGCATAATTGATAAACAATTGATAATCTAAATATTACAATTAATTGGTTTATTCAAATATATTAATAAAACAAAAATTCAGAACCATTATTTAAAATTTTGAATTTTGTAAATAATAATAACAAAAGGAATATCTGAATTTTTATTAATTTGACTATTTTCTGCTAAACAATGCCGCTTATGAACGGCAGCAAATGATCTTCAAATGTTTCGCACAAAACAACAGCCAAGTATCAGGTGAACAAAAAAAACAGTAGCAAGAAAGCACAAAACGGAAAGGGAGACGCCCACAAAGATGTACACAACTATGCACAACTATAGCAAACCCACCCCCGAATCTGAAGCATAGCTATGCAAGTGTTTTGCACACAACGAACAGCATTTGGACTAGGCGATTAGCAAAAACAGTAGCAAGAAAGTACAAAACCAAAGGGAAACGCCCACGAATTGTGGCAATCGAGTTGTGCGTTGTCCATCTATACCACAACCAGTTGTGACAACTCGCTGCTCGTATCAAACTCGGCCACAGCGCTGTTCTCGCTCTCACGACCCTAAGCGGTAGGTCCCACCGAACACATACGAAGCGTGTGGGACCTGCCGCGTTAAAAATTTTAGGTGCAAAAGTTGCGCAAAGACTGGCAACTCTATTTGGTTCTTTACTTGATGATTAAATCCAGGGTACAAATATGTCAGTGCCGACACCAAAATCGATAGCTTGGATGGCATATTTACGCCATTTAACTTCACATTAGAGCACACAAAAAGGATTGTGCAGACCTCTTTGGAAACGCCTTTTCAACTTTCCTTGCCATCAAGCCCAGTCACTCTGCCAGAAGTGCTGCAACTTGACCAAAAACTAAGGGTTAAAAAATCACCAGGAGAAGATTTGTTGAACAACAGGACCCCCAAAATTCTACCGAAAAGAGCACTACTTTTTGTGGTACTGCTATTTAATAGCACTTTAAGACTGGGATATTTTCCTAGAGTCTGGAAATCGGCCCTTATAACAATGATCCCTAAGCCTGAGAAGCAACTCACGGAAGTCGACTCCTACAGGCCAATTTGCCTCCTCCCAGTGCTAGGAAAGATGTTGGAAAGAATCATTTTGGAAAGGATTCTAAAACTGGACAGTGTCGCACAAAGAATACCAAAGTGGCAGTTTGGATTTCGAAAAGGTCATGGCACACAGAGTAGTCAATTTCGTCCTTGAGGCCATGGAGCGCAAGGAGCATACTACTGCTGTATTTATGGATATACAGCAAGCGTTCGATCGAGTGTGGCACTCTGGGCTACTGTACTACTTTCTCCTCGATAGGTGTTTCTGCGTTGCAGTTGATAGCGTCAAGTCAACAAGACGACCCATTAATGCTGGAGTGCCTCAAGGGAGCGTTCTTGGGCCCACGCTATACTCGCTTTACACAGCTGATATGCCCACATCAAGTGCAGTGCAAGCTGTCCGAAGAGAGAATGTCCTCATAGCCACCTTTGCGGACGACACAGCGGTGCTGACGTGAAGTGCAAGCATACAGGTTGCCACGGAAGCCTTGCAGCAGTACGTGGACTCGTTCGAGACATGGGCGCTAAAGTGGAACATTGGCATCAATGCCAACAAATGTGCTAACGTTATCTTTGGCAACCGGCATCAGCTGTGTCCAGGCATCTCAATGCTTGGATCTCGTCTTCGCCACAATAGCTCCCATAAATATCTGGGAGTTATATTGGATAAACGGCTGACGTTTGCAAGGCACGTCACAATGGTACAAAAAAGCGTGCTGAACAAAGCTAAGAAAATGGCATGGTTATTGGCTCCGAAGAACAAGCTCTCTCTATCTAACAAAGTTACAATTTATAAAAGTATATTGGCTCCCATTTGGAAATACGCACTCCAAGTGTATGGCATTGCTGCAAAGACGTACATCAACAAAATAAGAGTGGCTCAAAGCAAAGTTCTGAGAAGAATCTGCAACGCTCCCTGGTACATGCGTACCAGAGATATTGAAATTGACCTTAAAGTACGCGAAGTGGGGGGTGTGCTGCAGTTCCAGTCACAATCATATTTTGAAAGGTTGAAAGACTACCCGAATGTGCTAGCGAAGCGTCTTTGCTGTACGGTCAGAGGACGCAAAAGGCTCAAAAAGATCCACCCCAAAGACCTTAAAAACAGGGTACTCATCTGAATTTTAATTTCTATTTAATTAATTTTTGTTTAAACTTGTTAATATCGATTTAATTAATTTTTGTTTAAACTTGTTAATATGTAAAATGTAAAATATGTAAAATATGTTTAAAGTTTACGCTTGAATCGCTTACTTTACTTTTTGTTATTGTTCATATGTATAACCATTTTAAGTTGTTACATTGGTAATAGTACGCTGGTTAAATATATTTGATAAATATAATATTCACATTTTTAACAATAAAAAATAAAAAAAAAGACCAAAATAACATGAAACTTCGACTAAAACTGAAATTGAATTGTGAAACTTGCTGGTTGCTTTCAAGATGCCACCGAATCATACAGTGATACAAAGCAACTATGAAAGAGATCGATGCGTAGATATACATACCCGCGCTAATCTCGCATTGCATTTTGGGGTTTGAATTGTGTGCAGATTTTTATCAATACTTGGTGAGGCTGGGGGCGCATTCTATTTTTAGCATTTTACGCTGTCAAAGTAGTGCGGCCGATCGCGCGACCGTTTTGAGCCCAGAGAACGGTTTCACGAAAAACAAGCGGTCCCTTGTGCCATTTTTTTGTTCGTCGTTAGATATCTCGTTAATTAAAATGTCTTTAGTTCGACCATGCGCGTAACAATCTACGTAAGCCGCCACAGAGGCATTCCAAGACATCCTCTAAAGCCATATTCTTTTCCGGAGCGACCCCATGCTATCGGCCCGGGATGCCAAGTTTTCGGCTGCTTTTAAGACCTGCGTTAAACTTTATAGTATTAGCGAACTGAATGAACGCTTCCTGCCCACAACTGCGATCGAGCGCGTCGCCGCGATCGCTAATGTTCACTTTTTACTCCCTGTACCCATAAAATGGGTAAAAAGGGGGTATTGGATTTGTGCAAAAGTATGTAACAGGCAGAAGGAGACATCTCCGACCATATAAAGTAAATATATTCTTGATCAGCATCAAAAGAGATTTCGATTTGGCCATGTCCGTCTGTCTGTCCGTACGTATGAACGCAACGATCTCAGCAACTATAAAAGCTAGAGACACAAAATTTGGAATATAGGTTCGTGTATAGCGGGAGCATGTCAAGATTGTTTCCGATCTCAGATACCTCCCCCCGTTCCCCCGCAATTCGATCAAAACTTTTTACAACCACACTTTTGAAGATATAGCTTTAAGATTTGGAATGTGCAATACTAAAGTAACTCTTAATCTACTGTCCAAATTTCAAGTCGATCGGATAATAAACACGGAAGTAATTCAACAAACAAAATTCAGTACTGGAGCGAGGGGGAAGAAGCAGCACAGCCGCGTCTTAAAATGTCTCGCGTGCGCTGTCACTTTGTTGTCGCTTGTGTGTGTGCGTCTTTGTGTATTTGTGTGTCTATGCGTAAATATACGTAGAAGCGATCGGAAATTTTCGACCTGGGTACAGGGAGTTTTGTAGTCGGGTACTATAGCATTCTTACTTGTTTTATATTATAATTAAATGTAGTTTTAAGTAGGTATAAGGAACTTTTTGTATACATATATTATCTTTATTAAAGTAAGTAGTTTTAAATAGATATTAACAACATATTCCATAGAATATAAGTTGTTTCTTTTTTATTTATTTATTTATAAAAAATTATAAATATAAATTTTCATGTTTTTATTTTGTTTGTCCAAATAAGTCTGTCATCAGATGCACAACACTGCAGATGTTTGCGGTCTCATCCTCCTGTTGGGAATAGCCTGCCAGAACTGCAAGGAAATCAATAAAGCAGTTAATTTAATGACTACACATAATGTGTGTAGGTATACAAAGATGTCTTTATTAATTTTAATATAAACCACAATCACTTGTTTCTGCCTCTCCCTATGTAACAATAATAAACCAACTAACTGACCTACGACAACAATGCGCTTTGTGGTTGATTGTCAAAATATCGCATATGCATACAAATACAAATACATACAAATACATGTAGATGTGCATACGAATGTATGTACATATGTGATAATAACGACAACAAAAGAGTATGTCTGTATGTGTGTACACAGAGATCAGAGCAGCACGCACATATGTATACAGTCGTTGTTTACCAATGCTTTTTGAATGTTGTGTTATGATTCTTTTATTGTTCCTTCAATGCGATTTTAACTATATAAATATACATATGTATAAATCAGTTACATATATCAGCAAGAGCAGCAGCATCATCAGTAGCTGCAAATAGGTAGTTAAGGTTGCGAATGTTATTAATATTATTATTTGCTTATTAATGTACATACAAGCTTCTTACACACTTCTTCAGACATACATACATTAAAATTCATATCATGATTATATGTATGAGTTAATTATCAAACCTAAAAGAGTTCCTTAGTGCCTAAATTGGATTCCCTATTGGGTTGAGCATAAACGAAAACATACATTTAATGATTGCCTTTGGTTTTTATATCTGTAGGTATTTTAAAATGTATATTTAAAAAATATAATATGCGCGCCTCCAACAGGGTGGCATCTCCAAATAGTTTGCGGTACTTACCAACACTACTCCAATAACAGGAGCTCGTTTACCAGCACTGCGCTCTGTTAATAACAGAAACTTATCGGTACACGCAACCCTGCTCTGTTAGTTTACAACAGCAGGTCGGATATCGCTTGTATGGGACGGGCTTTGATCATTGTTTTTTAATTAATTGTGCAATAAAGCTAAGTTCCCCCATTATAAATCGGTTCTTGGATTTTTTCCGCGTTTTTTGAGTATAAAACCAATATTCTCCGTGCTTTCTTTCTAGTCGGGATCAGCGCAGCATATTTACCGCCCATGTTAAAGTAGCCGATAGAACGCATTGCTGGTGGATTGCTTGGTGACCGGTGGTATACACTGAGGACCAGCCCTGTGGGTGCCCACGTAGCCGCTACCCCAAACCATTGAATTACGACAAGACGTCTGCAACTTTTGGCTTCACTGCGCATGTACGTCACATTACCCCAAGAATTGCGCACGCGTTTAAAAATTGTATAATAATCAACGACTTTTTAAGGTAAATCGGCTTGAATGGCTGTAGTTCTAGCCCAATTTTAAAAATGTTGTCAGATTATTGTAAGGAAATTCATAACGCGTCGATTGATAGGTTTTGGTGCCCTGTAGGTGCCATACATATTAAATAATACGCTAAGTGAGAAAATGGTATGATTAAGACCATCTCACGGATACTTCCTTTTGCTGCTGGCAGTTCATACGTAAAGACCAGCCGGATCAGATAATTACATCACATAGCTCCCATAAGAATAATCGGTTGACGACTATGTTTTTGTATGTGAAACTTTTTTTCATAAAGATACCCTAACTAAACTCACAAAATTTAAGTTTCATTATGTTCTATACATGTTGACCAAATTTGATCAAAATCGGGCTAACATATCTCATACCTGCCGTACAATCGATCGAAGTTGTTGTATGAAAACGCTGCAAAATGTATGGAGACATAGTTGTCTACCGATTATTCCTATCCTGCAGAACAACACTTTATTGTCGAAATAATGAAATGAATGCAAATGAAAGTTGACCGATATACGTACATCGACACGATAGTTGTTCGTCTTATAGGCTATTCACACTGAGCACATCATCGGGGAACGCATGGGAAGATGGTGGATGGTGGAACACCGATTCACACTGCCACCATCTACCATCAATTCAACCTTTGGCGTTAGCAGACAGAAAATTTTTTAAATATTAATTAAAATGAATTTCATTATGAAATTGGGTGTTGTTGTTGCTATATCGTAGCATAACAAGCATTTAATTAATAAACTAATGACGGAACTCGACAACACAGACGAAAAATAGTTTTTAGAGCAGCAGGCAGACGACGACGATTCTTGAAGTCCTCATTACGGACATTTTGTAATTCTTGGAGCGATATATGTATATGTTCTACTTAGACTTCAATCTACCATAACTTTGTCGAATCCGAAGGCATATTGTAATAAATTAAATTTTGGTCATGCTTTATTCCCTAGATGGACTTGGCATTTCATAATTATTATTTTCTTGAAGTCCACATTTCGGCCATTTTGCATATTTTACAAACTTATATATATATATATATATATATATATATATATATATATAAACGATTCGGTCATTTCTCATTCGTTTTTTACTCTTGCTCTTCTTGTTGTAGCCATTCATTTTTGTTGACATTGCTTACATTTTCGTAGTGAATATCAAATATTCAGTGTTGCATACGAAAACAATCGACATAAAATCGAAAAGGCATGTATGGGATAGGAACATCCAAATGAGATGGTGGAACTGATGGCCAAGTTTCGGCACGAGTAAAAGTATGATGGTGGATGGTAGATGGTGGCTCAGTGTGAACAGCCTATTAGTGTTCCTCTATTTAGATAAAGAACCGGACAAATTTGAATTTGTTATTAATCGTTTTTAATAAAATGTGAAAACCCCGTTTAATATAAATCTCGCGAGTTATCGCTCTCTCGGCCCTAAAACTTAAAAGTGCAACTGAAAATTACATATTATATAGTTTTGTCTCTCAGTTTCTGCCTATGGTTTGCTATCGATCTACGGTAGATGGCGCGCTGCTGCTGGGGTAAATTATTTTTGTTCTACTACGATTTGGTTAAATTTAATCATTTAAGATTATTAATTAATTATGTACCTTTTTAGTTAATATAATGTGAATGCTGCTGGGCCAATGTTCTACATAATAACATTATTATTATTATTATCATCATTATTATTATCATTCTTTTATTATAATTATTATCCTTATTATTATCATCATTATTACCATCATTATTATCATTATTATTATCATTATGTGTTATGTGCGGCTAACTGATATCGATAGATAAGCACGATATTTAGGCAGAAAAGGAAGTAAACCAAAGCATCAAGTAAATCGCTTATAGAGATTCCATTTGGTGCGAACAACATTTACTAAAAATTTTCAACGCGGCAGGTCCCCTACGCTTCGTATTTGCTCGGGGGGACCTGTCGCAGTGCTGCTCTCGCTCTCACGACCCGAAGCGGCAGGTCCACCAAGTTCGTGTCGCAGATGCTTAGCGACCGCCGAGTCGAGCGCATCGATAAATGTATGCGCTGATCTGCGGTTGCATGCGTGCATACATACATACATACATGCATATGTATATGTATGTACATGCACGAGAATCGTTTTCGCTTATTTGCTATTTCGATGGTTTGGCAAGCCGCGACTGGCATGCATGCGAAGATCATTGAGTCTTGCATAAAATACCCTGTACATCAAATAGGTTTTTTAGTACCAAATAGTATGGGTAGAATTGTTAAAAAATATAGATAGTCCTTAGAATAACACAAATTGACAGTGTCCATTTAAATAGCACAGGCATAACAGCTTTTATGTTGAATAAAAGTAGTAAAAATAACATTAATAATTCCAGGTTCCCCAATATACAACAAATTGATAGTGTTCATTCAAATTACACAGGCATAGCAATTTTTATATTATATAAAAATAAAAAACAATTTCCAGGGTATGCATGCATCGACGCACAAAAGCGATATTGTTCGAAACAAATATTGTTCAAGGCGTGCGTACTTTTCACAAGCGCGCTTCGCGATTCCATTTCGTGAACACACACATGCATCTGTGTACATGTTCCTAGCATTTGCTGGAACAATATCGCTTTTGTGCGTCGATGCATGCATACCCTGGAAATTGTTTTTTATTTTTATATAATATAAAAATTGCTATGCCTGTGTAATTTGAATGAACACTATCAATTTGTTGTATATTGGGGAACCTGGAATTATTAATGTTATTTTTACTACTTTTATTCAACATAAAAGCTGTTATGCCTGTGCTATTTAAATGGACACTGTCAATTTGTGTTATTCTAAGGACTATCTATATTTTTTAACAATTCTACCCATACTATTTGGTACTAAAAAACCTATTTGATGTACAGGGTATTTTATGCAAGACTCAATGATCTTCGCATGCATGCCAGTCGCGGCTTGCCAAACCATCGAAATAGCAAATAAGCGAAAACGATTCTCGTGCATGTACATACATATACATATGCATGTATGTATGTATGTATGCACGCATGCAACCGCAGATCAGCGCATACATTTATCGATGCGCTCGACTCGGCGGTCGCTAAGCATCTGCGACACGAACTTGGTGGACCTGCCGCTTCGGGTCGTGAGAGCGAGAGCAGCACTGCGACAGGTCCCCCCGAGCAAATACGAAGCGTAGGGGACCTGCCGCGTTGAAAATTTTTAGTAAATGTTGTTCGCACCAAATGGAATCTCTATAAGCGATTAACTTGATGACCAAAGCCACTAGAAAGTGTAGCAGTGGGGGTTTGGCAAGGGAGCACGATTGAGAGACAGTAGGTTACGCCATGCGCATGTCCGTTAGTCGCCGTTATTCGGCGACCAAACCTGTGACGTCAAGTCATGAAATTCAGCGCGCGCTTTTGAATTTGTTCGAAAATCACTGACTTTTTTTACTGTATCGGCTCGTGGGGCTGTAATTCCAGTCCGATTTTGAAAATCTTGCCTCCTAGGGCAGGTATAAGATATATATGTCCGATTTCAATGAAATTTGGTGAGCATATGTAAAACGTGATTAAACTTAAATTTTGTGAGTTTTGTTACGCTATCTACAAAAACAAAAAAGTTTTTCATACAAGAACATAGTTGTCAACCTATTATTCGTATGGGAGCTATATGATATAGTGATTCGATCCGTCTGGTTTTCATATATTTACTGGTTGCATCGAAAATAAAGACTTTTGCCGAGTTTCATAATCATAGCTTTAAAATTGAGCGATTAGTTTGAATGCAAACATTCGGCCTGGCAACATTTTCTAAGTTTAACTACGTATTATTTAAAAAGTATAGCACCTACACCTGGAAAGATTTTCAAAATCGGACTGGAATTACAGCTCCACGAGCCGATACAGTAAAAAAAGTCAGTGATTTTCGAACAAATTCAAAAGCGCGCGCTGAATTCCATGATTTGTGACGTACATGCGCAGTGAGAGCCAAAAGTTGCAGTCGTCTTGTCATAACCTATGAGCTCTCTCAATCGTGGCAAGGGAGACACTGCACTTTCAGTGGAATTGGGATAGGCTAGGACATGATACAATACAATACTTATTGTATCATGGGCTAGGATTAAGGTGAATATGAGGATAGAATTAGGGATACAAAGCAATAATTAGAACACGAGGTAGTCAGTCAGAATTTGGGCATGGACTGGGTGTGAAGTGTTGGTGTCAAGTCTATTTTAAAGCAGCAGCAAATAAGACAAGATAAGACGACATAACCTGCAAAAATTTATCAAATCAACTTATTTTAAGCTGCCAAGAAGAGCAGCGAATCTGCATACATCCGCAGTTAGAGCACATATTTATTAACTCCATATAACAAAATGTTAAAAAATGCGATGAAATAAGGAAATAAAGTTTTTAAAACACATTTTATAATATAAATTCAAATATATATAGAGAAGCCATACATTTTGCGATAGTTTTCATCTAACCGTATACCAACAGAATATCCCAAAAATATTCGCGAATAATGTTAAACATTTTTTTTGTGCCTGATGGAGTTCATCAATCTGTGCACTGACCGACCGGCTTATATGTTCGCGTCGTTTTCATTATGTGGCTAAAAACACATTGCGTGATAATTTAGAAATGCGCCAGTCAGTCAAATTCCGTTACTCCTCTTCCCTTAAAATAAGGTCTATTCTTGGGCCGTTAGTGTAGGGTATTTGATTGGATGTCGGAAATGGGTTTCGCTATTGATGCAAAATCTTTAATGAAGCATCTATAATAGCTAGCGAGTCCCAAGAATGATCTGACTTCGAAAACTATCTTGGGCTCTGGGAACTCCTGAATGGCCTTAACTTTCTCTGGGTCTGTCGTGGCACCATCACTAGTGACAACAAATCCGAGGAAAATTACCCTTTTCTTAAAAAAGCGCGATTTTTCCTTAGATACCCTCATATTTGCCCCCTGCAAGCTTTTTAACACCCAGTCGACATGTTCTACATGGGATTCCTCATCCTTTGAGAAGACGATGACGTCATCGACATAGACATAATATGACTAGCCAGTCTGCTCTCGCAGTATGGCATCAATTGTCCTCTGGAAAATGCTAGCGGCGTTATTCAAGCCGAAAGGAGGCCGAAATAACTCGTACTTTCCTTCATTTACCGAAAAGGACGCTTTTTCGCGGTCACGCTCTGCGAGCGTAAATTGGTGGTAACCAGACTTAAGATCTAGTGTTAAAAAACACTTGGCTTTACCTATATTTCCCACAATCATAGATATTGGGCATGGGGTGTCTGTCTGGTATGGTTCTTTCATTGAGTTTCTGAAAATCCATTACGAGGCGCATTTTTCGGTTACCCATTTCATCCGTGCCCTTTTTGGCAACCACCCAAAGTGGGTTGTTATAGGGTGAAACGGATTTCTTTATTATGCCATTTGTCAGTTGCATCTGCGCAATCTACGTTATTAAAATTGACATCCACACATTTATGGTACAAAATTGGTTCTGAATTATTGCCAAACTTGAGTTGGCTGGAGCTTAGGCAAAGCTATGCTCCGACCTGTATTAACAGATCTATAATCCCATCAAAGGTGGAAAGCTCGAAGAGAAGGAAAATGTAGCCGGTTTTCCAAACATTGATACATAGCATTTTTGTGAGATTTTGGTGGTGCCATGTATGGTGTGAGTGGTAAACGGGTTATCGACTGGGCGGACTCTTTTTAGCCCATGGTGCGGACGAATGTATGTTCGATGACATGAAGTGGTCTCTTGTCACTGTAGGTGAAATCTAAGCGGTTGATGATGGCATCAAAATTTAATGTTGTTGCAAACGAAGCCAAAACCGCGTCGGCTGAACCCCCTTCTGATTATAATGACAGCTTGGTAATGGCGGGAGCTGCCATTATACCGCCTAAATATTTTGTATGCCGCCATTGCAGCTTGTCGCCATGAAACATAAGTTCCTTGGGACCCTGTAAGCTCGGGCAGAATGCCTCACTCATGAATCGCTCTGCTATGGAATCAAACCAACAATCATCCGGAGAATCAACAGAATGTTTGCAAAACACAATGCCACACACAACACAATATTCTTAAAGTCAAATTTATTATTGTTACGCTAACAGGCTCACGCAAACTTAAAATATGATTGTTGCTGAGTAACCCACTTACATTGTTTTCATTGGGGACTTCCCTAATTGACTTATAATTTATCCGTTGGCACTGATGCTTCCTCGCTGCAGTCAAGACCGAATTTAAATCGCTGCCCAGTCTAGCATGCGCGCTATTCTGGTGACACACTGCTGCCCGAAGAGCTCCAGCGGCTTCGGTGAACGAAAAGAAATAACTCGTGTGCTTCAACACACACGCACTGATCAACTTGACGTAGGTCAGACTTGCACTGTGTTGCGCGTAGATAATGTGTTTAGTTTTGACACACAAACAAGGTTACTTGTTTCAAAGACACAGCACAGATTTTGTTTATATTGTTTTTAATAACAAGTGCCTCAACGTTTGCTGGGCGACTTTGTTTTGTTTTATTTTTTAAAACACTTCCGGCTACGCGACTTGGTTACGAGCTCGCGAGTCTGGTTAGGTTGGGCGCCAATTAAGTAAACGTTAGTTAGTCTTATTGTTTTATATTATATAATAAGGTTTTATTAAGACATGAATGAATTGCTCGGATCATGAATGAGTTATTAAGAGCTTGAACGTTGTGTCGCAAGACATACAAAATGTGAACTAAATTTACATTACAAAAATTCTTAAGAGGTAAATACAAAAAATGATAGTTTGAAGGCATAACAACATGCAGCCAAGTTGTGGTCGGCAGGCCGACCAAGCATAATTATGCGCGATAACGGATGCTACATAACAGAGGCATCCGATTACCGCCGTCGCCGGCTGCAGCGTAAGTGCTGACATGACGTTTTCACTCATCAGCATTGCGCTTGCAAGAGTTAGTTAACTAGTACATAGTATATGTTTTTACTCCCTGTAAGCATAAAATGGGTAAAAGGGGGTACACTAATCTGTGCAAATGTATGTAACAGGTAGAAGGAGACATCTCCGACCCTATAAAGTATATTTATTCTTGATTAGTATGAAAAGAGTTTTGATTTGGCCTTGTGCGTCTGTCTGTCCGTCTGTTCGGATGAACGCCTCGATTTCAGCAACTATAAGAGTTAAGAGTCACCAAATTTGGAATGTAGGTTCCTGTATACCATACGCAGATCAAGTTTGTTTCCGATCTCAGATATCTCCCCCCGTTCCCCGTAATTCGATCGAAACGTTTTATACCAACCATTTTAAACATAAAGCTTTGGGATTTGGCATGTACACTACTTCAGTCACTCTTAATCTACTGTCCAAATTTCATGTCGATCGGATAATAAACAGGTCCAATTGGTCGAATTTGGTGTGTCTAGCTCTCATAGTTGATGAAATCGAAAACTCTTTTGATACTGATCAAGAATATATATACTTTATAGGGTCGGAGATGTCTCCTTCTGCCTGTTACATACTTTTGCACAAATCCAATACCCCCTTTTTACCCATTTTATGGGTACAGGGAGTAAAAATGACGCTTCGGAAAAACAAATAATTTGTTCGATTTGTTTCCCTTATAACAAGAACGAATATATCATTATATATAAATACATAAGCAACAGAAAAAAAACATTGTTGTTATACATATTGTGTAGTGTATTAATATACTTTCGTACTTTTTGAATGAAACAGTGACCAAGACTCTGGCACAGGCCAAGCTACACACATTTTACAGTCCACTTGAGAAGGGTCACTGAAGAAAAGGGTAGATGGTTTTATGAGTGGCTTAGGACTCATAGCTTTAAAAAGATAATGTTAATATCAGCAGCAGCGATAAGCGAGCCAACAGATGTGCGGCTTATCATCCTTTTCCTAAAAGTGTTTATTAGGACATGTCTTTGAATACAAAATCAGCTTAAAACTACACTTCAAGTCAGTAACAACAACACTTTTAGAGAAGCGACGATATAAAGATCTGATTTAGTATCTGGGGCAGTTTGGTAAGGTCCATGCATAGGTAGCTTTGGCCGGCCTCCATTTCAGCTTTGATTCTGCAACAAGGGAAGTTGGTTAGTATGATATGATACGGATAAATTGTGTTGCATAGGTTACGCTACTTACTGTTCAGCCTCTTCGGCCAGACTGCCAACAAAGATGACATAGCCCCTGACCTTAGGTTCACCGCTTTTAAGAGCTTGCGCTAAATCATTGGGTGCAATGCCATAGCGCGCGAGATTTGCATCACTGAGAATAACGACAATGCCAGTATCATAGTTCAGCTCTGTGCCCAGCGTGAAGCATGCCTCGCGTGCCGCCTTCAGGGTGTTATCACCGGACCAGCAAAATTGCGAGTGGGCGTGCATTAGTTGTATTATCTGGAAACGCTCCTTGTCATTTTTTGGGGTCCTGCCCAAATTGACAAAGGGCAGCTCCCAGCCCTCACCGCTATGACCGATAATATCGTAGACAATTTTTTTCTCGTAACCTTCGAATGCCTCCATGACCATAATTACGGTCTCTAATTGGCGATCCAGTCGCCCATCATACCCATTGAATCTGTGCAAAAGTCTTGTAATATGTAAGCCATGGGCTGTGACAATATTTACCTGTACATGGACCCTGAGACATCAACAACAAGCTTTAGACGATTTGGCTTATCCTGGACATTAACCGCCCAAGGATTAGCATAGGCGCGACGCTTGTAAATATTTTTTTCGCCAGTGATGCCCTCGATAAGGCGTGTGTCATCAAGCTCGCCATGGATTTGATACTTGTGCCATTGGCGTTCTTTGCTTTTAGTCTGCATAGCCTCCAAAATGGCCCTGAGCTGCAGTACCTGCTTGTGGTTGGGATCACTAAACTGAGTATATAGCCGATGATCATGGGCGGACATTCTGATATCTTGCAGTTTCTGCTCAAAGGCTTTGCGATTCATTTCGCGAGCCATGCGTTTTATTTCCTCAGGAATTTTGGTTTTCTCCTCGTCACTGAGTTGGTGTACACGATGACCCTTGTCTAGACGAAAGGGTCCACCTTTGCCGCCTAGGCCTGCTGTATCGCGTCCACCGGTACCGCCCGCCCACTGGTTGCCGCCCACATGAGCCTCATTTTTTGGATCCAATTTCCCAAATTTGGGTTTGGAGACGCCCAAGCCACTGTGAGATGGAACGCTTAACTGGAGCTGCCTTTGCTGACGCAGTGTTTGTAGTTCATCTTTTGCATATGCCTCTATTGGCAGGCCATGCTTGGCAAGCACTTGAGTAATCTGCTGCAGTACCTCCGGTTGGTATCGATCAAAGTCAAGTACGTTTCCCACCACCTCCGACATATTCTCTTGTGAATAACGCTCCAAATGCTTCACAATGCTCACAACTTCTCGCGTCGAGTATGGATAATTAAGCACTCCTTCGTCCGCAAGTCTGCGAAGTTCTCCGAATGCGTTAACCAACTTTGTGAGTGTCTTAGTAGGCACATTTGGTCCATATTGTTTCAGCAAGAAGATCTCAGACTCAGGCGTGGGATTGTCGATAGCATGACAGCTAAAAACGTCACCTAGGGTCGCAAAGAAATCGTTGCCCAAAAAGGGATAGCCCGGTCGATTTGCCAACACAATAAGCCGGAATTCCTTATGCGTCTCGATAAAACTGGACGCTTTAGTACCAAAGCCGTGGGGCACAATGCGGCGTCCGTCTGACAGCATCATTTCACCGCTCTCAACTAGAGATCGCAGAATGCAAGTAACATTGATCGGCGCTTTGTCTGCCTCGTCTATAATGAGAATATGGCCAGCTTTTACCGCCTTTACAAGAGCGCTGTCCTCAAAGACCACTTGGCCGTCGCGTAGCGTGGACAACACTGTCAGGCTATGCACAGTGGTATCCCTGTGAAGCTGCAAATATTCGCGAGGCCGTCGCATAAGCTCCAACAGGCGATCAATAAGTTTGTTTTTGCCCACGCCTTGATTTCCTATAAGCAGCAGATGTTCTCCAATCAGATAGTCCTGCAGTAGACGCTCTAACAGTAATACGTGTTGCGGCATCTCGTAAAACAGAGTGCTTGGCACTTTTGATTGCTGCGCCAGTGTTGTGTCGGTCAGCTGCATCTCAGTTTCACCAATGCGTAATATGTTGTCCGCGACCCTGATTTGTCTGTGACTGCTATCGCCGCTGCGTGCTAGGTTGATTTGCGATTCTATGCCCACCTGCATCATCGCTTGCTCCAAGGCCGAGCGCGAAAGTGGCGGCATAAACTTTACAAGGAACATGTTCTGCAGAATTTCGTAAACATCACTTAGGTCGCTTACTGGATATCTAGACAAGCGTCGTCCAACTTTCAGCAATTGGCGTGTTGACAGCGTCCCAGCCAAACTCTGATGCACTGGATCTGTTGAACTTCGTAAAAACTGTGCCAAAGCTAGCAATTGTTGCATTTGAGGCTTCACATCTCCATTGAGCTGCATTAGGATCTCGTGTTCTTCACTTTTTTGCAGGGGGCGCAGCTCCTGATAGAGAAACAAGCTCAACAGTTCTGGTGTCAGCCAGCTGGGATTTCCGATACCTGGTTTTGGAGGCTCAGCCAATGCTACAATGCGAAAGGATTCGTGTATGGGAAGCACACCGCACTCTGTTAGTTGATTTTTACTCAATCCCTTACGCAGTAGCGCCTGGTAGCGATCCGAACGAAGCAATATTGTGCCATCACATAACTGTATCTCTCGATCGTGAATTATTCTGCAAGCAGTGAAATTACAAATTTATTTGACATCAATCATAGAAGCATTAGAAAAATACAAATTCAATAAAATTCGGATAAAATCTATTTAAATTTAGCTCATACCTTCGGAGCAAATCACAGGGAGGCACGGGAAACCGTCCCGTAAAAATCTTTGAGATAGATGAGATAACAACAATTATTAACAAAAAAACAGCTATATTTGGCTACCCTTGCATCCCAAAACTCAATTTTAACGACGAATCATATTCATTTGACAGATAGATACCTATAGAGATTCAAATTTTGGTGAAATTTGAAAAATTTGTAGAAACTGTAACTCAGCTATCAATTTCTAGAATTTGGCAGTGCCATACAACATATTTATATACTTGCATTATAATTTAGTCACGAAATGTGCAACGCAGCATCAATAGCCGAGTCGATGTTGCGATGTTTGCCTGTTTCTATGCAAGCTAGTCTCTCGGATGAAGCTCATGAAACTTTGCACAGATGCTTTTGTTTGCTGCAGGCAGTACATACGTCGGAAGTCGCCCGTACTATAACATACTTTAACATTTACCTGCCACAGGAACGATCGGTCGACAATTGTTTTTGCTAATTTTTACTTTTTATACTCTGTTGCCGAACCCACAAATAAGCAAATTATACCGGAATGAGAACAGAATATTCCGCTGTCGGATACGTTCGAATGCAACGTTATCACTTGTTTGCTTATGAATTTATTATTTATTACTTACCCAATTTAAGTGTCTGTATTGTTTTAACAAACTGACCAAATTTTATAAAAATCGGATCACTATATTATGTAGCTGCCATCGGAACAGTTGGTCAAATATTCAGTTGTATGAAAAACTTTTTTGCTTATAAGGAGGGCGGGCTAATAAGTAATCGACCTTACCTTACCAAAAGGACATATTACTAGCCAGCAATAAATATGTTATTCGATTATCTATCAGCTGATTGCTGAGAAAGTTTCAGGCGGTGTTGTCAACACCGATAGTTTTGGCGGGAGTTTTAGCATGGTCACTTTTGCATTGTCGTCAAAATGAATAAAATCGAATACCGAGCTGTCATAAGATTTCTGTTTTTAAAAAATAAATCTATCGAAGAAATTAGAAATTAATTGAACGAAGCTTATGGGACATCAGCATCATCGTTTTCAACCATTAAATATTGGAATGCTGAATTTAGGCGAGGGCGAACAAGTATTTTTGACGAGGACCGTCCTGGACGTCCAGAGATATGACAACACTAGAAATGGTAGATAAAGTCCACATAATGATATTGGACAATTGCCGAATCAAGCTGCGAGAGATTGGTAAGTCCCGCAACATTTCTCGTGAACGTGTTGGAAACGTTTTACACGAATAAAATATTATGAGTAATCTTTCGTCAAAATTGGTGCCGCGATTGCTGTTAGCGTGAAACGAACGGAACCGCTTGGTCATGATGAAATTGTGTGAACTACACTACCAAATTTTTCTCCATCCCCCGTATTCTCCAGATTTGGCACCCTGCCACTATTATCTCTTTCCAAACTTAAAACAAGTAAGAATGCTATATCGAGTATATCCGACTACAAAACTCCTTTTACCCAGGTGAAACATTTTCGATCGCATCTACGTACACTTACACATACACACACACATGCACAAAGCCGCACACGCCCGAGCGACAGCGGAAGCGGGGCATTTTAAGTTGCGACAGTGCTATTTCTAGAAGCAGTGGAAAAAGGCTGACGTAGCCGAACATGGTATCCACAAATTTGTATTCTGGCGGCTGCTTCAGTGGCACAGAATCCGTATGGGCACTTTTGACATTTTGCTCATCTGTTGATACTCATTTAATGACAGCCCGACAATTTTTCTCACTTTGAGCTGTTATTGCAAGACTGATTCGTGTTTTGCTCAATCGGAAATACTAGATTAGAGAACACGAGCGAAACGGAAAAAAGTCTTCTACTCAGAGAGAGAGAGAGAGAGAGAAAGAGTGCTTCATATTTGTCTGTGTTTTAGTGAGGAGATTTCATTGAAAATATGTGTTGACAGTTATTTGCAAGCTCTCATTTCAAATTTTAACCCGATATCTCACCTAGTTCAAAAGTTACTGACTTCTGCTCATACTCATAGCTATGACTATGAAAACTCAAGTCGCATTTCGCAACGATCGTGGCATGTTACTGGGTCTAGCGAAAGTGGGTTGAATGATGGGAACATGGCAGGAGATTTTTTAATCGTGCGACCCGTATAACAAGAATCGATGTGGACATAACCAAACGTGTTCAAGATATACTCAACGCTCTCAACTGCGTAAGACCCCATCAAGCTTGGATCATATGCAAAACGAACCACATAGCTGCTCAAAAAAAATATACCACAAAACTATTAACCTCAACGGTCCACAAGGTCTTTGATCATGGACAGAACATTATTAACTTGACATTGAGTCTTCCTATTGGAAATTTTTCGGAAGAGGCGCGAGAGACAAAAAATAAAGACTACACTCAAACACACGCAACTTTTCTCGACTGCGCCAAAACGAAGATTTTTTAATATTCCGTCCGTCTCATCGGATCCAAAAATATCTTCGTTGAGGCATGTGAGATAATTTCCCGAAATGAAAATAGTGTATTCGCTAGAAGTTATGAACCTTTTCGAAAATATCAAGGATTGCTTCGAAATAAATTCAAAAACTTAATCTACACTTTTTTGGCTGGCGAAAATCCCCGAACTGAACCCTCTACGAGGGTGCTGGCCGGGCAATGGACACTGCATTAACCTCGGAGTAAACGGGTTATACTTCGTGTCACTTGCGCGCCTACATCCCCAGGTAGTGCAGTGTCTAGCGAAGGCGAAGGCAGAGTACTTCCTATCGGCTTCGCCAAGATAAGGGTACTGCGACCAGAGCCATGGTTCGAGGTACCTGGCGACAGGTATAAAACGCTAAGGGTGATTCCCCGAAGAAAAAAATCACAATGGAGGCGAATAAGGAGGTAACTCGAGTCGGGATATCGACTCAAACGTCGGTGGGAAGCGTGACTGCTACCACCGGCGGGCACGGGGTGGAGCAATCCTCTCTGCGTGTCGCCAGCGGTCAGACCTCTACCTTGGTTGGAGCAGGCCATGGTAGTTGCAAAGCTACTGCCACCACCACAAACACAACTTATGCTAAGCTGTGGCGAAGCGGTGCCGTAGTCGATACAGACTCGGACTGCGAATCGCACGGCGGTAGCATAACGACGGAAGCCGAAAATAAGCTTCTGCTCTCCCCTGTCCAGGCGGCTGCCAGAATCTCTAGTAAGGTCGGGCCCGAGCGGACTAAGGAGGGTATGAGAGCCAAGGCGCAATATAAAGAGGCTCTCAGAATCAGAGCTCGGCTCAGCGACAGCGGCAACCTCACCCCCAAGGAGAGGAGCAAGCTGGCGTGGGCTGATCTGAAGATTAGCGAGGGTCGCAAACATTTTGCTCAGAAGCCTACTCTACAGGCTTCTAGTGGCAACTACGTGAACAAGGTTGAGGAGCAATTGACAACTAAACGCCAGCGCTCAACCGAGACGAAAAGGCTGGAGTGCTCGTGAGCAAGCGGCCCCGCCCCACCAACAAAACCACCAGGGAGTCTGCGAGGGACATAGCAAAACGACATCTTGTCGTGGCGCTCGTCGACAAAAGCGACCCAAATGGCAAGATATCGACAAAACGGTGGGGACTAGTGGAAACACGACTGCTCGAGGCGATGTTGAAGAGGATGGAGACTCCGAATGCCGCACCCACCACATTCAATGGTGCAGGTTGGCTCAATGGAGTCAAAATTCTCAGCTGCAGAGACGACCCCACCCTGGAGTGGGTCTCTCAAACAGTCGCCTCAATGGCCGCCCCGTGGGAGGGCGCCAAGCTGGAGGTAGTGGACAGAACCAGTATTCCGTCCGTAACAAAGGCAAAAGTGCTCCTTCCGAGGGTCGTGCCTAAAGAGCAGGCTCTCAAACTACTCAAATGGCAGAACCCTGACGTGCCCACCGCTGATTGGCAGGTCATTCATGTCGCTAATTCGATAAAAGGGGACAGCACATGATCCTGCAAATTAGCAAGGAAGCCGAGGATCTGCTTTATCCTAGGTACGGGAAGATGGCGTGGGTAGCGTATACCTTCGTCTCAAGAAACGCCACCCCCAAGACAACAACGACAACACGCTGATGGCTGGTGAGGTGGAGCAAGACCTGGGCCTTGTGTCTATGGTGGAAGCTACCCACAGCCTGGAAAACGTGGAAGTAGCCACAGCAGCCACGCCCGAGGACCGGAAAATGGAGGACGACGAGGATGGCGACACGACGTTGGTAGTCGAGCCACCGCGAGCGGAGGAATCCAGCAGCCATGCAGCTGAAGGTCCTTCAGCTCAACCTACATAAAAGTAAGCTAGCGTCGGCGGAGCTCCTTATAGCCCTGGAGCAGGGGTCCGCCGATGTTGCTTTAGTTCAGGAACCATGGTTGGCAACGGGCAACAAGGTGGCTGGGCTAAAGTTCGCTAACTTCAACAGCGTCCTGTTACATGGCGCACGACAGAGAGGCACCACCCGACGAACTCAGGAGACTGACCGCGGAGGCAGGCCTGCGGAGGCAGCCCCTAATTATCGGAACGGACACCAACGCTCACAATTCTGTGTGGGGCAGTCCGGACATCAACGACAGAGGTGAGTCTCTTCTTAACTTTATACTTCAATCTAGTCTAAGGATAGCAAATAATGGGCGTGAGCCTACATATGTGGGACCCACGTCTTCCAATATCCTAGATCTTACACTTGCAGCCGGGAATAGTACACAAGTGACGGAATGGAAGGTTCTCGATAAACCCTCCTTCTCGGATCACAAGTACATCCAATTCAAGGTGCAATTCGACTACACTCCTCCCCAAAATGTATACAGAAACCCCCGGAACACAAACTGGGAGAAGTTTGTAACAACGTTAGAAAGGAAGATACCCACACCACCCACAATCTCATCAGAAGATGATATAGAGAGGTCCCTGAAGACTCTCACTCATCACCTCATTACTGCGTTCCACACTTCGTGCAAGCCATCAAAAAGCAAAAGGTGGACTCCAGAGCTTAAAGCACAAAGGAAAGATGTACAGGATCTCTTCAAGCTTGCAAAACAAGCCGAGTACAAAATACTGCTACATAACTTCAAAAAAGAAGTTCGGAAGGCAAAGAGAAACACATGGAGAACCTTCTGCTCTAGCATAGAGAAGGTCACAGAAACGGCGAGACTCCGGAAGCTGCCTTCTAGACAGCTAACCATACAGAGTCAGCTAAAAACAAAAAGATGGACGATGGGCGGAAAACAGCAGGGAAGCAATATGCGCTCTCATTGATGCGCATTTCCCTGGGTGTACAGAAGTCACAAAACCCGACACACTTCAAACTATACGAACAATAAGCTCGGACTCGTTCTCGAGCTACAAATCCCCCGGACTGGACGGAATTTTTCCAGCGATGCTGCAGATGACCAAGCATTGGATCATCCCATGGCTGCATCCACTGTTTGAGGCATGTCTGCAACGCGGCTATGTGCCTGTGGCCTGGAGAACTGCACGGGTCGTGATCCTGCCCAAAGCAGGCAATGTCAGTCACGTGCAGCCGAAGGACTGCAGAACCATAAGCCTAACCTCATTCATGCTGAAAACATTGGAAAAAGTAATGGAGCTCCACATTAGGGAGGGCGCAAGCTCATCCCTGGAGCCCAACCAACACGCCTACAGCAAAGGGAAATCGGTGGAGACAGCGCTACACTCCCTGGTAGCGTATATAGAAAAAGCCCTCCACCACCAAAAATACGCACTGGGAGCATTTTAAGACATCTCCGGTGCATTCAACAACGTATCAACTGAAGCGATAATGCGAGGCCTGATAGCCACAGCATCCGACTCGGCAATACACTCGTGGATACAGAACCTGTTGAGCAGTAGAAGAGTCAAAACCGAATGAGGAGCCACCACCATAACAAAGGAAGCTCATGGAGGCACGCCCCAAGGCGGAGTCTTGTCTCCTCTGTTGTGGAATCTAGTGGTGGACAAACTACTTAGAAAATGATACAGAAAAGCCCTATGCCTATGCCTATGCGGATGACATAAGCATTATTATCACGGGAAAATGTCCATCGACCGTCAGCTCAGGCATGGAACACACATTACAGGAAATACTAAGATGGGCCACCGAAGCCGGACTTAGCATCAACGCGGATAAGACGAACCTCATTTTCTTTACTAAGAGATACAAGGTATCGCGGTGGAACCCGCCAAGGTTGAACGGAATACCGCACACGCCAAAAACAAATGCAAAATATCTCGCAGTAGTCCTGGACAGCAAACTGACATGGAGACTCAATGTTGAGGAAATGGTGAAAAAGGCAACAGTCGCGCTTTACGCATCGCAGAAGATGCTAAGTAGTACTTGGGGCCTGTCACCACGACTGATGCATTGGATCTACATCTCAGTAGTGCGACCGATACTACTATACGGCGTTCTGGTATGGTGGCAAGCCACGAAGAAGACCACATACCTGAAACTGATGGAAAGGACCCAGCGACAGGCACTTGTCTGTAACACGGGGGCGTTGAGGTATACTCCAACCAAGGCATTCGAAACACTACTGTGTGTCAACCCCCTGGACATACACGCGCACCTGCTTGCACAGAGGACCGCCCAACGTCTATGTGCAACGGGTAACATGGCACTCCAAAGTTTTCGACACAGCTCGATTGGGAGGGAGATGCAAAGTAGCACGCACTACATGACTCCTCGAGCTAACTTCAAAGAAACGCAAACGTCAATGGGGCCAGAAGATTGGTGTACTGGACTGGACCAACACGCAATTAAGATCTTCACGGATGGCTCAAACATGGATTCAGGAGTAGGTGCGGCAGTGTATTGTGTAGAACCAGAAATAAGGTTGCCGTACAAGTTGCCCGACTACTGCCGCATATTCCAGGCGGAAGTCTTCGCAATAAGGAAATCAGCAGAAGTAGCTCTATCCACAACAACTATGAACGGCCGAATAAACATATTCGTAGACAGCCAAGCTGCTATAAAATCATTGCGGGCGTCCTCCATTTGTTCCAAAAATGTCCTGGCAAGCAGGGAGGCTTTAGATAATCTAAGCACTGCTAGAACAGTGAATATCTATTGGGTTCCCAGCCACCGGGGCATTTATGGTAACGAAATGGCGAAATTGCCTGGCAAAAGAAGGAGTCGGGCTACCTCTTAAGAACGAAGGAAATATACAAATTTCATTGCAGTCGCTATATAGTGAACTGGATGAATCCGCTTGGGCTAAAGCTGGTGAAAGGTGGCGAAACACTACCAGCTGCAGAATCGCTCAAGTTATGTGCAAGAAGCGAAATTAGAAACTCACTAACTTCCTGCTATATCTTCCAAGGAAAGATTGTAGACTAATGATAGGAGTATTAACTGGACATTGCCTAGCAGCAGCTCATGCTAAAAAGCTGGGGATATTAACGGAAGACGGCTGCCGGAAATGTAAGGAACCAGGAGTTATGGAAACCTTGGAACACCTTATATGCAGCTGCCCAGCACTCGCAACACTAAGACATCGATACACTAGAAGAAGCGGCCGGACACACTCCCAATAAGCTGCTGGCGTTTGCCAAGCGCACACGAATCCTACAGGATAAACAAACCTAATAATGACCCTCAGGTCTATGTGTGACCACCATGTGGTGGTGAACCGGTTCTACCTAACCTAACCTAATCTACACTTTCAATAATGTGTTATTATTTGGGGAGGGGGAGCTCCCACCTGAGAAGATAGGGATTGGTGAGGAGGTTAAATTAAATTAACTTCGCAATTTGTTTTCTTAACTAAGTAAACAACCATTAAAATAGGTTAAGTTCAAAAATAGTACATTTTGTACAAACAAATGCTACTACATAGGTTACATTATTAAAACCAAGATAAATTTTGGAGGAACAAATTGTCGCAATGATTTTTCAACTTCCTGTACCCATAAAATGGGTAAAAAGGAGGTACTAAATCTGTGTAAACGTATGTAACAGGTAGCAGACGCCTTCGAACCTATAAAGTATATATATCCTCGATGAGAAAAAAATAAATATACACAATTCGCATACGCAACGGACGTGTTTTTTTCTTGCGCATCGTTTTAGTTTATTTTCCTCGTGATATCAAGTGAAAAATTGTTGTTTTTGTTCTTGTGACGTGTGTTGTACATCGGTTGTGTGAGCACATTGTTGGACATTAAATTGCAATTTAATTACATTAATATTTACTAAATTTGTTCAAATACAACAAAAAACAGCATCCCAAGCAAGCTGGTGGTTGATTTGTGCAGTTTGCATTGTGCTCATATTTGTTTTTGTATTTTTAATAATTTGCGCTCTCAACGTTTGCTTAACGCTCTCGCGCACTTCTATCGTTGGTGTTGGTTACTTTATCCTTATCATGTTAATAACTCCAATTGCATTTTTGGGCCTTTAATCACTGAAAGTTCGCTTCTACGTGACTTAAAGGCCATTAAGCCCGTATTTCACCGGGACCTGATTTAGTACCAAGCCGTGTGCTTAGGTACTGTGCTGAAGGTATTCTAAACCCATTAGTTATTCCTTTTAAGTTGTCCGTGGGGTTGTGCTCTTTCTCAAACATTTGGAAAGAATCATTTATTATTTCTCTCCATAAAAAAAAAAAACAAATCTAACGTCGAGAACTATAGGGGTATTTCTAAGCTGTCTGCTATTCCTAAGATTGATTTTTGAGAAATTAATAACTTCTCAACTTCAACACCTGTGTATATCCATTATTTCACCCTGCCAGCACGGTTTTGTGAAATATAGATCTACTACCACTAACCTTTTAGAATTTACTCCTTTTGTCATTAAGGGATTTATTTAACTCTTAGAAGCCAAAAGGTTTCTTTCAAAGGCTTAATCTCTAAGTCTGTTCAAGTTACTTCCGGAGTTCCACAAGAAAGACATCTTGGCCCCTTATTATTTACTCTGTTCATCAATGACCTTCCTTCTGTCGTAAATTACTCTCGGGTGCTGATGTATGCCGATGATGTTAAACTTTGTCTGTCATCTACTGATTTCCTGTCTGGTCAAAAGTTGCAAACTGATCTTGACAGTTTTCAAGCCTGGTGTCGGGTAAATTTATTAAATCTTAATTGTGGTAAATGTAACGTAAGGTCCTTTTACAGGCGAATGCCCTATTTCATCAATTATATTCTTAATGGTAAGTCGCTTGTTCAAATTGAGTCGGTTGACGATTTGGGTATCCTTTTAGATTCCAAGCTTAAGTTTGGCAAGCATATCTGTTCCACCGCTAATCATGCCTTTGGTGTCCTGGATTTCATTAAGCGTTGGTCGAAAGAATTTAACGATCCCTGATCCCATTACTGAAACTCTTTATAGCTCTCTTGTTTGACCTATTCTTGAATATGGGTCTTGTATTTGGTGTACCCAACATAATGTTCTTCAGGGTAGATTAGAATCGGTACAAAAACAAATTCTGCTTCTTGCACTCCGGAGTCTGAACTGGATTACCAATACTCGCTTGCCTTCTTACCGCAGTAGACTCTTACTAATAAATCTGTCTTCTCTTTCTGATCGTCGAACCATGCTTGGTGTAATTTTCTTACATAAACTATTTCATGGGGAAATTGATTCTTCTGAATCAATCAGCCAAATTAGTTTTTCAGTTCCGACCAGATATTCTAGAAACTTTCTTCCTCTTTGACTTCAAGCTTGTAATTCTAACTACGCTATCCATAACCCTTTTCGCATTCTATGTTCTAATTATAACAACCTTTATCACTTAATATGTAATGCTACAGTTTGATGTGAGCTCTTCAACCGACCACTTGTGCCGATTGACGAGAGACGGAGATAAGAATTTACGCGTATTACAACAAAAATCAAGATAAAGAGATCTATAGCAAAGCCGTCATACGTGATGTCGCCGCGCGTAAAAAAAAAACCCTAAAAATAGACACCGGTCAGCAACAAAGCAAAAACAACCGCTTCTGGACGCTGCAAACAGTTGATCTTAGAAATGATAACGAATCTATTAATGATGATGTGATTGTCGAAAAAACCAAGGTTTTTGTTCCGCCAATAACAATGCTAAAATGTTCTGCAGAAACAATACACGAAGTCTGCAAATCATTACAGATAGAACAGTACTCTATAAGAAAAATATCAATTGGTATTAAGCTCTTCTGCGTTAATTTGAGTGATTATGAGAAGTTATGCAATACTTTGCAGAACAAGTACGAGTTCTTCACGTATGCAGTTAAATTAAAGAATAAGCCGTACAAGGCTCTGCTTATGGGACTGGATAACACGCAGCCAAACGAGGTGAAACGAATGCTAATTGAGTTAGGCCTCAAATGCGTTGATGTCAAGTTTATTCAAAGACATAGACCAAACAGCCCTAAAGTTTCCTTCTTTGTTGTATACTTCGTAAGCAAGTCTATAACAATCAATGAATTAAGGAAAAACTTTGATGTCATCGACCGTGTCCGCGATAAGTGGAATTACCAAAGGCGGAAATCGAACAGCATTACCCAGTGCTATAATTGCCAAATGTTTGGACATGGATCCCACCACTGTGCTGTTAGGGCGTACTGTTCAAAGTGTGGCGGGAATCACAAAACAGCAGATTGCAGCGAGAATGCATAGGTTAAATGTGCCAACTGCCATGGCACGCATAAAGCAAGCTGACGTGAGTGCCCTTCTAGGCACAATTACCTTGAAATCAGGAGTAGACTTCTTAACAATAATTCCGAGACAGAACAATCCACCGCATATAAACTGTGCAATTTCCTTTCCTTTTTTGAACAACCAGGCGGCGGCGCCTGTAAGCCACAACTGGACTAAACCTCCACTTACGGATAATAATGATCTCGTTACTATGAAGCAAATTAAAAATCTTACGTTTGAGTTAATTACGAGCCTCAGAAACTCTAGGTCCAAACTTGATCAATTCGAGGTTATTACCTCATTAGCGTTAAAATTTATATAATAATGTTCGATAAGCTATCAATTGTAGTGTGGAACGCCAGAGGCTTACGGAACAAGAAAATAGAACTAGAACATTTTCTGCATGTTAATAATATTGAAATTTGCCTGGTCTCTGAAACTTGGCTGAACAACAACATTTCATGTAAGTTTTGCCAATATAGGTGCCTCTGAATCGAGTTTCGATAACAGCAGGTGGATAGCCCAGCAGACTCGACTAACTTGGCCAATCGCATCCAATCCGCGCACAATTTCATTTGCACTATCTGTAACCTCACGCAGTACTGATACATTGGCACTCGTGGTTGCGGGCAACTGCATAAAGGCTTCTAATAACGACTTGACAACATGACGTGGTCGATTGTATCGTTCAATAGGAGTGCCCACGGAGTTTCATATGCAGTACCTGTTATTGGCAAATGACGTATTAAGTTGGCTGCATCATTAATAAGATACGATTTTAAGTAATAAAACTTTTGAATATTTGCCAAGTGTCGTTTGTTGTGAATTACACTCTCGTACAATTCTTTGAATGTAGGTCATGTTTTATAGTCGCCACCGAATGGTTTAATTTGTATTTTTGGCAACTCTGCATCTCTAACCGGCATCACGAAGTTGGCGTCTATTGTTGTTTCGCTCACACCTGAAGTCTGTTGATTTCGCTCTGCAAGCATGCTTGTTAGTATAGGTGTGTCAAGAGACCGCTTTAGCCCTTTAAGCCGCATTAGGGCGTTAATATACTTGGCCTCATATGCATCAAGGTCTACTGTGGGATCGACATATTCCGCCAATGTATCGAATTTGATCATACCCAGCTTAGCCCGTTCAAAATCATTCCAAACGGCGTTGAGCCTGGTCAGCATTGCCTCGACGTCTAGCGTGCATCCCTCTGGGGGATTGTCGGCATATTGCAGCAATCGTGTGATTCCTGCCTTTGCTCTGCCTCGTACGTGATTGAGTTCTTTAAGTTGATCCATGTTGATTACTTAAACACTTGAAATATAGTTCACAGAAGATCCGGCTCGAAGGACCAAAACTTATGTTGAATAATAAAAATACTGGTTTCTATTATTCTAAGCTTAATTATTTATTTTAACTTTATAAATTGAAACAGCACGCGTTCATTCTTATTCTGCTGTCGAACTAGAACTGCTCGCCAAGTACATTTGCATGTTAACAGAAGCGTTCAAAAAGTGGATGTTAAAGCATATGTTAAAGCGAGACAACTACTGTTAAGCGAATTTCAACATGATCTGCAATTATTACAGCTCGTATGGATATGTTATGTGTTTGTGTAAATGCATAAAAAAAAGGAACAGTTTTGCAACAAAAGCGGACGTGTAAAATTTTCTCTGTGACAAAAATTTGTGAAAATTTAACAATTAAGTGGTGTGTGAGCTTGAGCTGTACGCACGTACCACCGCATCGTCGCGAATTAAAGCTATCCTAACTATCTAATCAAAAATCAATAATCAATCTAAGATTAAGAGAGCAAAGGAAAAAATCGGCACAGGCATGTCGCCGCCTGTGCGTAAGAAAGTGATAAAAATAGAAAGCGGACAATGTCCAAACTCAAATTATTTCTCGCCACTACAAACGGTAGATGATCTTCCTGATAAGTGTGATGTTAGCGTTGAACAAATCGTCAACACAACCAAAGTTTTTGTACCACCTATTACGGTACTTAAATGTACAGTGGAGCAATTCCATAAATTTTGCAAAGAAATAAATTGCAATAAATACTACATCAGGAAGATTTCGATTGGCATCAAACTCCACTGCGTGGAAAGAAAAGACTATGATGAAGCCTGCCGCTCACTAAAAGGGAAGTTCGAGTTATTTTCGTATGCTGATAAAAATGATAAGCCGTATAAGGCGCTAATAATGGGGCTTGATATCATGGATCCAGGCACTGTCAAAAACATGCTAATCGACATGGGACTACAATGCGTAGATGTAAAGCTTGTCCGAAGGAAGAGAGCTAACAACAGCGAATTGGTCATTTATGTGGTCTACTTCACTAAAAAAAACTGCAACTCTTAGCGACCTAAGAAAAAATCACTCCATCATTAACTTCGTCGGGGTCACCTGGGACTACCAGAAGCGCAACAGTAACAGAATCACTCAGTGTTACAATTGTCAGATGTTTGGACATGGATCAAGCCACTGTGCCGTCAAGTCTTATTGTTCACTCTCTGCGGGACCCCACAAGACTGTAAGGAAAATTCAACTATCAAGTGCGTCAACTGCAGCGGCCCACATAAATCCAACTCTGCCGATTGCCCTAGCAGACTTAATTATCTCAGCTTAAGATCTCGATTCCAATCAAATCGCGCCAGCTTACCAACAAGGAATAATGCCAGACAACCTCAGCCGTTTAGCAGAGATAACTTTCCGAGTCTGCTTAAGCATGATTCTGTACCAGTTAACCCCACCTGGGTAACACCTCCAAATATTTCTAAGGGAAACCAAGTTCTCTTAACCCTTGAGGAAGTCAAAAACCTCACTTTTGAATTAATAAATAATTTAAGAAATTGTAACCAAAATCTGACCAATTTGAAGTTATAACTTCACTTGCTTGTAAATTTTTATCATAATGTCTGACAACTTATCGATAGTAACATGGAACGCCAGAGGCATTAGAAGTAAAAAAGTTGAGCTTTATAATTTTCTTCTTCAAAACAAAGTTGATATCTGCCTTCTTACAGAGACTTGGCTTAACAGCTCAATATCAATTAAACACACTGACTTTCACTGCTTGAGAAATGATCGAGTGGACAACAGAGGGGGAGGGGTAGCTATTATTATCAAAAAGAATATTCGCTATAGCTTGCTACCCCTCCCCAACACTTCAGTTATAGAAACTATTGGCATAAACATAACTAATCCAGCAGGTACGCAGACTGCAATCCATTGTTGCTATTTCCCCGGAGGACAGGCAGATAATGTTACAAAACAACAGTTCAAAAACGATATACGGTTACTGACAAATATTAATGGTAATTTTGTACTAGGGGGAGACTAATTGTCGACATCGCAACTGGGGCTGTTGTCGGGCAAATTCATTTGGGAACGTACTTTATGATTTCCTAGTCGCAAATTGAACAACTCTCTTCTACCCAGCAGACCATACACACATTCCAGCTAACAGTAGGAGTCAAGGGTCAACACTTGATATATTTCTATCTAACTGTTCTCAACTGTTATCCAACATCAACGTTATTAATGATCTAAATTCAGATCATCTCCCCGTGCAAATTACTCTACACACTAGATCCACTGTCACAAACGATTTTTACTATGATTATAAAAACGCAAATTGGATAGACTTTGCCAAAATAGTTAACTTATTAGTAAACAGATTTGGCCAACTTACAGTCCACAATTCTGATAATATTGAGAACTTAATCTCTGTTTTTAATAATATTATTCGTGCAGCAAAAAATTTCGGCGTTCCGAAAGAGAATGTCAGATCTGTTCCAAAGCCTCTTCTAGGAATATCCACCGCAGGAAATGGCAGAGGTATAGAAACCGGACTGACTTCGCTCTCTTCAAATGGCTAAGCCAAATTATCACTAACAAGATTTTCAAATTGACCAATGAATCCTGGAATAATCGATTATCGACTTTAGAAAAAGGGTCTTCCCCCTTTTGGAATCTAACAAGAGTCTTAAAAAACAAACGTGTTGGTATCCCTACTCTCAGCGTGGGCTCAAGACGTTATTCCACCCCACAGCAGAAAACCGAGTTACTAGCGCAAACATTTAGCCAAAATCACTCGATTACCTTGAATCTTAGTGATTCCAGCACAATCAGTGAGGTTAACGATTCCTAGCATGCATTAGATTCGTACTCACCCATCCCTGATGAGGCGTACTATATTTCTGACGCTAATTTAGCAATGATTTTAAAAAAGTTAAGGTCCAAAAAAGCGCCAGCCCTAGATGGAATTGAAAATATATGCCTAAAAGCACTTCCTCGTAGGGGTATACAACTTCTAACCCTTATTATCAATGAGTGCTTGCGCCTCTGCTATTTTCCAAAGGCATGGAAATTAACAAAAGTTATTGCCATTCGGAAGGCAAACAAACCGCCTGAGATGGCATCTTCTTATCGCTCTATAAGTTTACTTTCTTCAGTCAGTAAAATTCTTGAAAAAGTCATTAAAATTAAGCTATCTCAATTTATAGAGGTTAACGAAGTACTCCCCCCGGAACAATTTGGTTTCCGTCGAGAACATAGTACTTTACATCCCTTAGCTAGAATTAAAAGCATTGTCAAATCCAACTTTTCTAGATGTAAATCTACGGGTATGGTTTTATTAGATATAAAATCAGCGTTTGATTCAGTCTGGCACAAGGGTCTTGTTCATAAAATGAAAGCGTTGAACTTTCCCAATGAATTAACCAAATTAATATGCTGTTATCTCGACAATAGGTCTTTCGTTGTACACATGGCTAACGCCAAGTCACTGGCGATTAATATAGTAGCAGGTTGTCCGCAAGGCTCATGTCTTTCACCTATTCTCTACAACATATACACGTCGGACTTCCCAATTTTAAGAGGATGCACTGCTTCAATTTTTGCGGATGACACGGCTGTCCTCTGCTCTGGTACGCTTTCTTCAGAGATCTCAGACAACCTCCAGAATGCCTTCAATACCTTGGTGTCCTATTTTACTAAGTGGAAGATCCTAATTAACCCTGATAAAACCCAGGCCATTTACTTTACCAGAAAGCGCAAAGATATATATCTTCCCAATAGGTATATTAAGTTAAATCGATTTGAGGTCAATTGGGAGAAAAACGTGAGATATTTAGGGATAATACTTGACCAAAAATTAACCTTTCAAAACCACATAAGCGTTACTAATAATAAACTAAATATACTCGTGCGTAGTTTATATCCTTTAATAAATAGGAACTCTCGACTAAGCATAGCCAATAAAATGTACCTTTTTCGATCAATTTTTCAAGCAGTGATATTTTATGGGGCTCCTATTTGGGCAGATATCGCAAAATGTCACCTGAAAAAATTGCAAATCAGGCAAAATAAAATTTTAAAGATGATTCATAATCTACCCTGGCACCACTCTACTATCGATCTTCATCAACAAGCTAATATTGAGTTAGTTGTGGATAGACTCGCTCGTTTGCACCTTAATTTTAGAAATATATGTATATATTCAACATATTCACACATTAATGTTATAGCAGACACTCTTTAAATTTTAAAGCACCACAACTTAGTTTTTAAGCACCACATTTAATGGGTTTTTGTAAAAAAAATTTTTCCCAACACTTTAATATTTTTAATAGCTATAATTTTTTGATTAAAAGTTCTATGTATATACTTAGGCAGAAAAGGCTATGAAGTCTGAACTCCTTATTGTAATTAATATTAGGACACACACAAATACACATAATTACTTTACTGTGAATAAATGAAATGAAATGAAAAAAAGGAACGTTAAGAATCTAGACGTTAAGTTTGAGTTCAAATTTCTAATTGAATACGTTCATCAACAATAAAAAATATTCAAATGTGAGCACTTACCGTTGCAGTATAGTGGCTGTGCTCTTATGCAGACGATGAAGACCATTAAGTAGTGCTACCGATCCTGTCTTTGCAGCGCATACGAGTGGCGAGTCCTGCCAGATGGTGTCACCTTCTGCGTTGGTAATGCGTTGCTGTAAAATATCCCTTGAGGTCATGTCCTCGTAAAGTATCATGGGTTCGGTAGATTGATTCAGCAGACGTAACAGCTGTTTTGTTAGCGTTAGCTTGCCTACGCCCTTCTCGCCCAGTAGACATACATCGCCTACGGCATAGGCTTGTATTAGCGAGGCGAGCACTTGGCGTTGGTGCGGTAGGTCCACGAAGCTCGTATTTTTAAGCAGGTTGAAGCCACAGGGCAAACACAGTCGTAGATTGTCCAAATGTACGTTGATGAAACCATCCTTACCGCCGTTAGCTGTAATGCGTTGTACACTCTGGTGACGCTGGCGCTGAGGCTGCAGGCCTGCAAGCAATTCGTTTACACGTTTGCGCTGCTCTGACTTTAACACAGATTGATAGGGATACAGGGTTGCTATGACGTGTTGTAGGGTAAGCGCTGGATTCGTTTGCTAAAGGTGAAAGTGAACGAATGGCTTAAGTGTCATGATATGAGATCTCACAAAAACTTACCAGCATCTGGATACCTAGGCGAAGATTATGCAGCGGAAAGTCAGGCAGTTGGAGTGCTTCATCAGCTTCTTGAAGTGTCAACGCAAAGCTAAGTAACTGTTTGAGCTGTGGGGCGGGTACAGCGGGCGTCAGATCCTCTAGCTCCTCATATAGCTCTTGAAATGTGCATGGCAAAATATGGCGCGATTGAAACCGCGAACGTAGTGGTGGATCCAGCGGCGTCCCCTTATATTTCTCTGTGGGTAGTCCAAGTGCTACTACGCGAAAGTGCTCTGAGACACGTAGTATTCCCCAGTCTTCGAGCTGCTGCTGGCTGTGAGTCTGTAAGTTGAGAGCGTTTCTTTAAAGTTGATTCTGTTTTCAACCCGTGCTTCGCACACCTCTAGCAATTTGTCGTATCGTCCAGGCGCCATGAGAAATTTACCACTTTCAAGATGCATTTCTCGATTCTCGAGAAGATTGTTTAGTACCGGCAGCACATTACGTTCGGCATGCTCTACGCCGTCCAGCACCAGGACTCGTCCGTACAGTGCAGCACGCACCGCACTCTGGTCATGGTATATGGCAGTCTTTTTCCGTACCTCACGTCGCTGCTTAAGATCGCTCTCAGTTGTGTCGCGACTTAGGGCTACGTATTCTAGTTCACGCTGCGTCAATTCTAAAAACTGCAATACTAGTTGACGTCGCAATGGACCTGGTCCGCCCAAAAGGAACATATCTTGATTCAGTGAATCCTTCTGCAGCATCCAGCGCAAATGATGAAGCGTCGACTGAGTAAGCTGAGCAGTGCCATCCAGAGCGCGGTTCACTATGAGTATTAAACTTATTACACTGTGATACAATTTTTAAAATTTTTTTATAACCCTCTGTACGTTATACAGTGGCTCGTACCCACAAAATGGGTAAAAAACAAATGGAGACATCTCCGACCCTAAAAAGTATATATATTCTTGATTAGTATTAAAAGATATTTTGATTTGTCCATGTCCGTCTGTCTGTCCGTCTGTCCGGATGAACGCGTCGATCTCAGTAACTATAAGAGCTAGAGACACCAAATTTGAAATGTAGGTTCCTGTATACCATACGGATATCAAGTTTTTCTCCGATTGCAGATATCTCCCCCCGCACCACCGCAATTTCATAAAAACGTTTTGCAACCACAATTTGAAAGATATAGCCCTGGGATCTGGCATGTTATGCTTGGGTCACTCCTAATATACTTTCCATCGTAGGTGTACTGTAGGTTCATCGGATAATAAACTCGGAAATTATTCACGAAAGAAGATTCTGTACTGCAGAGCGGGGTGAAGAAGAAGAACATCCGCCACTTAAAATGCCTCGCGTACATTGTGTCTCGTGTGTTTGCGGCTTTGTGTAAGTGGACAAAGTTGCGATTAGAAGTTTTAGACCTGGCTACAGGGAGTTGAGGAAGTTGCACTTGTAAAACCTTACACACACTGATAATACAGATTCCATTTAATTTTCGGTATATGACCAGTACCATGAGATTCTGTGAACATTGTTAGGACAGTTTAAAAAAAAATCGTTTACTTAAAACTGCTTATAAGATTTTCATTTAAGAAACAATGAACGCATTTAGCAACAAAAGGGCACAAAAGTACGACACAGCTCGGGCACTTTTACACGCGCTGTATCGCTGTGGTGCCCAATGCGCTGCATCGTCATATTGCTATGAACATGTTAGTCAATGTGTTGGGGTATAAATGTGTTTGTGGCAAAGTAACCCTTTCTTTGTATATTCTTATATACCCAATACAGCACCAATATCAGTCAAACCTACTTACACTAAAGATTCACAACTCACTCAAAGTTCTAGGACTCACAATAAACAATAGACGTATAGCCCATTCCTACTGAGTACATCATCGAGGAACGCATGGAATTGATGGTGGATGTGAAACACCGGTTCACACTGACACCATCCAACATCCACCAATTCTACCCGTTGAAATAAACTTTTTGGGTTCTACGAGTTAAATAGTTGGAGATCCAAAGAATTAAGTTATTTGGAAATCCCAAAAGATAAAGTTTGTGAAGTAAAAGAGAATGATTAACAGGGTCAAAAGCATTACTGAAATCAGAGTAAATAACATCTGTTTGCATTTTAGGATAAGGCGAAACCAATTGATAAAGTTGTGAACTATAAGTCGCTTGCTCGCTCTGCAAAAAGATCAGCGATAGCCTGATCTGGTCAGCTGTCTTTTTTTTCGCAAAAAACAGTTGAGGGAAGGGTTGATGACCTAAGCTTCGCATGAGCGAAGTTTTAAACCTTCTAGGATCCCGCTGAAACTGTGACCTACAGGTCCTGAGGTAGTTGTTATAACAGTATACATTAAGTGCAGAGAAGTTAGATCGGGCAATCGAAAAGCGAGAGAAGTTCAAGAAAGAGCTAGATTCCTTGAACTTCTTGTACAGTCTCAACTTTCTAATTGTTAAGTTAGTTAAATCACGTGTAAACCACGCAGGCTTTTTAGACCCACGGGGGTTACGAAACGGGACACAGGAATCAAATATTTAATTTAAGGTAGAATAAAAATAATTTATTGCACTACACATGTACAGCTGGGACCAGTCAGTCTGGGATAGGAGCTGAGCGAGTTTAGTAAAATCAGTTTTCCGAAATTAGCGAACTCGCTCTGCAGGATTTCTACCAGGGCTTGGAACCCTGCCTGGGAAGTCAATCAACACTTCTAAAGTTGGGTGATAAGGATCTTCAGGAATAGATATGGGGTCAGTGCGGGAGACAGCTAAGGAGAAGGGGTCCAAGACTTCAAAAAAATCAAGCGTTTTTTGTAAAGAATTTTGGACACCAGTGATTTGACACAATGACATTCCAAATACTCTGCCAATAAAATCATTCTGAGATGTGGAAGACACCACACTGGAACCAGAACTTGAAAACCAGGTGGTATCGGCAATTTTGAAGTCACCAAGAACTACAAGAAAATCACGATAAGAAAGCATAGAAGAGAAATATGCAAAGAATACACAGATAAATCTGCAGAAGGCGGAATATAAGAACAAGTAATAAAAAGCAAACACCATAAAAACTAAATTTTGAACTCTTTTATATATATATAGATATATGAGAAACAAGTAAAAATGCTATAGTCCAGTATACCCGACTACAGAACTCCCTCAAAAATTTCCGATCGCACATGTGTACAATTACACATACACAAAGACGCACACACAAGCGGCAGCAAGCGAGGCATTTTAAGTGGTGTCTGTGCTGCTGAGGAGACGCAGACAAGGAGAAAATGACAACAGCACTTGCACAACATTTCACAACAACAGGACACACAGCTGATTTCGACAACTGAAAAATATTAGACATTTAGAGAGATCGAACGAGACTGTCGCTAGAGAGCCTACGAATATAAAAACAAGTGGAGTACACTAAACCACAAAGAAGACATCGAAAAGAAAACTCTATTTACGCGGCAGTAATAGAAGTTGACAAACAAAACTTGACGCGTAAAGACAAGACAAAGACCTCGAAGAATATAAACAAATGTGCAATTTAGAGTTAGGGACAATGACGACACTGTAGCATTACTAGCTGCAATAAGTATAATGTATGTATGTATATGAATGTAAAGCGAAATGTTTGTTAATTAATTATATGTATATAAATGTTTTTAAATGCATGTGCATACTCCCTGAAGAAGACGTAAAAAACGCCGAAACGCGTAGGATAATTTTCATAAAGAATGTGATATTGTTTTTATTAATATAAACTACAACAGCCCTACTTATTCGCGATAGGGAACACAAAACACACGAACAAACACATAACACAATATATTTTTATTTTTTTTATTTTGTGATTCAGTTTTTATTTGTTATCTGTCTTGCGACAATAGACAAATTGCTTAGAAAATATGTTTAACAGGATTGCTTAAGCTCCAGTGAACTCAAGCAATATATATTACAAAATTTATTTGTTTTTAGTTTATTTTAGGTTAATTAACAACTCTATTTGGTAGGTCCAATATATGGTATCTTTTAAAGCGTCTTAAGTCCCTACTGTTAACTAAGGGGTCCTGGGCAAGATTATTGTTATGGTTGTGTAGTCTATTTATATAACTCTCAGCACGTCTGGTGATTTAATCTTTAACCACTTGTATTGGTGCGGACTTAGAAATTCAAATGGACCTGTTGATGACAGTAATTAGTTCAAGCCAGAATCGGACAGCAAGTGGGTCAGAGGTTAAGGCATCCGCCTTACAGACGGGAGCACTCGGGTTCGAATCTAGCCGACTAAAAAAAATTTCTAACAATAAAGGTCACTGATGCTTGGCAGCATCCGAAATAGCGCTATATGACCAGCCAATACTTTTCATATCTACCTTTCTATATTCACCCTGAATTGTTGACGTCGAGCCTGTTAAATATTTCATTTTATGCATTTTAAATCAGTTTTGACTTCTGCAATTGTAATCTGGCTTATAGGCAAGCTCATTTGGCAGGGTGCGTCAAAAATCTGCTTACATCGTCTACTGTTACATCATCATAGTCTGTGTTTGGGTGAAAGGCTGAGTACAATTGCTGCGCAAACGCTTCAGCTTTCTCATAATTACCCTTACAGCGTTGACCATTACTGTCTACTACGACCGCAATTCTTTTCGTGGGTCTCTTCATATATCTGGTTGCATGCCAGAGGCTATAATCAGTGTCATTTGTAAAAGGGCTGAGGTTGCTCAAATAGTTTGATTTTGATTTCTTGCAGCCTATTCTTCAGATCTTTAGCTGCCTTATCAAACCTCGATTTATCGGCTGGACTCCGCATGGTATGCCACATTTTCTGTAGCTTTCGTTTTTCTGCAATTTGCCTCTTTAGTTCCATAGGGAGAAATGGCTTACTAATTGGCTTGTTTATTGTTTGTTGCGTGAAGAGTGATCCTGCTGCATGAATCGAGCTAGTTAAAGTTTCAATTGCAATGTCAACTTCATCCTTTGACTTCAGCGATATGTCCAGGCTAATTCTATTCTCCAGCCAGTTCTTAAAAGCATTTATGTTGGTTTTCTGTGTAATAATTTTATATGATTTCTCTTTGTGTTGAACCGTGCATCCATAGGTCTCAACAATTGGTGAATGGTCAGAGCTCAGCTCAAAGTTCTCTTCAATTGTGAGATGATGTACCGGAAGTCCGGAGTATACAATAAAGTCCAGCAGGGCAGGTATCTTATGGGGATCTGAAGGCCAGTATGTTGGCTTACCAGTCGATAAAGTGGAATAGTTATTATTAACTATGCACTTATAAAGCTCAGAGCCTTTTAGATTCACAAGCCTTGATCCCCACCATGGATGCTTGGCGTTGTAGTCTCCCCCAGCAATAAAATGGTTGCCAAGTTGTTTCAAGAAAATATTAAAGTTTACTAATCTTGTTGGTAGGTTTACCGCAGCTATGGTTACGTTAATATTCATGCACTTTATTTTTATAGCAGCGGCTTGCATGTTGTTTAGATTTATGCTATCTAGTGCTGTGTATTTCAATGCATTTTTAACAACGACTGCAATGCCACCTTGCGCTCTGCCAGAAGGGTGATTTGCAGTTATAACATCGTATCCTTGAATGTTAGAGTACGATCTGTTGGTAAAGTGTGTTTCCGAAATTAATATGATGTCTATACTATGTGTTTTACAAATAGGGTTATTTCATTAAAATGATTGGAATGGGCTTAGCTTAGTGGGCTTAGCGTTCCATATGGCTATGCGGAGATCTACTTGCATAGTTTGTTTACGAGCAGCATAATTATGATAAGTAGATTATTTGTTAGCGCGGCCTTTCTACTAGTAGTTTTTCAAATCTTTCTAGTCCGCTATTTTGTTGGGGTTCAGTCACACCTCGTAGTACCTGAGCGTAGTTTGGTTGGCTTGAAAAATTTGTATCAAAATGTTTTTGACTTTTAGGGGTTAAGGTTGTGGATTGGAAGTTGGTGGCATATGTTGGTGTATTGTTGTTACTGTTGTTAATTGTATTCGTATTATTTATAGTGAGCTCTTGGTAGATTCGGCAGCCTCTGTAGCTCGCAGAATGGCTCTCGTTAGTTAGCGCAAATTTCACTTGGATGTTGTAATACACGTTTGACATACTTAAATTGTTTATTGGAGTATGTTTTAGTGTGTCCAAATTCCTGACACCGAAAGCATTGCACCATGTCGTTAATTTTTCTTGGCGGCTCAATAGTGACTATACTGTTGTCAATATTTTTTAACTTATAAATTTCGCAGTTTCTATTATCAGGCTTTAGGTCTATGAAAAACATATGTAGTAGCTCCTTGGTGATACAGCTTCTTATGTTATGAACTCCCCTAACGACGTGCCCTTGCAGTTCAATCTGAGACATAATTGCTTCAATAGGCGTAGAATGAAGAATATTTTTGGCAACGACTCTAAGGGCCCTATCTTGTTTCTATTGAAATGTATGATAGTTAACATTATCGGTTTTGAGCATTTTAACGAGATCCCTATACTTATCAACTTTCTTAACCATTATACGGACCTGACCATTGCGTTAGGTTTTATACAAAAACTCATTAACATTAATTTTATTTCTTAGGTATTGAAGCAGATTTAGGCACGACCTTCAGCAACAAGTGCAGAGTAGCGACTGTAACACAATATATAATTCTCCAGTTTTCTCATATACTAAATGAGAGGTAGTGTTTCCATATATTTGTTAGTATTATGAATAATATACCATATGCTTAATACTTCTTAAAAGATACCAAACGCACATCTTCGAGAAACTAAAAGAAAGACTAAGTCAAGAAGAATTCGACCAAAAATTAGAGTACCAAAGAATAAGAACAACTACTGACCAAGATATTGACCGAAAAATTTACAAAGCTAAATCGACACTAACACACCAATATAACATGAAACTGAACGCAGAATGGTTTATAAACTTAACAGATGTTTATTTCCTGAAAGAAAGCCAATGGCTCTTATCTCTGGGTCCAAAGTTTGCTCTTCCAATAGACAACAATAACATAGACCCGATACATATAATAGCGGATCTAGAGCAAGGAATCCAGACAATAAAGGACGTTTTTTTTTTTTTTTTTTTTTTTTTGATAAACTTATATTTATTTAGTTTTTTTATGCTACGTGTTAATTAAATCACTTTCATAAATATCTCGGGCAAGGAACAGATAGAAGCAGGGGTCTAACAGTGTATTAAATGAATCGTAAGAATTTTAGGCAAGCCTTTACCAAAAATTAGCTTAATTCTAACAACCTTCTTGCAGGCGTCCTCCCAAAAATCCAATTATCCGATGTATGGTGTCGGACAAGCCTTCTTTTTAAATACGGCCTTGCTAGTCGAGTAGCCAAGGATTTGGTGTGGGCCAGAAGCCTTCCCCTGTATCGATCAGCAAAATTGCTGATTGTAGCGCATACTGGCAATACTCCAAGGTCATTGTAAATGGTGTTGTTGCGCACGTAATAGGGAGCGTCCACAATCTCCGGAGAATTTTGCTTTGGCACGACTCGATCCCCAAAGGTTAATTCCCCAATTGAGAGTGGGCATAATGATGGCCTTAAAAAGGCGGATTTTAGCTGCGAGAGAAAGCCCACTCCCAGGCCTAAGTAGCCAGTCCATTCGTTTCGCCTTTTCACGCGCCATAGCACAGGCACGAAGAATATGCGGCTTCCAAGTAAGCCGCCGGTTCAAAGTAACTCCCAGATACTTTACTTGGGTGAGGTGTTTAATTCTGTCGCCATTCAGAGAGATTTGCGTTGAGCTCAAACGATTCAGAGAAAACGTTGCATGTTGACTCTTTTGCGTGTTTATGGCAATGTTCCAGCGCGAGGCCCAGCACTCGTACTCATTCAGGAACTCCTGTACCATTGCCGAAGCTTTTCTCCTGCACGAGCTGGTAGCGAGGAAGGCCGTGTCATCCGCATAGGTGGCGGTCAAAGTACGACGGCAACTTGGAAACGGAAGATCTGAGGTGTAAATCGTGTTCAATACAGGACCCAAAACGCTACCTTGGGGGACTCCAGCAGCGGCTTAATAGACGACTTAAAATCTCGTATTCCCACGAAGAATGTTCGTCCACTTAAGAATGATCTTAGAATGAGGAGCAGATCTGGTAAAGGACGAAAAACAAAGAAACACTGCCAGAGGGAACTTAGCATCCAGGCTAAGCAACTTTAAACACAACAGGAAAAATAATCAAAAGGACAAGTTAATATTAAATATATAAAAAATGACAAAGAAAGTTGTTAAAGAACACCAAGACAAGGTCATAATCACACAGGCAGACAAGGGCAATAAGACAGTAGTTATGTATAAAAAAAGACTACCACGACAAAATGATGAAACTATTAAATGACAAAACAACTTACAGAACAATGAGAAGAGATCCTACACAACAGCTAATAAAGAAGAACAATACAATTATAAACGACCTACAAAAAGAAAATCATATTGACTGGCGACTAAAATCAAAACTATACTGTTCAGGAGGACATGCACCAAGGATATAGGGACTACCAAAGATTCATAAGGATGACACCCCACTTAGACCGATATCAGCCTCCACAAACGTGCCATGCTACAAACTGGCAAAACACATAGAGGAACTACTCAAAAATATAACCGGAAAGATGGAAAGATACAACATCTAAAGTGCAAGGCAGGATAACATTTAAATGGTGTACAAAAGAAATTGCATCCGGACGAATTATAAATTTCAACTCCAACCAAGCAATAAGTCAAAAAGTTAACACCGCGAAGAACATTATACAAAAAGCTTATGCTATAAGTGACGAAGGATACAGAAAAGACATGTATATAAAATTTAAAACACTACTTCTGAAAAATAACAACAAACCAAATTAAAAACAGTGACAAAACCAAAAATAGACAAATTGAAGAAAGACAATATATTAGTGTACCATATGTAAATAACTTAACAAACCGGCAAACAATAACAAAAATAATACCAGAAGCACACTCCAAATACCTAATTTATGCATACAAAGCACACACAAACACAAGAAGTCTATTAACGAACACAAAAGGCAAAATATTAAAAGACAAATAACACGTCATATACGAAATCAAATGCAATGGGAAAGAAGACGAAAGATGCAACGGGATATACATAGGAACAACAAAGCGAGCCCTTGGCACAAGAATTGCCAAACATAAAGGAGACGCAAATAAGGGAAAAATGACAACAGCACTTGCGCAACATATTACAACAACAGGTCACACAGCTGATTTTGACAACACCAAAATATAAGACATTGAGAGGAGAGAACGAACGAGACTGACGCTAGAGAGCCTACGAATACAACAACAGTAAACCACAAAGAAGACATTGAAAAGACAAACTTTTTTTCGCAGCAGCAATAGCAGTTGACAAACAAAACTGGACGCGCAAAGACGAGAAAAATAAAACGACGATAGATAAACATAAACAAAAGTGCAATTTAGACGTAGGAACAATGACGACACTGTAGGAAATACTACATTAAGTTTTAATGTATGTATTTTAATGTAAATAAAAATCTTTGTTAAAGCGTTATGTATGTAAATGTCTTTTATATACATGTAAAACCAGACTCCCTGAGGAAGGCGTAACAAACGCCGAAACGCGTAGGAGGAGAAAGGATGTAATAAATATTTATTAAAATGAACTACAACGGCCTTATTAACTCGCTTTATGAAACACAAAGAAATTGTTTTTGTACCGATTCAAATCTATCCTGACGAACCTTGTATTGGGGACACCAAATACAAGACCCATATTCAACAAGTAAGAATGCTGTAGTCGAGTATACCCGACTACAAAACTCCCTGTACCCAGGTCGAAAATTTCCGATCGCTTCTTCGTACATTTATGCATAGATATACACATACACAAAGACGCACACACACAAGCGACAGCAAGGCGACAGCGCAAGCAAGGCATTTTAAGACGTGACTGTGCTGCTTCTTCCCCCCTCGCTGCAGTACTGAATCTTGGTTGTTATATATAACTTCCGTGTTTATTATCCGATCGACTTGAAATTTGGACAGTAGATGCAGAGTGACTGAAGTAGTGTACATGCCCAATCGCAAAGCGGTATCATTAAAAGTGTGGCTGTAAAACGTTTTGATCGATTTGCGGGGTAATGGGGGGAGATATCTGAGATCGGAAATAAACTTGATCTGCGTATGGTAAACAGGAAGCTACATTCCAAATTTGGTGTTTCTAGCTCTTATAGTTGCTGAGATCGACGCGTTCATACGGACAGACAGACAGACGGACATGGCCAAATCAAAATCTCTTTTGATACTGACCAAGAATATATATACTTTATAGGATCGGAGATGTCTCCTTTTGCCTGTTACATACTTTTGCACAAATCCAATACCCCCTTTTTACCCATTTTATGGGTACAGGGAGTAAAAATAGGTCGAACAAGAGAGGTATAAAGAGTTTCAGTAATGTAGGGATTCATTTAAATTCTTTCGACGAACGCTTAATGAAACCCAGGACACCAAAGGCACGATTAGTGCTGGAAGAGATATGCTTGTCAAACTTAAGCTTGGGATCTAAAAGGATACCCAAATCATTAACCGACTCAATTCGAACAAGCGACATACCGTAAAGAATATAATTTTTTAAAAAGGGCATTCGCCTGTAAAAATTACATTACGTTACGACAATTTGGAAATCCCAGAAGATGAAGTTTGTGAAGTAAAAGAGAATGATTAAAAGAGTCAAAAGCCTTACTGAAATCAGTGTAAATAACATCTGTTTGAATTTTGGATTGGATTGGATTGGATCTATATTTCACAAGCCCGTGCTGGCAGGGTGAAATTATAGATCTACACAAATGAAATCACAAAGTTTATGTGGCGGCTGTTGCAGAGCACAATATTTCATTTAGAACGATGAACCACATTACTGGAGTTATTAACAAGTAAGAATGCTATAGTCGAGTATACCCGACTACGAAACTCCCTGTACCCAGGTCTAAAACTTCTAATCATATGTTCGTCTCTTCCACATGCACGCACACATACACAAAGCCGCACACACGCAAGCCACAGCGTACGCAAGGCATTTTATGTCGTGGCTGTGCTTCTTCTTCCCCCCCTCGCTCCAGTACTGGATCTTGTTCGTTGAATAGCTTCCGTGTTTATTATCCGATGGACTTGAAATTTGCACAGTAGATCAAGAGTGACTTTAGTATTATGCATACCAAATCCCAAAGCTATATCTTCAAAAATGTGGCTGTAAAACGTTTTGATCGAATTGCGGGGGAACGGGGGGAGATAGCTGAGATCAGAAATAAACTTGACCTGCGCCTGCTATACACGAACCTACATTCCAAATTTGGTGTCTCTAGCTCTTATAGTTGCTGAGATCGTTGCGTTCATACATACGGACGGACAGACGGACAGACAGACGGACATGGCCAAATCGAAATCTCTTTTGATACTGACCCAGAATATATATACTTTATAGGGTCGGAGATGTCTCCTTCTGCCTGTTACATACTTTTGCACAAATCCAATACCCCCTTTTTACCCATTTTATGGGTACAGGGAGTAAAAATGCCTTTCCAGATAGCGCAATTGTGCAAGCCATTTCGTGCAAGCGTATCAAAGGAGAAAATGGCTGACAATTTAAAAGAAAGCGTTTCATCAGCAGGAAAGCCAGTGTTTTCCATCATAATTGATGAATCCACGGACGTCAACTGTGCGAAAGTGTTGCCATGCGTCGTGATGTATTTTGACTGTAAGGTCACAGGGAGTTTTGTAATCGGGTATACTAGACTATAGCATTCTTACCTGCTTTCTTGTGTTGACTTGGAGGGAGAAACGGGAGAAGACATCTTTCATGTTATGCCTATGCCTTAAAGAAAATGGGTTTGATATCACCAACATCATAGGATTCCGTGCAGACACAACAAATATGATGTTCGGTGAGCGTAACAGCAATGTATCAAAAATAGAAAGTGAACCCCTCATGCTTTTTTGTAAAATGCGTATGCCACTGGCATCGAGCTATGCGTGTAAATTGCTTCCAATATGTTTGGAGCAAACTGTCAAGGAAGTTCACAATTATTTTTCAAATGGCTCAATGGTCGCAGGCAGTTTAGTTCTTTCCAAAAAATTTTAGACACCACCGAGCATCAAATCCTTAAGCAATATGAAATTCGGTGGCTATCGTTTCACTTGTGTGGCACACTTGCTAGAACAGCGGGATGCACTGACTTAATTTTTTCAAGAGGAGTATGCGATAGATTCAAACCTCACCGCTGATCATATTCTTTCGAACCTTAACACTAAAATAGTTAAGTAGTATTTTTATATTTTGGACTTCATCCTTTTTATTGTTAATAAGTTTATAAAAATACTAGCAGGTAATACCCCGGCTTGCCCGGCGAAATGTTCTGTCTGTTGTATTGCCCGCAAAGAACCGAGGCCTTTGTATTTATATTTGGAAATTAGTATGAAGCCGTTCGCATGAAAAACGAATATGCTGAACTTTACCTCTTTTCCGACCGTGGACGTGCATTTTTCAAACCGGTAGCACATGTGTCCAATTATTTAATGTGGGGTGCTTTGAAAAAGAATTTCAAAATAATTGGATGATAAACAGGAAAGTTTAAAAATGAGTTTGAAGTCAATCGGACGATAAGCAAAAAAGTTTGATATAACAGTTTTCCACGGATTTGCTGACTTAGGGGGGTAGATTTTCCAAAATCGTTGGCCACCGCGCCTATTATTTTTTCCCAAAGAACCATAAAAATGAGTTTGAAACCAATCGCATGAAAATTAAAAATGTCGAATGCCAGAGTTTTTCGCCAATTTTCCGACCATGGGACTGAAATTTCCAAAATCGGTGGGACCCCTATCGACTTATTTTATGTAAAAAGCTTTGAAAATGAATATAAAGGTGATCGAATTTAAATTAGACTTTCGCTTATACAACCTTGAGACCCCCATTTTCCGCCAATGGAGGATGATTGCCAATCAGTCAGCACGAACTCTATTATATATATAGATTTCAGTCCAGTGAAGCGGTATTACATTATTTTTATAAAACTATGGCCGAAATGTATGTGTCTTGTCTCAAGCTACATGAAAGAATTGTATGTTAAAAATACAGACTTGCATAAAATAAATTTAAATAGCTCTGTAAATTTTTTAGAGATTAAAAATATTTATATGGGCGTTAAGGTTGCCTAAGAATCATCAAACATCTTTCGGACATTGATGTACTAACGAACGGTACATACAAGGAGCCCAACGAAACCAAGCAAGGCTTGTCAACGCGCGGACCCAGATCGCGGACATACAAAAACAAAAATAACATTATACAAAAAGTCTGAATTGAAAAACTAATTTGGCTGATTAATTCAGAAGAATCAATTTGCCCATGAATTAGTTTATGTAAGAAAATTACACCAAGCATGGTTCTACGATCAGAAAGAGAAGGCAGATTTATGAGTAAGAGTCTACTGCGATAAGAAGGCAAGCGAGTATTGGTATTCCAGTTCAAACCCTAGAGTACAAAAAGTAGAATTTGTTTTTGAACCGATTCTAATCTACCCTGACGAAGATTGTATTGGGGACACCAAATACAAGACCCATATTCAAGAACAGGTCGAACAAGAGAGGTATAAAGAGTTTCAGTGATGTAGGGATAAATTAAATTCTTTCGACCAACGCTTAATGAAACCCAGGACACCAAAGGCACGATTAGCGGTGGAAAAGATATGCTTGCCAAACTTAAGCTTGGAATCTAAAAGGATACCCAAATCATCAACCGACTCAATTTGAACAAGCGGCTTACCATTAAGAATTTAATTGTTGAAAAAGGGCATTCGCTGTAAAAGGACATTACGTTACACATACCACAATTAAGATTTAATAAATTTTCCCGACACCAGGCTTGAAAACTGTCAAGATCAGTTTGCAACTTTTGACCAGACAGGAAATCACACACAGACAAAGTTTAACATCATCGGCATACATCAGCACCCGAGAGTAATTTACGACAGAAGGAAGGTCATTGATGAACAGAGTAAATAAAAAGGGGCCAAGATGTCTTTCTTGTGGAACTCCGGAAGTAACTTGAACAGACTTAGAGATTAAGCCTTTGAAAGAAACCTTTTGGCTTCTAAGAGTTAAATAGTTGGAGAGTATTAAGTTATTTGGAAATCCCAGAGGATGAAGTTTGTGAAGTAAAAGAGAATGATGAAAATGCACACTACGGCGCAATTTTGGAAAATTTCACGCACAAGCGTGGAAAATCGCGGAAAACTGTTGAATGAAACTTTTTTGTTTACCATCCAATCGGCTTCAAACTCACTTTCAACGATCTACACAAAAATTAATTTAATACATATTTCACCGATTTTGGAAAATCCATCCCTAATGGGGGTCTCAAGGTTGTATGGGCGAAAGTGTAACTTAAGTCCGAATTTTAAGATTCATTTTCAAAGCTCTTCAAGTAAAATAATTTGACTCGTGTATCAGCGATTTTGGGAAATTCAGCCCCTTCACAAAAACATAATAGTCACGGTGGTCAATGATTTTGGAAAATGTACCCCAAGGGGCGGAAAACTCGTGGAAAACAATTTTATGAAACCTTTTTGATTATCGTCCAATTGACTTCAAACTCATTTTTAAACTTTTATATTTATCATCCAATTATTTTGAAACTAATTTTCAAAGCACCTCACATTAAATAAATCGACACATGTGCTACCGGTTTTGGAAAGGGGTGAAAGGGGTCTGCAATTCAGCATTTTCGTTTTTCATGCGAATGACTTCATACTAACTTCCCAATATATATACAAAAACCTCGGTACTCTGCGGGCAATACAATGGGCGAAAAATATTTGGAAAGCTTGATTCTGGATTCTTAGTCTTATTCTTGGAATTGGCTTCAAGTGCCAAATGATTTTGGAAAATCTACATCGCGACGCCACGGGCGGGAAATGGAAGTCAAAGACAAATGAGTGGGTTTATTTTTTTAGTTAGATCGACTTCAAAGACATTTTCATAGCCCTTCACAAGAAACATTAGTCACGTGGCTCAACTATTTAATTTCCTACCGCCACCGGAAGGAAAACTTTGATACGCTATTTTTGTGTATTTCTTACGGTTGACGAAAGTAGTCAAATTTAAAGTTATGCACTTCCATCTAAATTTTTCGCCGGGCAAGGCCGGGGTTTTACCAGCTAGTACATCCATATATGTGTGTACTAGCTGCTTCAAAATCGGTGAGGCCCGTATCGATATATTTTACGCATAAAGCTTTGAAAATGAGTTTAAAGCTAATCGGACGATAATCATAAGAGTTTCATACAACAGATTTTCGCGAATTTTCCGACCTTGGGGGTAGATTTTTTAAGATCTTTGTGCACCGCTCCTACCTACACAAGACATCCAAACACAAAACCCACCCTGGCTTCTCCCAACACACCTCATAGATACTTCTATTCACGTACATAATAAACCCATCACACCACCAGACTACAAAAAACTATTTCAAAATATAAAACAAGTAAGAATGTTGCAGTCGGACGTATCCAACAGTACAATACTCTTTTCCCAGTCCTGTATAATTTGCTTTCTTGTGGGTTTGGGGACACACGCGAAAAAAACAGTAGTTGGGTCCGAAAATTTTTGATGCACATTTGTCCAGGGGGTCAACATTAGTGTGTATGCCAAATTTGGTGACTCTATCTGTACAGGTGTGGGAGATATAGGATTTGCTCCTTTGGGGGGGGGGGGGGGGGGTGGAGGTGGGGGGGGGTCCAAAAAATTTTGATGCAGGCGATCTTGACACTTTATAAATTGACGATATACACCAACCAAATTGCGTTCAAACGGACAGACGGACATTTCGCAAAACCAATATACTATTCTCCCTTTGGAACATAGTATAATAACACGATTTCTTAAAGGCACAACATTTACCACCCAATCTAACACACCATACTACCACCAATAAACATAAATATAAGCTCATACATATATATAACGTATAAATTCACACTTTTTAATTTTCTAGCTACACAAGGCACTGGATCAATTGCTGTGGACGGGCAGTTGTCAACATGACATATGGAAAGACTACACGTAAATTAAATCTGTATATACGGCTACGAAACTGGCTGTACCCAGATCCACAACTACCTAACATATATTCATCCACTGATCAAGAATATATATATACATATAAATTTTATATAAATTATTTTTCAATAAAAATCATTTTTAAATTTTTATTATAAAAATTGAATGTAAATATCATCTGAACCAAGTGGTGTATTACAAAAATGTAAAAACATTCTTCATCTATGTTTCAATACCGTTTATATGATACATCACATGTTCTTCAACGACTATTATGAAGGATCCCACTATTTTCTATTATATTTTTTTCAGGTATGATTTTTTTAAATCTCATAACTCTAAAAACACTGTGCCTTACAGTGTGAAAATTTGGTTTTGTTTTAACTTTTGATTGATGTTTGAAGAGATTACACATGGGCTCATTGATTATCAGTTATTTTTTTATTTTTGCTTAAATTGGAAAAAACAAAGCAAAAATGAATAAACAGAACCAAAATCATCAGATTGGCAATGAATTTTTTGTGGCCTTAGCAGCGCGGGTTGTTGTGCAGCAGAGGCAATTTAGCATGAGGTCCCCTGCACTGCCATAATAATATATTTAATTAAATGAGTCACTAATATTATTCAAACTTTATCTATTTTTTTCTGCTGCTATGTTCTCCAAAGCAATCTCCACAATTGCAGCGAAATGATTTTTATTTGCAAAGTCCTACAAATCTGGCCTTATCTCAAGGCCTGCAGCAACTAGAGGTATTTTCTTTATTGTTGTGATACAAAACAGCTGCTCAACACAATCCAATCTTTAGATCGGTTTTTGTTGTTGGCAGCACTTTGTTGATTTTGCAGATCTACTTATACTTGTGATGTAAATATCTTGGGTAGAAATGCTGGCGGCTACAAAGTTCGTCAGCTGTCATATTGAATGGCATTTTCGCTGCCGAACTAAACTTTGTTTCCACATATTTTGTCCTTAGTGCGAAGGATGTTGTTTGTCATCACATAATAATTTCAAATTAGAAAGTATCGATATGAATTCTATTCTTAAATTAGGTTCGACACCAATCTGTTTCACTACTAATTTTTTGAAATCAAGCAAAAGCTGAGAACGCAACTTCACACGTATAAGTGGTGACAAAGGCATTAAAATTTTAACACTTGTTAAATGATCAACCCCTTGAGAGGGGAAGGAGAAAACTTAGATAAAGTAAAGTAAATTTATATAAAGTCGTTCGAAATGCAACCGCATTAAAGGCAAAGGTTTTTAAAACACAAAAGCAATGAGTTTTTGTATGAAAAACTTTATTGAATAAAATATTTAGCAGGCTTGACGTTAACAATTAAGGGTGAATATAGAAAGATTGCTATGATCATATGGTCATATTGCGCTATTCTGCCAAGCATCCTTATCAATGACCTTATTGTAATGAATTCGAGCCCGAGTGCTTCCGTCTGTAGGGCTGATGTCTTAACTTCTGACCCACTTGCTGTCCGATCCCGGGTTGAACGTATTACTTTCATCAACAGATCCATTTGAAATTCTACGTCTTCACCGAAGCTTAATTCTTTTTATCTAAGATTGTAACCCTTACAGTTCTATTTTGTTTATTTTTAGAGCCGCTTGTATTGATCATTTTGTTTATACAGACACTAACTGGTATTACCAACCGGCGAAGTATTTTGGTTAAATTAATTATGTTGAATATTCATAAAACAAGTGTCGACCGATCGTTCCCATGGCTGCCATACTAGTGGCGAGTGTATTAGTGTACCGCTTGCAGAAAAAGAATCATCTGTACTAAGTTACATCACGATAGGTCTAAAACTGAGACTAATACATATGGACATAGCTAGATCGACTTGGCCATTGATGCTGAGTATGAATATACTTTATTGGTCGAAATTGTCTCCTTTAATGTGTTACACATTGCGGAAAAAAATTATAAGCCCCGTGCAAGGGCATTATAAGAAATATTAATTTTTAGCCTATATAAATCAAATTTTGAGTTTCAATATTGTGCTTGTGACATGTGCATACATACATAAACATCAAAATACATACATACATACAAGGCTTAAAACTACTTAGTGACTACATATGTACATATTTACATACTATCTGCTACAGCTGAACTTTACCATAATTATGGGGAACCATATGTAGCTCCTTGGGCCTTGTCAGACGCATGGTTACATCGGTAATGGTTATCTGCTGGGCATCTACGTCTTTGCTATTACTGACTGATGTAAGACACCTACGACTCAAGGCAATGCGTTGCAGCCAATGACGCAACAGGTACAAGTGGCGACATGGCAGATTCAAGAGCATGAGGGCGGTTGTCAGCGGATAGAGGTTCGGAAACAAGTAGAAGCAACTGTTGGTAATGTTTCGGTTGAGATACTGTTTGCTAAGAGGTCACTTAACAAAATGGTTCTTGTCTCAAAAATTCAGAAATAATTTAAGAATTCGATTTCCGGTTGCGCAGGTTGACTAATTTTAAATAATTTAATTGAAATATTCAATAAAATTGGTCCCTTACAAGCGAAGCGATTACTGTGTTGGTGGGAGCATCAAAAGCGTACTCTAGTATGCGATGAATAAGAAGTGTTGGTAAGTATCGCACAGTAATTGGTGCTGCCCACCATAATATAGGCTATTCACACTTCAACTCGGGAGTTTTTTCATTCTTCTTCTTGAAAACTACTGAAAAAAAACTCACTTGCATTTCGACAGTGAGTCTTAAATCACGCAATGCAATTGATTTTATGTTGGTTTGCAACTCTGATTTGTTATCGCAAACCAATTACATAGAAACACAGAGCAAAATGCGTAAAACAGAGCAAAAATGCGCAATAATTCTGGTCGTGAGTTCTTGTACACCACACTTGCTACGCCACCCCTCTTCATAACAAGCAAAAAACTCTTTAGTTAAACTCGCGTCTAAAATAAAAATCAAATGAAAAATTACCGAATCGTATATATATATATTTATAAAACCGGCCGTCATGTGAACTTAAGCAGTGAGTACTACCACCAACGAACAATCATTATAGACTACCCAAGTAGAACAACAGCTGCGAGTCGAAAAATTTGCTTGGATCAGGGCCACTTATGCAGACCATACACGCGCCGATTTTAGCACAATCGGTTGCGGCAACCAATTGTCACTCAAATTGGGTCTTTGCCTCGCACGCTGCAATCAGATCAGCCAACTTCGTAGCAAAACTCGAGAAATGGCGTCGGCAAGTGCCGAATTTATAAATAATTGATAATCCAAATATTGCATTTAATTGGTTTATTTAAATATATTAGTAAAACAAAAATACAAAAATTCAGAACAATTATTTAAAATTTTGAATTTTGTTAATAATAACAATAAAAGGAATATCTGAATTTTTATTAATTTAACTATTTTCTGCGAAACAATGCCGCCTATCAACGGCAGCAAAAGATCTTCAAATGTTTCGCACAAAACAACAGACAAGTACCAGGCGAACAAAAAAAACAGTAGCGAGAAAAACCAAAACGAAAAGGGAGACGCCCACAAAGATGTACACAACTATGCACAACTATAGCCCAACTATAGCAAACCCACCCCCGAACCTGAAGCAGAGCTCTGCAAGTGTTTTGCATACAACGAACAGCATTTGAACCAGGCGATCAGCGAAAACAGTAGCAAGAAAGTACAAAACCAAAGGGAAACGCCCACGAGTTGTACCAATCGAGTTGTGCGTTGTCCAACTACACCACAACCAGTTGTGGCAACTCGCTGCTCGTATCAAAAGGTTTTGATACAGAATTCAGTTGGCACAACTATGTACCAACCATCCCAATTACATTGCAATCGGTTGCCGCAACCCGAAAAACTCACTCAAGTTGGGCAACTGAATTGGCCCGTGTATGGTCCGGGTTAGACTTCGTATTCCGTCGTGTGGCCCCACGATTGAGAGACAGTAGGTTACGCCATGCGCATGTCCGTTAGTCGCCGTTATTCGGCGACCAAACCTAGTGACGTCACAAGTCATGGAATTCAGCGCGCGCTATTGAATTTGTTCGAAAATCACTGACTTTTTTTACTGTATCGGCTCGTGGGGCTGTAATTCCAGTCCGATTTTGAAAATCTTGCCTCCTAGGGCAGGTATAAGATATATATGTCCGATTTCAATGAAATTTGGTGAGCATATGTAAAACGTGATTAAACTTAAATTTGGTGAGTTTGGTTTCGCTATCTACAAAAACAAAAAAGTTTTTCATACAAGAACATAGTTGTCAACCTATTATTCGTATGGCAGCTATATGATATAGTGATTCGATCCGGCTGGTTTTCAAATATGTACTGCCTGCACCGAAAATAAAGACTTGTGCCAAGTTTCATAATCATAGCTTTAAAATTGAGCGATAAGTTTGAATGCAAACATTCGGGCTGGCAACATTTTCTAACTTTAATTGCGTATTATTTAATAAGTATTGAACCTACAGAGCACCAAGACCACTCAATCGATACGCAATATAGTTCTCTATCAGATTCTGAAGTGGATTTGACATCTGACTTAATTTACAGGCACAGACTAAGGTCTTCTAAACAAAGTCCCTAAATTTCATACATTTTTTAGGCGCGTTGGGTCATGTGATGTCACGCGCTCGCTCGCCGAATAACGGCGCCTAACGGACATGCGCATGGCGTAACCTACTGTCTCTCAACCATGTTTCCGTACTGTTCGTTTTGTGGTTGGTTCAGTTGCTGGAACAAATAAATGTTCAAAAATAACAATTTTAATTTGTGTTAATTTTATAAATATTTTATTATTAATTAAAGATAAATTATAAACTTAAAGCAATATTTTTAAATGTTGTTTGTTACCTATTAGTTTTTGTTTTTGTTTTTGCATTTTTATTTTTTGATTTAAATTTTTTATTCTAAAGAAAAATTCTTTTGTTTTTAAATCCAAATTAATATTTTCTGCACTGGTCTGCTAACATAAGAAAAAACAAAAACAAAAAACCAAAGCAAAATACGTTTGTTGCCTAAACACGAAAAAACCTAAAAAAAAATGCATGAAATCATCCGCAACAGAACCGCTCACCACAAAGTTCGTTGTCGTACTGAAAAATAGGACAGCAAAAAGAGGGCAGCCAAGCGGAACACGACACCTTGTATTAGTACATCTTGACTCAGCCTTCGCTCTCGGTCTGGTGGCTCTGATATGAAGCGCGCTCTCGTTTTGTCTGTATGTATGTACATATGTGTGTACGAATGTACGCAGTGCAGCGTGTGGCTCTGATGTGAAGCACGGCATCGCCGCGATCGCATCCCATTCAAACGTTTACCATTGACTGTTTATATGAATACCCATTACATTTAAATACACAAATATTTATTTTAATTCAAAGAATTCTCAACATTTTCTTAATAAATGTACATACAAGCAAAAATGGAACAAATAAAAGTTGGTCTTTTTAATCCCTTCTGGCAAACCCGTATGAAAATTATATAAAAACTAGCAGGTAATATCCCGGCCTTGCCCGGGGAAATATTTAGATGAAAATGTATTTTTTTCTTGAATTTGACTGCTTTTGTCAACCGTAAGATATACAACTAAATAGTTGAGCCACGTGACTAATGTTTTCAGTGTAGGGCTATGTAAATGTCTTTGAAAAAAAAAACAACAAAAAAATGTCCCACTCATTTGTCCTTGACTTCCCATTTCCCGCCCGTGGCGACACGGAGTAGATTTTCCAAAATCATTTGGCATTTTAAGCCAATTTCAAGAATAATACTAAGAATCCAGATTAAATCTTTCCAACTCATTTCCGCCCGTTGTATTGCCTGCAAAGTACCGAGGTTTTAGTATTTATTTATATTTTTCAAAACCGGTAGCACATGTGACGAATTATTTAATGTGAGGTGCTATGAAAATTAGTTTCAAAATGATTGAATGATTTCCGGAGTACCACAAGGAAGTCATCTTGGCCCCTTATTATTTACTCTGTTCATCAATGACCTTCCTTCTGTTGTAAATTACTAGCGGGTGCTGATGTATGCCGATGATGTTAAACTTTGTCTGTCATCTACTGATTTCCTGTCTGGTCAAAGGTTGCAAACTGATCTTGACAGTTTTCAAGCCTGGTGTCGGGTAAATTTATTAAATCTTAATTGTGGCAAGTGTAACGTAATGTCCTTTTACAGGCGAATGCCCTTCTTCAACAATTATATTCTTAATGGTAAGCCCCTTGTTCGAATTGAGTCGGTTGATGATTTGGGTATCCTTTTAGATCCCAAACTTAAGTTTGACAAGCATATCTTTTCCACCGCTAATCGTGCCTTTGGTGTCCTGGGTTTCATTAAGCGTTGGTCGAAAGAATTTAACGATCCCTACATTACTAAAACTCTTTATACTTCCCTTGTGCGACCTATTCTTGAATATGGGTCTTGTATTTGGTGTCCCCAATACAGGATTCATCAGGATAGATTAGAATCGGTACAAAAACAATTTCTGCTCTTTGCACTCCGGGGTCTTAACTGGAATCCTAATACTCGCTTACCTTCTTATCGTAGTAGACTCTTACTAATAAATCTGCCTTCTCTTTCTGATCGTAGAACCATGCTTGGTGTAATTTTCTTACATAAACTAATTCATGGGGAAATTGATTCTTCTGAATTAATCAGCCAAATTAGTTTTGCAGTTCCGATCAGAAGTTCTAGAAATTTTCTTCCTCTTTCTCTTCAAACTTGTAGTTCTAATTATGCTATTCATAACCCATTTCGAATCTTATGTTCTAACTATAACAATCTTTTCCATTTAGTAAGTAATGCTACTTCAATTTCTACACTTAGAACTTTACTCTTACGCTACTTTTGTAATTCTTAGAGTCTTTTTGTGTAATGGTATTTTTGTATTTAGTTTGTATTTTTATTGTCCGCGATCTTCCGCTACCGTACGTTATGCGGTGCGCCTCTCGGTCGGTTGGGCGGGAGGCGGGTTGCATTTATGCTTGGGTCCGCGCGTTAACAAGCCCGTGCTTGGTGTCGTTGGGCCACTTGTATGTACTGTTCGTTAGTACATCAACGTCCGAAAGTCAATTGGAACATAATAAAAACAAAATTCATACAACAGTTTTCCGTACATTTTTCCGGCTTTGGGGGTAGATTTTCCAAAATCTTTAACCACCACGCCTATTATTTTTTCCCATAGAACCTTGAAAATGAGTTTGAAGCCAATCGCATGAAAATTAAAAATGTCGAATGCCAGACTTTTCCACCGATTTTCCGACCATGGAGCTGAATTTCCCAAAATCGCTGATACACGTGTCAAATTATTTAATGTGAAGAGCTTTGAAAATGAGTTTGAAGTCAATCGGACGATAATTAAAAAAGTTTCATACAACAGTTTCCACGAATTTTCCGACTTTGGGAGTAGATTTTCCAAAATCTTTGACCATTGCGCCTATTATTTTTTCCCATAGAACCTTGAAAATGAGTTTGAAGCCAATCGCATGAAAACTCAAAATGTCGAATGCCAGACTTTTCCACCGATTTTCCGACCATGTGGTCGAATTTACCAAAATCGCTGATACACGTGTCAAATTATTTAATGTGAAGTGCTTTGAAAATGAGTTTGAAGTCAATCGGACGGTAATCAAAAAAGTTTCATACAACAGTTTTCCACGAATTTTCCGACTTTGGTAGTAGATTTTCCAAAATCTTTGACCATTGCCCCTAATTTTTTTTTCCCATAGAACCTTGAAAATGAGTTTGAAGCCAATCGCATGAAAACTAAAAATGTCGAATGCCAGACTTTTCCACCGATTTTCCGACCATGTGGTCGAATTTACCAAAATCGCTGATAAATGTGTCAAATTATTTAATGTGAAGAGCTTTGAAAATGAGTTTGAAGTCAATCGGACGATAATCAAAAAGTTTCATACAACAGTTTTCCACGAATTTTCCGACTTTGGTGGTAGATTTTCCAAAATCTTTAACCATTGCGCCTATTATTTTTTCCCATAGAACCTTGAAAATGAGTTTGAAGCCAATCGCATGAAAATTAAAAATGTCGAATGCCAGACTTTTCCACCGATTTTCCGACCATGTGGTCGAATTTCCCAAAATCGCTGATACACGTGTCAAATTATTTTACGTGAAGAGCTTTGAAAATGAATTTGAAGGTGATCGGAATAAAATTAGACTTTCGCCCATACAACCTTGAGACCCCCATTTTCCACCCATGGGGGTGGATTTCCCAAAATCGGTGAAATATGTGTCAAATGAATTTTTGTATAGATCTCTGAAAATGAGTTTGAACCTGATTGGATGGTAAACAAAAAAGTTTCATACAACAGTTTTCCGCGATTTTCCACACTTGTGGGTGGAATTTTCCAAAATCCCGTCTTAGTGTGCACTTTCATCATATATGGAACCTACTGTGAAAATTTCAGCATCCTAGCTCTTATGGTTTGGGCTGTGCGATGATTGCCAATCAATCAGTCAGTCAGTCAGTCAGTCAGTCAGCACGAACTCTTTTATATATATAGATAATAGGTATAACCAATTGTAATGAATTTGAACTTACCGATTTCAATTTGGCTCAGAATTACAAATTTATGTCCATCCAATTCAATTGTCGACAGAAAAGTAAACAAGACGGTGGCATGCCATTACCACAGCTGCCACAAAATAGAACACCGAAAGTCAAAAAAATTGCAAGTCCCCGTTGCAGACAAAGCAAACGAAAAATTTCATACAACAAAAACAATGTCGACAGAACTTTTTTGTTGCCGTTCGATTTGAAGTGGCACTTCGCTGCCACACGCGTAACCGGCTACTTAACCGGCGACTGGTGACCGGTAAATTCTCAAGGCATTTGGGACCGATTGCCTCCGGCCGAACCACTGGGTACATACAGACAAAACGCGAGCGCGCTTCATATCAGAGCCACCAGACCGAGAGCGAAGGCTGAGTGGCTCTGATGCCATACAAATTACGCTCTCGAGCTCTCACGAGAATGAGAGCGCATTTCACATCAGGGCCACACGACGGAATACGATGTCTAAGTGGCCCTGATCCAAGCAAATTTTTCGACTCGCTGCCGTTGTTCTACTTGGGTAGTCTATAATGATTGCTTTTTGGTGGTACTACTCACTGAGTAGACAAACTGATAGAGAGTTCAGGCATTTGTCACCAAAAATTTTCAACGTGGCAGGTCCACACACGCTTCGTATTTGTTCGAGGGGAGCTTTCGCAGCGCAGCTCTCGCTCTCTCGACCCGAACCGGCAGGTCCACCAAGTTCGTGGCTTAGTCGCAAATGCTTAGCGACCGCCAAGTCAAAAGCATCGATTCGTATGTATTTGATGATACATGTGCATACATCTTCTATATATATAAGAGAGTTCGAGCTCACTGATTGGCAATCATCACACAGCCCAAACCGTAAGAGCTAGGATGCTGAAATTTTCACTGTAGGTTCCATCTACGATGAAAAGAGCGGATTTTGGTAAATTCCAACCACAAGCGTGGAAAATCGCGGAAAACAGTTGTATGCCTCTTTTTTGTTTACTATCCAATCAGCTTCAAACTCATATTCAAAGACCTACACAAAAATTCATTTGACACATAATTAATCGATTTTGGCAAATCCACCCCAATGGGCGGAAAATAAGGGTCTCAAGGTTGTATCGGCGAAAGTCTAATTTGAGTACGATCACCTTTAAATTAAGTTTCAAAGCTCTTCACGTAAAATATTTCGATATGTGTCTCACCGATTTTGGGAAATTTAACTCCACGGTCGGACAATCGGTGGAAATCTATGGTAATCGACATTTTTAATTTTCATGTGATTGGCTTCACACTCATTTTCGAACTTTCCTGTTTATAATCCAATTACTTCGAAACTAATTTTCAAACCACCGTATATACACATGTGCTACCGGTTTTGAAAAAAGCACGGCCACGGTGGGGAATGGGGTGATGTCGTGAGCTCGAAAACCAACGACAAGCACGAAATGCCAGTTGGATGATGAATACATGGCCATGTTCGAGCTGGAGGCAACGGAGCAGCTGCCGCTGAACAAGCTGCCCGGTGATCTAGATGCATTGATTACTTGGGTAATGTGGCGTCACAAGCTCGCATTGCCGAGTAACGGCGACTAACAGACATGCGCATGGCGTTACCTACTGTCTCTCAATTTTGCATATTTTACAAACTTATATATATATACGATTCGGTCATGTCTCATTCGTTTTTCACTCTTGCTCTTCGTGTTGTAGCCATTTATTTTTGTTGACATTGTTTACATTTTCGTAGTGAATATCAAATATTCATTGTTGCATACGAAAACAATCGGCATAAAATCGAAAAGGCATGTTTGGGATAGGAACATCCAAATGAGATGGTGGAACTGATGGTCAAATTTCGGCACGAGTAAAACTATGGGACCATCATGCCAGATGATGGTGGATGGTAGATGGTGGCCCAGTGTGAATAGCCTATAAGCATCTGCGACAGAGCCACTTGGTGGACCTGTAAATACGAAGCGTGTTGGGACTGCCGCGTTGAAAATTTTCGGTCAGAAGTATTCGTACTGTTTGGTACCCTATAGGTAAACTTTCGGACTGTCAGACAGCCTGTCAGCTCCACGCATTTAACAACACTATAAAACTAGCGCATAGATATTGGGATAGTTGACCGATTTCCACCAACTATCGAGTGTTTTCTTTTTTCGATATTTGTATTGCGAACACGGTTTTTGCATCTATTTCATTATATCGGCAATATGTTGAAAGATAGAGAGCAGTGTCCTGACTCCGTATTAGGTACAGCATTGAAATGTCAAAAGGGTTTTGACAAGTTGCACCTTTTAGGAGTAGTAAAGTTCGTGCAGTTCACAAATTCGCAAACGTAATTTCAATTTAAAATTTGTCGCAAAAATCTGCCTATTTATAAGATCCGATTTTCATCTGTTCTGTTAATATTTTGCAGTATATTTTCCATTTTTGTGTTAACTTTGCATCAAAATAATCCGAACAGCAAATTTATTTCGAACAAATCAGACACGTGCGATTATGCCGAATGTAGATGTCTGTGGAATGTGTATATTATTGAATAACGCCCCAATACCCTATGTTCGAAAAATTGTTTGGAAACAGGGCATAATCCGTTGCAGGAATGCCCTATATTAATAGGACAATCGATAGTTTAGTACACTTATTTTTGATATATCGTTATATCCATACAATAACAATGTCCTTATTATTTAATTAAGAGTCTAAAGTAAAAATGGCGGGTGCTGTTCGTATCGAAGTAGAGACATGTTAATTACGAAGTAATTGAATATTAATTTCAGCGAAACTCAACCAGCCCCACGCTTAACTATATCAGCGGAAACGCCTCATTCGAAATCAATATAAACTCTGAAGAACACAGGCGCATCTGGGTAGGAAATCTAGACTCGCGTATTACCGAGTAAGTTGTGAACTGTACAATTGTTTTCTAAATCTTGATTTTCCTGCGTTATGCTAATATGTACATACTTTGCCATTGACAACTATCGGTTTCAACTTCTCAAACTAATGCAAAAATGCGGTGCCATTGAAAAGTTTGACATGCTGTTCCACAAGGGCGGCCCCATGGTTGGTCAGTCACGTGGATATGCATTTGTGACATTTACGCACAATGAAGGTGCCACGAACGCGCTTCTGAAGCTAGACGGCACGAATGTGGGCAGTCGTTCAATAGCTGTACGTCTTGCCAAGAATATTAAATACGTAAGTATTATTTATGTATTGTTTTGGGTCCGACTTCATCTCGGAATTATTATCGCGAAAATAAACATAAAACAAGCCCGCAATTAACAAAAAACGAAAATAAAATGACAAATATCACATGCATGAATGCAGACTGTATTCTAAGCTACAGAATGTACCTGTACCTACTAACTCTAGCGTGCTGGTTGTCGAAATAAATTGCGTTCACATGTTCAGACGGACGTACTTATGTATGTGTAGTCCACTAGTGCACTAACCCAATAAACTATTATGTTCAAGATAAATATTTTGGATACTGTATAAAAAGTACAGGCAGATAGAATATACACACATGTCTGTATACAAGCACATGTATTTTTGTGCGTGCTAGTTTGAGACCGTCGCGACACTCAATGGGTTACGAGTACCTACAATTCAATCAATCATATAAACGTAGAAATTTCAATTTAGATAAAATTCATAAAATTTATAAAAATCAAGAAAGATTGGCTAGCTTTCGAGTGCCGAAGCTACATATATACCCTATCAGCAATATTCTTTATACAAAACTTTGTGGGAGCTATGTTGTCCGATTTTGATAAAATTAAAGAAAACTATATGAAGTATAATAAAACTTACTTAGTTTGGATGTAATATAAAAAGCTTTTCATACAAAAACTCATTTCAAACCCGATTCTTTGGCAGCTATGTGATATAGTGGTCCGATTTTGACCAAATTTAGTCAGATTGTTTTAACTTTCAGGAGACTCGGCTTGGGTGAGTTTGCTGAGGATATCTTCATAAACAAAAAAGTCTTTCATATAAAAATATAATTGTCGACCGATCATCCCTATGGCAGCTATATGTAATAGTGATCCGATCCGGTCGGTTCCGATATATGTATGTACTGCCTGCAGCAAAAAGAAGGGTCTGTGCCAAGTTTCATTACGATAGCTTTAAAATAGATTGATTTTATGACAGGGTACAGGGAGTTTTGTAGTCGGGTATGGCATTCTTACTTATTAAATAAAACTTATTTAACGCAAATATAATTTCGTCACCAATATTACCATAAACTTAAATGAATACGCTTTCATTGTTGCGAAAATTTATGAATAATATATTTTATAACTTTTCCTCTTGGGCCTTATGTTTCTAACAAAAATCTCTCTCACATTTGACTTTAAGTCCATTTTTCGTCCGTGGTGTCTGGTAGATTTTTGAAAATCGGAGAACACTTTCTTCTAAGCTTAAAGTTTTAAAAAATTTTCATCCGTGGGGCTAGATTATCCAAAGTGCCGGGCCCGGACCCGTTGATCACTAGACCTCGGAATTTTTCATCTTTCGTATTTTTCATCAGATTGGTACCAAAATTTGTAAGCAGACGTCTTATCGTTTGAATTTAACAAATCTTTAATGCATATCGAAAATATGCAAAATATATGCAATCGAATTTCATCTAAAAATTTAATTCCTCGTTAAATATTAAAGGGCGAGCTATTATATTTCTACACTCAGAGAAATAACAAAGTATTCAGTACTCAAACCAAGTACAAATGGAGTCAAAATCCGACCAAGCCCGAATAGTCTTATTATGAGTACAGAATTCTTATATTAGGAACGATTTTTTTAAGTTCCGAAATTCTTAAAATAAGAGCTTTCGAGATATATGAAGAACACTTTGTTGTTTCTCGATTTGTGAACAACGGCATTTGCATATTATGGCCTCAAGGGAATGAGTCAAAAGTTTTGATCATATATCAAAGCTGGTAAAAATTTTTAACAGAGCATTTCTATGGCAGCTAGTATATTAATATAGTGGTCTGATTTTGAACAAATATGGTCAGCCTGTACAAAACATAATGAAACTTTGCTTTGGTGAGCTTGATTCAAATATCTAGTTTTTCATACAATTTAAATTACGACCGATTGTTCCTATGCAACTTAATGTCATTGCGGTTCGATTTGACCGGTTCCGACATATGTACTGCCTCCAGCAGATAAAAATCTGTGCCACGTTTAATCACGATAGCTAAACTGTGAGACTAGATTCTGTAGAAACATACGGACATCGCTGCATCCACTCGGCTTTTGATACCGATCAAGATTATATATGCACACTAGCCGTGGTGACGGGCTTGCGTCACCAAATAACGGCAAGTAACGGACATGTACATGGCGTAACCTACTGTTTCTCAACCGTTGTTGTAACCTCCCAGCGGAAAATCGCCCGAGCGCTCCGTTTGGTAATCAATGAAATAACCAATGCTTTCCGGCTGTTTTGTGTGCATTAATGAATATTTCGATGCTTCGGCGTCAGGTTTGTGTGCTGCCGCTTCTAAACCGGCAGGTTTGTGTGCAGTTCTCGGTCAACCTAATGAAACATTCGCTGATTGACCGTCCGATCTGTATACAGGAAGACAACGTTAAAAGGAAACCAAAAAAAATTATATTGCTTTCCTTTTTTTTTATTTGGTTCAAGGAAACAACTGACAACTGCCGTTAGTTGGTAGTTGGTGGCCAGGTTTTTCTTTTTTTGTAATTTGCTTCACATTGTCATTTGTTTGTGCATGTGTCTTTCAATTTAGTTCGATTTTAGAGTCGAGTTGAAGTTGAAGTGCAGAGTTTAAAATTTACTTAAAAATATAGTTTACGCTACCATCTTGGAAAACGGTAATTACTTAGCAATATATTTAATATATGTACATATACGCAGATATTCCAAAAAATATAGGTACACTGAGGCGGAGTAAATTTCCGAAATTCGGGGCACATTTCGTAAATATAAAAATCGTCATAAAAAAACGTCATAAAAAAAACACCGAAGAAAAAACTTCGCAAAAATAATTTAAGTACAACAAATATATTAAAATAAAATATATTAAAGAAATTTACAGATTTTTATTTGGGGAAACCTTGAAAATTTGCCGCTTACTTTTATGCCATAATGCTGCTTACATTTATAAAAAATTAAGCTGTTACTTTTATGAAAAAGTAAGCAATAGGAAGTAATAGGAAAGTAAGCGATTATAATTATAGTAAAACAAGCGCTTACATTCATAGAAAAGTGAGCAGCATGGTGGACAGTAATTGAATCATACACAACGTCGCTACTCTAGTGATTTGTGATGTGGACGTGACTTCTAGAAAACGCGGCCATGCCCATACAAATGTGATCAGTGTTGTAATCGCAATTAACATAGGCTAGAAAGCGCATTCAGTTTCCAAGTAAGCGACTCGAAATCCCGCTGGGCTATAACTCCCTCAATCGTGGACAGACTCTGAGAGACATAAGCAATATGGCGATTTCAGTCGAACTTATAAGTTTTAAGGCCGAAAGAGCTATTCAAGAGAGAGATAATTTTTGTCATTTTACGTTACGCAGCAGCTGGCGCATACCGAAATTTGTATAAAAATTGAATGTAAATATATTTTGAACCATGTGGTGTATTTCCAAAACCTATAAACATTCACGATGTCACATGTCCTTAAAGGAGCTACATTAATGATTTTTAAGGTATGGTTCCACGTGGTCCAAAATGTTGCAATGCAATATATAGTTTCCTACCCCTAAGGGAGGGAAAACTGTGATACGCTATTTTTACTCCCTGTACCCATAAAATGGATAAAAAGGGGGTATTGGCTTTGTGCAAAAGAATGTAACAGGCAGAAAGAGACATCTTCGACCCTATAAAGTATATAAATTCTTGATCAGTATTAAAAGATATTTCGATTTGGCCATGTCCGTCGGTCTGTCCGTCTGTATGAACGAGTCGAACTCAGCAACTGTAAGAGCTAGAGACACCAAATTTGGAATGTAGGTTCCTGTATACCATACGCAGATCAAGTTTGTTTCTGATCTCAGATATCTCCCCCCATTCCCCCGAAATTCGATCAAAACGTTTTACAGTCACACTTTTGAAGATATGGCTTTGGGATTTGGTATGTACACTAGTCGGCATAAATATTTTGACGAAATGAAAGCGATGTGTTTTTGCTTATAACTTTTTATTGTCTTTATAGAACTTAACAATTTTGTTTATCCTTTTTACATCTCGGTTATACAAACATAAAAGTAATTAAACAACAATTTTTTCATGGAAACTTCAAAAGATATGAATTAAATGGATTTTCAGCCGTTGGCATAAGTATTTTGACAAGTGATTTTAATTAATGAAATAACAATTTAATCATAAAAAGGTTTCAAAATATAATTTCGATTAATAGTCTGGACTTTAGCTTCAATAACTTTTTGAAGGCGTTTTGGAACTGAGTCCACTAAAGCTTTGAGGATATCCGTGGACACCTCGTTCCAAAGGGAAGTAACCTCACAAATTGTTTCTTCTTTGCAATTCGCTTCCGCTTCATGAGAGACCACACGTTTTCAATTACATTCAGGTCTGGACTTTGTGGTGGCCAGTCCAGTGTATTGACACCAACATCTTTCAAAAACTTTGTGATCATTGTGCTCTTGTGGCATGGAGCATTATCCTGTTGCAGAATGAATGACTCGCCGATAAGCTTGTCTCCGGAAGGAAAAACATTATCGTTCAGCACTCTCAAATATTGCCCTTGGTTCATCGAGCCTTCAATGGGAACGAAGTCATCCAACCCATTGTATGAAATGCATCCCCAGAACATGACAGAGCCTCCGCCATGACTCACTGTTTTGCAAAGGGGCCTATTTTTTCGTCCTTGTGCGAGTGGCAGCCTTACAAAAATCTTTTGCCTTGATGAATTATATTTAAAGGAACTTTCGTCTGTCCAAAGAACGCTCCTCCAAAACTCTTTTGGCTTATGCTGATGCTCCTTTGCGAAAGCCAATCTTTTCGCCTTGTTTACTTTAGAGATGTACGGTATTTCCTTTGCTCGGTAAGTCTTGATATTTGCTTCCTTCAAACGTCTTCGAACAGTACGTTCACTGACTGTTTTATTGGCTTCTCATTCCATTCATTTGCAGCAGATTGAGGCTTTAAATGAATGTTTTTCTTGAATGCCCGCAGAAGGATTCTATCTTCATTCGACGTTGTTTTGCGTTTGGCACCCAATCTTTGCAAGTTGTTAACAGTATTATGTTTTTTGAATTTGTTTATCTGATAATGAACTGTTTGCCGCGACAGATTAAATTGAATTGCAATGTCTTTTACCGCAACTCCAGCTTCAAGCTTCGCTATGATTAAAGCTCTAACAACCGGGCTTAACTCTGCCGTTTTCACCATAGTTTTCAATTATTAGTTCTCAATTTTATTTTTTTTATTATAAACAAATGCTAACAAAGATGCTAGCAAAAAATTACATCTAGAGTAACACTTGCTGGAACTCGCGAGATAATTACCACAAAGGTTTCGTCAAAATACTTGTGCCACGAAAAAAATAGTTTTCTGCGTGCATTCTTATCAGCAGAAAGAGAATGCAAAAGATAATCCCCAAATAATTTTGCTTGCACATAGCTGTAATTACGCTCTTTCGCTTTATATTCATTTTCGCATCGTTCGGTAACGGTACTAATCAAAGTGTAGTCCGATAGTCGCAAGTAAGTTTCGTCAAAATATTTATGCCGACTAGGGTACAATACTTTAGTCACTCTTAATTCAAGTCGATCGGATAATAAACACGAAAGTTATTCAACAAACAAGATTCAGTACTGTAGCAAGGGGGGAAGAAGAAGCACAGCCACGACTTAAAATGTGTCGCGTGTGTGCGGCTTTGTGTATGTGTGCGTGCATGTGTAAGTGGACGAACATATGATTGGAAGTTTTATACCTGGGTACAGGGAGTTTCGTAGTCGAGTATACTTGACTAAAGCATTCTTACTTGTTGTGTATTGCTTACGGTTGACGAAAGTGGTCAAAATCAAAATAATGCACTTTTATCTAAATATTTCGCCGGGCAAGGGGTATTACCTGCTAGTGTATATATATTCTTCACCAGTCCCAATTGCGAAATCGTTATTGCCCTGTCCGTCCGGATGAAGTCGTCGATTTCAGTGGGTAGTATAACAGCTATAGACACAAAATTTCGAATGTAAGGTCCTGTGTGTACAACACAAAGTTAATTTGAATTAATATTCCCCCACACCCCACCCGTAAATCGATTAGATCGTTTTTCAGTAAAAATTATATAGATACAGCGTTGATTTTTTGATTACTCTTGATTTATTACATAAATTTCAAGTGGTTCGGATAATAAACACCTTAGTTATTGTAAAACAAATTTTCGTACTGACAAGCAGAGGAAAGTGGCAGCTGCCGCTATCGCTGAACAGCTTGATGCATATGTGTTTATGTGCGAAAATGTGTTTGGGAAACTTTAGACCTGGATACAGGGTGTCCCGTAGGCGGGTATACACGACTAGAGTATTCTTGTTGGATTTGTTGGATCAAAATACAGGTACAAAGTATCTTGCAGAGCAGAATGCAGCATTCGTGCATGGTTTTCTCGCCATTCTATTTGTAATCGTATGTTATTGTGTGCGAGGCTTATTTTGTGTTTATTTTCGCGCTTTTAAGAAAAGATTTTTCGTCTGTGGTCTGCCGACTTTATACTAACTCAATGATGCTTCCAACATATCTAAATGTATCCCACTCAGGATGATCTACAGAAGCCAAAGCCTCGCATCGAGATACCAGCACTGGGAAGCGGCAAGCGTGAGGAGAAAATTAGCAAGCCGGAGGCCATTCGTGCAATAGAGGCTAAACTCAAAACTCTGGAGCGACAGACGGATGACAATCTGGAACTGAACACAACAGGACGCGAGTCCAATGTGCCCTTTATTCAGCGATTCCAATTTAACAAGGATCGTGATGCTTTGCAGCGCATCGGGCTACATAGCAAATTTAGTAAAACTAGATCATCGGCACCATATATTCGACAGCTACATCCTCATCGACGCTAAGTTTTAGAACTTTTCACCTTGAACTCTTGAACAGTGCAAAATCAGTACACGTCTAATTTATTAACATATACATATATAGCTTCTTCGTAAGAAATTAAAAAAAATATACTTTTCCACTTGGGCGCGCCTCAGCGTTGAGTTACTTGCCGGAATTCATAATATCGTAAAAAACAAAAGTTCGTCAAACACCGTATGTACATATTTACTTACCGTGTCTTTTAAACTACCATAACCTGGTGTGCATCTCGTTTTCGACAGTTAATGTCGACAAGCACAAAGAATGAGGGCTTCATATTCTTCAGTGATGACTGTGATGACATGTACTCAGTGTTCCCAATCTGCACTTGTAGTAAACAACAAAACTCTTACGCGGCGCAATAAAGCATTTAAGCATGATTATCACATAAAGGTGTCCTATACCTAGCGACAGGTTACCATATGTGTTGACGTTTAACACACGTACCTTATAAACTCAGCGCGATTGGCACTTGTGTAAGTCTTTTAACACCATTTATGAGGGTCTATGTAATAAATTACTGGTAAGAAATGACAATGACAATGAGAACGTGCAAGTGGAGGAGCTTTGTATGGAATCAAGCATGATTTAAGTCAAAATATGAAATGTTGCTTTATTACGCATGGTAATATGAAACTAATTTAAATGTGTTCGCATGGTAAGATATAATCTATATATTGCTCTTACCTATCTTACTTGCACAAACTGGAACTCAGACTATTATAAGCGATTCGGTTGGCTAGTAGAAGAAAAGGCATATACTGTCATACTCATTGTATACCTTCAAATTTATGTAATACAAATTGATTTAAAAAAAATTTAAAATTTTTATTTTAAAAGTTCAAAATAAGTTATTTTTCAATTTTTTATGTAAAAAGTTGAAAATAAAAATTAAATGATCCAAGTGGTGTGTTTCCAAAACCCATAAACATTCACGGTGTGGCTCAATACCTTTCATATGATACGCTACATGTCCTTAAAGGACCTACATTAAGGATTTTTAAGGTCTGGTTTCATGTGATCCAAAATGTAGGTACAGTCAAAAGGGGCCACTTAAATGTGCAGCTCGTTTTAGTACAACGTATTTCTTGGCTACTCGCCTAGCTAGGCCTTAGTTAAGAGAAGGCTTGTCTGACACCATCCTTCGGATAATTGGATTTTTGGGAGGACGCCTGCAGGAAGGTTATTGGAATTTAGCTAAGCTTTGTTCAATCTGGTAGAGACTTGCCTAACATTCTGACATTTTAATACACTCAGAAAAAAGTACAACGTCCATAATAATAGGCACCATCTTTTACCTTTCATTTTATTCAAGTACTTATAGCGATCAATCGGCCCTAAATCTGATTCAATTGTGCAACACTTTTTTACTTTCGAATCGGGAAAAGGTGTTTTGAAGTGCAAAATTTGCGAGCCTTCCTATCAAAAACAAATTTTACAAAATTATGGAGGCATTTAGTGGATACCATAAGGATTCATACGGGAATCAGGCGTAACAACAGCATGATCAAAACAAGCAAGCGGAAAAAAAAATACGATGTAATGAATCAAGTCAAGGAAAAGTATAATTTCGTAAATGAAAGTCTCTCTAAATTGTTTAAAAATAAAATAATATCTTTAAATATTTATATAGTTTCGAGGGTAATATGGGGCATAATGGGAATTAATGCCTAATATTATCGAAATCGCATTGAGGTCAAAACATTGGGTGTGATTGAGCTGCATAAGCAATTTAAGTGTTGACATTGAGAATATATTAAAAGAGTTTGAAGTGTCAAAAAATCAAATATACGCCGTCCGTCGAATAGTGGGCGAAACATTATAATGATGACCCCGGGAACTGTAGCAAACGAAGATGTACACGAAGAAGAACTTTTAACGGATTTACGCATTCACTCGATTACTTCAAGCAAATGTGCCGCTCACTCCCTGCAACTAGCAGTCAAGGACTTTTTCAGGGATGATGGACGTGAGAAAACGGTTGAGAAGCGCGAAAAATTGCAAAAACATTGAGAACTCCGAGTTACAGTAGGTTCACGGCCACTTACACATGCGCTCTCGCGTTGAGCGAAATAGGCAGCAACAGCGCCGTCGCACAGCAAGCGCTTACAAACCACAACGGGACTTAGTGCAGTTACAGAATATGCAGAAACGGTGCCTGAGTGCGTTTGTGATGACAAAAGTACAGTTAACGACAGTTGATAAACATATAAAAGGGCACAGCAACACGCTCGCGTGAAGTCAGACAGAAACAAGTAATCGGAGTCAACAGCAAAATTCAACGTCGCAGCAACAAACAAATTACGCCAAATATTCTTGTCCCGCGCAAGGATACATCAGCCAACCAACCGAGTCCTGTGCAAAATCCTCATGTAGCAGGAGTGTTAAGTGGTAAATCCTTGCGGATAGCAGGAGAACCCTGACGAGTCCTCGCGTAACAGGAGAAGCACTGCGAATCTTGGCACACAGTTACAAGCCCTTGTGTAGCAGGAGAGTCAAGTGGTAAATCCTTGTGAATAGCAGGAGTACACTGACAAGTCCTCGCGTAACAGGAGAAACACTGTAAGTCTTGAGACACAGTTACAAGTCCTTGTGTAGCACGAGAGTCAAGTGGTAAATCCTTGCGGATAGCAGGAGAACCCTGACGAGTCCTCGCGTAACAGGAGAAGCACTGCGAATCTTGGCACACAGTTACCAGTCTTTGTGTAGCAGGAGAGTTAAGTGAGAAGTCTTTGCGAATAGCTGGAGAACACTGACGAGTCCTTGCGTAACAGGAAAACACAGCGAGTCACTGCGCAGTAGGGTCGTATGCACATCCTTGTGTAGTAGGAGAGTCAAGGAATAAATCCTCGCGAATACCAGGAGAACCCTGAAAAATCCTGGTGTAACAGGAGAGCAGAACGAATCCCTGCGGATAAGGATCCCAACCGGATGCCACCTGTTCCAGCAAGGATCCCTACCGGATCCCACAACTACTACCAAGCCAGCTATTTGGGTGTGCATCCACTTGCAACTAGGCGGAGCTTTGCCACGCGAAATTAGCGCACGAGCCAAACGCGAGTGGGTGGTTCTTAGCGAACAGGCGACGCTAAACGTCGGTGCTTCACCAGGATACTCTACGGTGGCCACCACAGGAGCCACACACTAAAACTAAACCTACACCTAGTATATGGTCAGCAAATAAATATAATTATCATCGAAATCTAGTGTCGGTATTTATCGCAAGTGTCCAAATACAAATTTGTTGATACGGAGCCTGACCGACCGAGTTAAGCCCGGCAGGACTTTCGATTCGTTACAATACAATAGTTTTCCGCTAGTTTTCCAAAATCCCGTATTAGTGTGCACTTTCGTCATAGATGGAACCCACTGAAAATTTCAGCATCCTAGGTCTTACGGCTTGGGCTGTGCGGTGATTGCCGATCAGTCAGTTAGTCAGTCAGTACGAACTCTTTTATATACATACTAGCTTTAACCCGCGGCGTTGCTCGCATTTCCTAACTATATTTAATTAAATTTCATTAAATTTTAATTCTTATAAATATTTATAGTTTATAACTGGAAATACGCCTTGCCCGTCGAAGTGTTTAAATAAAAGTGCATTATCTTGAACTTGACTACTTTCGTCAACCGTAGAAAACACACAAAAATAGAGTATCACAAAATTCCCTCCTGTGGAAACTAAATAGATCAGTCAAACGCCTAATGATTTGTTGGGTTAGGCTGTGACAATGACTTTGAAGCCGATCTAACTAAACAAATAATCTCGCTGATTTGACTTTGACCCCCATTTCTCGCCCTTGGCGACGGGTGGGCGTAGTCCTTTAAAATTTTTTTGATGAAGTAAGTAAGTAAGCAAGTAAGAATGCTATAGTCGAGTATACCCGACTACAAAACTCCCTGTACCCTGGTCGAAAATTTCCGATCGCTTCTTCGTATATTTACGCATAGACACACATATACACAAGGACGCACACACACCAGCGACAGCGCAACAAGGCATTTTAAGTTGTGGCTGTGCTGCTTCTTCCCCCCTCGCTCCAGTACTGAATCTTGTTTGTGGAATAACTTCCGTGTTTATTATCCGATCGACTTGAAATTTCGACAGTATATTACAAGTAACCTAAATATTGTACATGCCAAATCGCAAAGCCATATCTTTAAAAGTGTGTGGCTGTAGAACGTTTTGACCTAATTGCGGGGGAACGGGCGAAGATATCTGAGATCGAAAACAAAGTTGATCTGCGTATGGTATACAGGAAGCTACATTCCAAATTTGGTGTCTCTAGCTCTTATAGTTGCTGAGTTCGACGCGTTCATACGGACAGACAGACAGACGGACATGGCCAAATCGAAATCTCTTTTGATAGGTTAGGTTAGGTTTCGGTGACTGGAGCAGGGGAAACTATCGTTAACCTACTCCACACTTGGGCCAAGAGCTGGCCCTTTGTGGTACCACATGACGTCTTTTAAACGTTGAGTTCCCCTTTAAACCAATTTGAAGAGTTGAGGAATTTGAGGATACTGTGTATCCCAACCTCAGAAGCGTCCGATAGGCTATCAAAACTATAGTGTCCCAGGTGCTGGAACCTCCTCCTGCTAAGTGCGGGGCATTGACAGAGCAGATGTTCTACGCTCTCTCCCTCTTCTGCTATGCCACAACTTCTACAAAAGTCATGGTGTTGTACGCCCAGTCTGTTGGCGTGGGTTTCTATTAGGCAATGAATGACCTGTGAGAGCCCCTATGATTGTAGAGATGTGGAATCTCGTGTGTTTAATCAAAGCAGATGTGCGCTTTGAGTTAAGAGAGGGCCATGTGAGTTTGGAGACCGTACATGTAGTGAGATTTCTCCAGCGTTCAGCAGTTTGGCATCTGGTATACTCCTTACTACGCAGTCTGAAAGTGGACAGAGGCATGCCGACGTTGCTCCTATCAGCGAGGAGTGTATCGTTGGTGACTTGTCTGGCCAATTCATCTGCCAATTCGTTACCTTCAATATTACGGTGTCCAGGCACCCAAAGGAGGCTTATACTGAGCTGTTGGGCTATCTCGTCTAGAGACTGGCGACACTCAGTGAGTGAGGCTGCATTGTTGGTGCATGAGTCGAGCGCTTTCAAGGCGGCTTGGGTATCTGAGTAGATGTAGATGTTCCTTACACTGACGTTATGCATGCGCAGGCAAAGTGGCTTCCTGGATGGCCCTCACATCTGCCTGATACACGCTACAGTGATCGGGAAGACGGAAGCTAAGACTGATTCCTAAATCGCCCACTCGTTCATCCAGCTTCGACCCATCTGTGAAGATTCTAATAGAGCCTGGTACGTGTTGGAGCGGCTTTGCCCAGTCTTGTCGACTGGGTATGCAGACCCTGTAAAACTTGTCGAAATCCTTGCGGATAGCAGGAGAACCCTGACGAGTCCTCGCGTAACAGGAGAAGCACTGCGAATCTTGGCACACAGTTACCAGTCTTTGTGTAGCAGGAGAGTTAAGCGAGAAGTCCTTGCGAATAGCTGGAGAACACTGACGAGTCCTTGCGTAACAGGAAAACACAGCGAGTCACTGCGCAGTAGGGTCGTATGCACATCCTTGTGTAGTAGGAGAGTCAAGGAATAAATCCTCGCGAATAGCAGGAGAACCCTGAAAAATCCTGGTGTAACAGGAGAGCAGAACGAGTCCCTGCGGATAAGGATCCCAACCGGATGCCACCTGTTCCAGCAAGGATCCCTACCGGATCCCACAACTACTACCAAGCCAGCTATTTGGGTGTGCATCCACTTGCAACTAGGCGGAGCTTTGCCACGCGAAATTAGCGCACGAGCCAAACGCGAGTGGGTGGTTCTTAGCGAACAGGCGACGCTAAACGTCGGTGCTTAACCAGGATACTCTACGGTGGCCACCACAGGAGCCACACACTAAAACTAAACCTACACCTAGTATATGGTCAGCAAATAAATATAATTATCATCGAAATCTAGTGTCGGTATTTATCGCAAGTGTCCAAATACAAATTTGTTGATACGGAGCCTGACCGACCGAGTTAAGCCCGGCAGGACTTTCGATTCGTTACAATACAATAGTTTTCCGCTAGTTTTCCAAAATCCCGTATTAGTGTGCACTTTCGTCATAGATCGAACCCACTGTGAAAATTTCAGCATCCTAGGTCTTACGGCTTGGGCTGTGCGGTGATTGCCGATCAGTCAGTTAGTCAGTCAGTACGAACTCTTTTATATACATACTAGCTTTAACCCGCGGCGTTGCTCGCATTTCCTAACTATATTTAATTAAATTTCATTAAATTTTAATTCTTATAAATATTTATAGTTTATAACTGGAAATACGCCTTGCCCGTCGAAGTGTTTAAATAAAAGTGCATTATCTTGAACTTGACTACTTTCGTCAACCGTAGAAAACACACAAAAATAGAGTATCACAAAATTCCCTCCTGTGGAAACTAAATAGATCAGTCAAACGCCTAATGATTTGTTGGGTTAGGCTGTGACAATGACTTTGAAGCCGATCTAACTAAACAAATAATCTCGCTGATTTGACTTTGACCCCCATTTCTCGCCCTTGGCGACGGGTGGGCGTAGTCCTTTAAAATTTTTTTGATGAAGTAAGTAAGTAAGCAAGTAAGAATGCTATAGTCGAGTATACCCGACTACAAAACTCCCTGTACCCTGGTCGAAAATTTCCGATCGCTTCTTCGTATATTTACGCATAGACACACATATACACAAGGACGCACACACACAAGCGACAGCGCAACAAGGCATTTTAAGTTGTGGCTGTGCTGCTTCTTCCCCCCTCGCTCCAGTACTGAATCTTGTTTGTGGAATAACTTCCGTGTTTATTATCCGATCGACTTGAAATTTCGACAGTATATTACAAGTAACCTAAATATTGTACATGCCAAATCGCAAAGCCATATCTTTAAAAGTGTGTGGCTGTAGAACGTTTTGACCTAATTGCGGGGGAACGGGCGAAGATATCTGAGATCGAAAACAAAGTTGATCTGCGTATGGTATACAGGAAGCTACATTCCAAATTTGGTGTCTCTAGCTCTTATAGTTGCTGAGTTCGACGCGTTCATACGGACAGACAGACAGACGGACATGGCCAAATCGAAATCTCTTTTGATAGGTTAGGTTAGGTTTCGGTGACTGGAGCAGGGGAAACTATCGTTAACCTACTCCACACTTGGGCCAAGAGCTGGCCCTTTGTGGTACCACATGACGTCTTTTAAACGTTGAGTTCCCCTTTAAACCAATTTGAAGAGTTGAGGAATTTGAGGATACTGTGTATCCCAACCTCAGAAGCGTCCGATAGGCTATCAAAACTATAGTGTCCCAGGTGCTGGAACCTCCTCCTGCTAAGTGCGGGGCATTGACAGAGCAGATGTTCTACGCTCTCTCCCTCTTCTGCTATGCCACAACTTCTACAAAAGTCATGGTGTTGTACGCCCAGTCTGTTGGCGTGGGTTTCTATTAGGCAATGAATGACCTGTGAGAGCCCCTATGATTGTAGAGATGTGGAATCTCGTGTGTTTAATCAAAGCAGATGTGCGCTTTGAGTTAAGAGAGGGCCATGTGAGTTTGGAGACCGTACATGTAGTGAGATTTCTCCAGCGTTCAGCAGTTTGGTATACTCCTTACTACGCAGTCTGAAAGTGGACAGAGGCATGCCGACGTTGCTCCTATCAGCGAGGAGTGTATCGTTGGTGACTTGTCTGGCCAATTCATCTGCCAATTCGTTACCTTCAATATTACGGTGTCCAGGCACCCAAAGGAGGCCTATACTGAGCTGTTGGGCTATCTCGTCTAGAGACTGGCGACACTCAGTGAGTGAGGCTGCATTGTTGGTGCATGAGTCGAGCGCTTTCAAGGCGGCTTGGGTATCTGAGTAGATGTAGATGTTCCTTACACTGGCGTTATGCATGCGCAGGCAAAGTGGCTTCCTGGATGGCCCTCACATCTGCCTGATACACGCTACAGTGATCGGGAAGACGGAAGCTAAGACTGATTCCTAAATCGCCCACTCGTTCATCCAGCTTCGACCCATCTGTGAAGATTCTAATAGAGCCTGGTACGTGTTGGAGCGGCTTTGCCCAGTCTTGTCGACTGGGTATGCAGACCCTGTAAAACTTGTCGAAAGTCAGTTTTAGTATGCAGTAGTCTGTTATAGGGGGAGTCCGAGGTATGGACTCGAGAGCTACGGAATGCACCGTGTTGCCTGCCGTCCAGTTATTGGATTCCCCGAGTCAAATTGCTGGGTTTCTAGCTAGTTCTTTGGTTAGAAGGTCTAGCGGAATAAGGTAAAGCATGATGTTCAGGGCTTCCGTTGGTGTGGTGCGTAGGGCTCCACTAATTTTGATTGCTTAAAGGTTGGATGGTGACTCAAGTGCGGGCCACCACACTAGCACTCCATATAGATGGTTGCGTCGAATGACTGCTTTGTACAACCAATGGACTATGAGTGGAGAGAAGCCCCATCTAGTGCCTATGGCCTTCTAGCAAGCAAAGAGGGCAGTAGTTGCTTTGGTTACTCTCTGCTTTATATTATCTTTCCAGTATAATTTACTGTCCAGAACTACGCCTGGGTATTTCGCTTGAAAGCTTTGGGTAAGAATCGTGTTGTTGATTCTAGGGAGGTTTGAATTCGGTGGTTTGTATTTCCTAGTGAAAAGAACGATCTCTCTTTTGCTCGGTTCAAGCCTATTCCATAGGTTTTGGTCCATTTTACTAGAGTGTTGAGTGCTGATTGCATTTTGTCGCAAAGGGTTTGCGGAAATTTACCCTGGGCTATGATTGCAACATCATCCGCATAAGCTACCGCCACGTGCCCCTCTCCCTCTAGTGTGCATAGCAGTTGGCTTACCACAAGTACCCAAAGATGTGGAGATAGGACAGCTCCCTGGGGAGTGCCCCTCCTGACGCACCTGCTGAGCGAGGGCTCTCCTAAGTAGGAGCTCACTGTCCTGCTGGTAATCAACAGACCTATGAGCTCCACCAGGGGATCCTCAACCCCCCGACTTGTCAGTGCAGGTTATAGCTTGGTAATAGCTGGGAGAACGTTATTAAAGGCCCCTTCTATGTCTAAGAAGGTCACTAAACTATTCTCTCATTCTCTTTACTAAGAGATACAAGGTATCGCGGTGGAACCCGCCAAGGTTGAACGGAATACCGCTCACGCCAAAAACGAATGTAAAGGGTGAAAAAGGCAACAGTCGCGCTTTACGCATCGCAGAAGATGCTAAGTAGTACTTGGGGCCTGTCACCAGGACTGATGCATTGGATCTACATCTCAGTAGTGCAACCGATACTACTATACGGCATTCTGGTATGGTGGCAAGCCACGAAGAAGACCACATACCTAAAACTGATGGAAAGGACCCAGCGACAGGCACTTGTCTGTAACACGGGGGCGTTGAGGTCCACTCCAAGGCACTCGAAACACTACTGTGCGTCAAACCCCTGGACATACACGCGCACCTGCTTGCACAGAGGACCGCCCAACGTCTATGTGCAATGGGTAACATGGCACTTCAAAGTTTTCGACACAGTTCGATTGGGAGGGAGAAGCAAAGTAGCACGGACTACATGACTCCTCGAGCTACCTTCAAAGAAACGCAAACGTCAATGGAACCAGAAGATTGCTGGACTGGACCAACACGCCATTAAGATCTTCACGGATGGCTCAAGGATGGATTCAGGAGTAGGGGCGTCAGTGTATTGTGCAGATCCAGAAACAAGGTTGCCGTACAAGTTGCCCGACTACTGCTACATATTCCAGGCGGAAGTCTTCGCAATAAGGAAAGCAGCAGAAGTAGCTCTATTCACAACAACTATGAACGGGCGAATAAACATATTCGTAGACAGCCAAGCTGCTATAAAATCATTGCGGGCGTCCTCCATTTGTTCCAAAAATGTCCTGGCAAGCAGGGAGGCTTTAGATAATCTAAGCACCGCTAGAACAGTGCATATCTATTGGGTTCCCAGTCCCCAGGGCATTGATGGTAACGAAATGGCGGATTGCCTGGCAAAAGAAGCAGTCGGGCTACCTCTTGAGAACGAAGGAAATATACAAATTTCATTGCAGTCGCTATGTAGCGAACTGGATGAATCCGCTTGGGCTAAAGCAGGTGAAAGGTGGCGGAACACTACCAGCTGCAGAGTCGCTAAAATTATGTGCAAGAAGCGAAATTAGAAACTCACCAACTTCCTGATATATCTTCCAAGAAAAGATTGCAGACTAATGATAGGAGTATTAACTGGACATTGCATAGCAGCAGCTCATGCTAAAGAGCTGGGGATATTAACGGAAGACGGCTGCCGGAAATATAAGGAACCACGAGTTGTGGAAACCTTGGAACACCTTATATGCAGCTGCCCAGCACTCGCAACACTAAGACATCGATACTTCGAGGTTCGCTTTGCCTTTCTTAATGCTTTTTTGTAGCAATTTAGCTCAGTCTTGTCCTCCGCACAGGTTGTTTCGAGCTTCGTACTTTTGGCGTGATTAAAAGATCTCCTACACTTAACCTTAAGTGTCTCGAGATCCATGGACCACCATGATGGCTTGACGAATCTTTGAGGGTTCTCTTAGGACAGGATTTGTCAAGTGCTTCGTTGCATGCCTTAGTTAGGATATCGACTAGGGAGTTTTCGGAGTCACGGACGTGTTCTGTGCAAGTTTATTCCTAAGTATACGCATGTATCTATCCCAGTTGGTTTATTTTGGGTTTTGGGTATTCTTAAGGGGTGGGCGAGATTCGTCAATATGAAATTCGATATAGCGGTGGTCAGAGAAGGAGTGTTATGGTAGAACTTTCCAGGACGCCACCCGAAATGCAGTCTGAGATAAGGGTAATATCCAAGACCTCGCTTCTGTTTTTAATAATAAAGGTAGGGTCGTTACCTCTATTACATAGATTTAAATTGGTACTAAGTAGAAAATCACAAAATAATTCACCCCGCTCGTTAGTGTTAGTACTACCCCACTGTGTGTGATGAGCGTTTGCGTCTCCTCCCATAATCAGGTTCGTCCTCGAGCCCGTGCTATTTGTGACCAGGTCACGAAAAGTGGTTGACGGTATGCATCCCTCGGTGTCATGAGGTAGGTAAAAAAAAGCCAGCCCGTAAGAGTCAGCCCCCAGTTCGAGGCTGGCTACCGTGATGACACCATAAGTGAACTGAGAGAGTAGAAAAGCATTGTAACGTTATTTGATTAATAAGAAGGTTCTTATTTTACCCTTACCGGTACTGTGAAGTAGGGTGTGCTTGGAAGTCCGCAAGCCACAGACTCTGTCTCTAGCAATCCATGGCTCTTGGACCAACACCACATCCACCACGCCAGGTGCTAGGCGCAGTAGAAGCGCAGCAGAGGCTGCCCTACTGTGATGCAGATTTATTTGGAGTATCTGCATCAAGTAGGACAGCACTCTCCTCCGTAATAGTACGGTCCGCTTCATCGGCCGAGGTTTCACCAAGAAGCTTCTTCTCCGTGTACATGCGGCCCATTGTGCCACCGTAATCTGAACCCGTTGAGATGTAGCCGTCGATGCTGCCTGATGGGGCAACAGCTTCGGTTTTCATTTCCTCGGTTTCACTCGGTGGGTCCACCAATTCCGCCTCAACACAGTTGGCCAGTTCCGCTACCGCCCTTAGTCTCCAAGTGCTTCAAACTTTCGTTGTCGATTTGGAAGGCAACCTGCATCGAGACACGATTTGTCTTCTCCACTTTCAGGTCCCGCCAGTTGGCAGCAGGCACGTACGAGTTGCACAGCCTTACCATTTCGATGGTCTCCGCCGGCTCCGAGGGTTCGCACGGAAGCTAAGCTCTTGCGCTTAACTCTCGTCCCCGCATGCGATCAGCTTGTTGGTTCTTTGGAACCATCCTGCATTTACGCACATCGGTGGTGGGCCTGGTGATTCGACAATTCTTGTCGACGACCCCTATTAGGATCTTGTCCTGCACCACCTCTGCAAAGGATCTCGACAATGGAGCGTGGGTTCGCGCTCTTTTGGCCGTGGTGCTCGACTCCTCCATGGAGCGATCTCGCTTGGTTGCGGTTTGTTGTGCAGGATCCTCCAGTTTAAAGTTGGGCAATACAGCCTTTGCCCACTCCAGATCCTGTTGGATTTTGGCAAAGTCTTCTGCCGACGCTTGCTTCCTGGTGATCGGAGCGGTTGCGTTGGGCGTCAGAATCCGTTTGGCTGTCCGCATGTCGTTTGGACGGGCCTTAGACGGGTCCGGTCGAGTGAATTCGGCCGCCCTTTTGCTCACCACTGTATCCACACCCGTTCTGCTGCCAACTGACGTGCCCATAGAATTGGTGGCTATGTTGGAGCAGTCCAGGGTGGAGGGACACAACAGGATTTTGGTCCATAGCGCCGCTTCTCACAGCACTCTTCACCATCGCCGTTTCCGTCTTCTTACCAGCTGACACGCCAGAGACCGGGGGCCCACTAGTGGCTTTAATGCCGGTTGAAGACGGGCGTGCTCCGGTTAAAATGCCGGAAACTGCTGGCTCCTGCGTTCTCATACGAAGCTGGTTGCTCCTTCCGGTAAAATGTACCGGGCTCTTTTTTGTTGTTGTTGTTTTAGTAGTTATTGTTTTTCATCTTTCTTTGCTTCCCACGAGTTTCGGAGAAGGGGAACGGTCCACCCGGGCAGAGGTCCGCAGTACCAGGGTAAGGCAAAAATAGAACAGGTGTTTGCCAAGTACCTGAGCCCTCCGTGCACGACTGAGATATATTTGTTAAGCCTGGGCCCCCAGTCAGACTGACCATCAGCACGGGTCGGAACGCATGTCGGAAGAGGGTGTGTGTAAGACTATAGTTTAAAATGGAGGTCAAAAAAACGCCTCGTCAGTACAGTACCATTGTACGTCCGCAGTACCCACTGGTTGTCCGGGACTGCTTATTTGAATATTCGCAGCTAACCCCCTACCCGTCCGGTGGGCTCAGCTAGGCCGCCTTCAGAACCACCTCACCGGCTCTTAAAGGATTCTTCGGAACTCTTTTGATACTTATAAAAAATATTTATACTTTATAGGGTCGGAGATGTCTCCTTCTGCCTGTTACATACTTTTGCACAAATCCAATGGCCCCTCTTTACCCATTTTATGGGTACAGGGAGTAAAGATGTTAAAACAGCGCAACCCTACATTTATCGCATTCTGTTTGCGTAAGTCCCGTGCACTGCGGAAATGTGCACCACGGTTAGCAAAAATTCAAAAGTCTCAAATTTGGCGGCAAACTCGTTACATGTTGGTTCTAACAAATATCGACCGACCGCCACAGTTATGGAACTTGGAACAACAATCGATAATGCGAATGCAGCTGTTCCGATTTACTACATAAAAAGGTAATTCTAAAATTTACGGGCCCCACATAACGACTGCATCAAAATGCCTGCTATTAGTCTTAAACGACGTGTCTGAAAATTAGAAAGCAAATTCCGGTAGCGGAATAAGACTTTATTGCCGAAATAACGAAATAAATGCAAATAGAAGTTGACCGATATGCGTATATCGACACGATAACTGATTGATTTTAGTGCTGGAAAACATCGAAAAATTACCAGACAGTTCAAAATAAAGACGCACAAATTTGAATAAGTTAATAATAGTTAGCAAAAAAATGTGTAAATACCGTTTGATTTATATATATGTATGCATAAATTAAATTATTTTTGGATTGCGAATCCAAAAAAATATACCGTATATTACAGTGACAAAAATGGAACTTATTCTAAATACAAAATTGACTTAGCTTAAAGCCTACTGCTGCCGCTGCTGCAGTCGCCGCTGACGTTGTCGTTGTAGCTTTTGGATGCATTGACTCCCGTGGTGTCAAATCCCCAAAAGACGGTCCCACGGTGGCGATCGTTACGCAAGATCCCACAGTGGACGTCGTAAACTGATGACTTGGCGTACGTGGCGGATGTGCTGCAGGCGTGTTAGGTTTTGGCCAAGTGCATTTTGGGTGCGTCTGCACTGGCCGTTTTGCATATGGCAATTATGGGAAACAGTTGTTAACTCCTCCCCCTTTAGACGCGGACGTCCTCGGTCGCGATGTAAAATCGATTTTGGGTTTTGCTGCCTGTTGCTTCGGCTTCCCGTGTGACGTTTTGCATGTCGACTTGGGGCTTGATGGAAGATTTTTGTTTCCATGCCCATGCCGCTATTTAACCAATAGTGTGGCCAAAATTCCAGAAAGTGATAAGCTAATGGTGGTGGACTTGAAGTTAGCTATTTTTAACGTCTCCAATCTTCTAGTGTTGTTGATGTTTATTTCATTTAGCATTTGTAGCGAAAGTATTTCGTCTACTTTCGTTTTTTCCGCCATCATTTGGAAGAGTGGGGGGTAGCCTCTGCGTATTTCGATTCCCTTGCCTCGCATTCGTCAGCAGTGATCCTTACTGTTGAATTCTGGAACTGTATTAGATAAGTTCCTAACAGCTCCATTTCTTACTGGTCGATTTTGATTTTTCCCTTGAAATCGTTGAGCAGTATGATGCCGGTTAGAATTTTCTGATGGTCCGGGATGTGCTGGCTATTGACGGATTTGCAGTATGGCTTTCGATTTTGTAGAAGCGGTGTTATACAAGAGTCATTACTTAGATCTAGTATGTTATTTATATTACAGATTGTCTTATCGCTATGAGTTTCGCATTCTTTTATAAGGGCATATATTGTTTTATTACAGGTCATGATATTTTCATATTTGATTTCGTTTTTTAATTTATCTTTCTTTATTGCCTTAATTATCATAGAAATGCAAGGTTCCTTCTCGAGTAAAAGTACGTTTATCATGTAGAGCATATTTTTGCCATTTGTGGCTATTTTTACTTTTGCGAATTCCAACAGTTCTTCTACATTGATAAACATTCCTCCCTCGCTATCTAAGACTTCTTTTATTTTGGATACCTCTGCCTCTGACAATATTATTGAATTTACAGTGTTCGTTTTTGCCCAATTTATTGCATGAGTTATTTAAGTCGTTTTTAAATAGTTGCAATCGGTTTTTTAATAAAGATAACAATTTTTCTTGGAAACTCTCGTCTTTTATTGTAGTTTTTACTTCCTGTACCCATAAAATGGGTAAAAAGGGGGTATTGGATTTGTGCAAAAGTATGTAACAGGCAGAAGGAGACATCTCCGACCCTATAAAGTTTCCAATTTGAGGATCTCCACCCGATCCCCCGTAATTCGATAAAAACGTTTAATACCAACAATTTTAAAGATATAGCTTTGGGATTCGACATGTACAATATATAGGTCACTCTTAATATACTGTCCTGTTCAGGTCGATCGGATAATAAACACGGACGTTATTCCACAAATAAGATTCAGTACTGCAGCGAGGGGGGGAAGAAGCAGCACAGCCACAACTAAAAATGCCTCGCATGCGCTGTCGCTTTGCTGTCGCTTGTGTGTGTGAGTCTTTGTGTATGTGTGTCTATGCTAAATGTACGAAGATGCGATCGGAAATTTTCGACCTGGCTTAATTGGCTTCCTCTTCCGGCTATGGTATGTGAGGTCTTCTTCTTGTTTTTTACCAATATCTTTGCTGCCTTGTTCCCTGGCTTTTTCTAATTCTTGTGGGTCCGATATGTGTTTATTTCCGAAAAATATATCTATGGGCTTTTTCTTGGTAGTGGAGTGGTTTGTTTGATTGTACTCTTGTACGGTTTTAAATATCAAATCTTCGAAACTGGCTGTGTCATCGTCTTTTTTAAGACACCTCATGATTTCTGAAATTGAGAACATGAGAACTATTTTTGGCATGCCGAATGCAATCATGATCTCCCGCAGGGGTAGTTTCAAATATTCTGCTACTTTTGATTTTACCACCTTTTTTGGGCGTACGTTGAAAATTTATCAATTGCCGTGAGTTCTACCTTTTTTTCTGTCGTGTACAATTCTACATGAATAATCTGTCCTGGGTACGTGGGGATTGGTGTCGCCTGAATTTTGCCATATTGTGGGTGTCTATCGTATTTCACTAGCTTGCATGTCTCGCGTTGCTTAGCGATGGCACTGACCTTTTTTGATAGTCAGGGGAAGAAATATTTACTTATTTTGTCTGTATTTTGTTTTCTATTGGGTTTCTATGACCTCGCAAGTGTTATTTGGTTATGATCTCTATTTGGTCTGATTCCTTTAGCTGACTTTGCGTGTATGTAATCGAGTTCGCATTCGCTTTTCATTCGCAATGGACGTGTTTTTTTCTTGTGCCTCGTATTTTTCGATTTTTTGTTTTTCCTCGTGATTTCAAAATATAAATTGTGTTTTTTTTATCTCGTATTATACATCGGTTGTGTGGAACATAAGTTGGACTTTAAAGGTTAATAACTTTTATTACTTTCACAAATTTGTTCAAATACAACAACAAGCAGCAGCACAAGCAGTCTTTGTTTTTGTGTTTTTACTCATTTCGCGCTCTCAACGTTCACTTTCGCGTACCTGTATCGTTGGTGTTGGTTACGGTTAATCTCTTGTTTTGATTCCGTTGTGATTTCGGTCGCCGCGCCCGCGCTTAGAACTTTTGTTAGTTGGTGTTGTTGTGTGTAAGTACAGATCAACGTCAACAAATTTAACCCTAGAGTGCCTTCTTTTCTGTTTTTACGTTTCTTTTTGTGCAGTGTTTTTATTTTTGTTCTTTTTTTTTTGTATTTTAATTAAATTTTTTTCTTTAAATTCAATAATGGTTATCTTTTGTAATACAAATTGCCAGGTTAGAGCTAACGTTAAAATGGGTTTTGTTTGCTGCTGGCTATGTGACAATGTGTCACATGAAAAATGTGCTGGCTTTAACGGCCGAATTATAGACCAGATTGTGTCAAAATCTGGTTTAAAGTGGACATGCGTATCGTGTAGGGAGGTGGAAAGGGATATTATGGGATTCATGCGGCATACTAAAAAAGGCTTTGGAGATATTTTCGCGCGGTTTAAAAAACTGTTCGAAGGTTTCTCAGATTTGGAGAGAGATTTTAAAAGTATGAAACTTGTAAAGATTTAAATTAAACGTTTGAATGTTGATGTCGAGGTCAGTGTGACCGAATATAATAAGTTATCGAGTTTGTCGTATATCGAGCATAATTTGAGATATTAAGATAGGAAAAGATGGTCACATTTGGAGTGGCCAAAAAGAGGAATAATTGTGAAAAGGAAAGGCTGTCGCGGACAGAGAAAATACGAAATTGAAACGTAATTTGGATTAATTGTAGAGAAATTTTCAGTTACTTATATTTAAGTTCATCATTATTTTATATTCAATAAACTGTTGAAATTCAAATTGTGGTTTTGGTCGCCGAACTTTAACATATTTCAATTTCATTTTAATTGTACGTTTTCAATTGAAATCTACCCGCGACCGGAATTGTGTTCTTGTGAAAATCGAGGTATATATACGGATGTCAACCGTATATACAAGCCAAGAGTTAAAAGTAAGAAGTGAGTGGGACTATATGTACGCATTGCCAAACGTACGTAGCCACCAAAGTCTAGACACACCGATGTTTAGTGGCGCCACTGTCGCGCGCCATTATACAGAAATTCAGCATTAGGCAGAATTTCATCAGAAACCGTTGCATCGAATTGGTGTGTGTATTGGTACATGTGTGTATGTCAAACAGCATTGCCATACACGAAAATTGGAAGATCGCGAACGTTGTGAAATTCAGTGCTGGTTATAAGTGTGTTTTAGCTTCTTGTTAAATTTTCTGCATCCACCTGGCTAACCAAAGACAGCTGTGAGCAGGAGCATAGCCAGCTGCCAGGGCAAATAAAATACTCCCAACGGGTTGTCAGAGTGGTGCTTGCAAATTTAATAATTAACAGTACGATTAGCAGTTGATAAGTAGATATAATTTAAGAAGCAAAAAGAACAAAATGTTTTCTGAGAATGAATCAGATTCTATGGACAACACGGTGTGTGAAAAATTAGATAACAAAGTTGACAATATGAACGAAATCTTAACAGCTTTGAAAAGCCTGACTGCAATTGTGCAGCAGAATCAAAGAGACATAGCGCGTATGAGCCAACGGAGTAAACCCGATCACCAAGATAGTGAACAACCAAGTTATTCCGGCGCCAGTATCAAACTTCCAGATCCAGACGCAGCTGGTAATTTTGTTAGTAATGTTAATAATAATTGTTTGTCTTTACAAACAGCAACACACCACGTCGAAGGCCCTGCAAAGCTCTATGGCCTGCCGTCATTTTCGGGCGCAGCTGAGCAATGGCCGTTGTTCATTGCCAACTACAACGATACCACAAGCGACTACAAAAATGTCTGATTGGAGAAGCGAGGGAGGCTGTGGAAGCCATGTTAATATATCCAGAGGATGTGCCCAATGTTATCGAGGAACTAAAATTTAACTTTGGACGCCCGGAAATACTTGTGCGCTCACAAATCGCTAAAATAAAGGAATTTCCCAAAATTTCCTTTAACAAGCTTGATCAGGTAATAAATCTGTCTACAAAAGTACGCGGTGTTGTGGCTTTTCTGTCCTCTGCCAATTGTCGTCAACACTTAGAAAATCCAACGCTTCTGGAAGAAATTGTATGCAAGTTGCCGATTGACGCTCAGTTAAACTGGATCAGTCATGCAGATTCGATAGGTATAAGTCCTTCGGTAGCCAACTTTTCTGAATGGTTGAGCAAATTTGCAAGAGTGGTTAGCCGACTACCTCCAATTGAAAGTTCTACAAAGCAACGCAATCTTAAGGCTGTGCTACACACCAGTCGTATTGAGCCTGAATGTCCATTATGTGATAATAATCATCATGTAACTCAATGCAAGCTGTGGTGTGAAAATACAGATGTTACTGCGCGTTGGGATATTGCCAAGTCTAACCAACTCTGTTTTGCCTGTCTATCAAAGGGACATAACATGTCAAATTGCCAAGCTAGAAACAAATGTGATATAGACGGCTGCAAACGCGCCCATCACAAAACTCTACATAACCCATTGTTTAAAGCTCAGGGCGAAAATGTAGAAAAAACGACGTCGATGCTTACCTGTAGTACTGTCAATGAGCCGATTAGTCAATTGTTTAAAATAGTTCCTGTTGTAATGTATGGTCCAAACGGCAAATTTGAATCCTTCGCTATGTTCGACGAGGGTAGTTCAATAACTTTGGTTGAAGAAAGGGTTGCAACCGAATTAGGACTGAACGGATGTCAGCAGCCTTTAAACTTGCAATGGTATGACAATAAGGTAGTTACAGAGATGTCAAAAAGAGTTTGTTTTGAAATTTCTGATGCTCAAAATACAGTTCGCTTTAACCTAAAAGGAACACAGACGGTGCAGAACTTAAACTTGCCAACTCAGTTCTTTCTAAAAAGTCAGTTCAAAAATTTAAGAAATTTGCCAATTAGTGAATATAAGAATGCAAAACCAACTTTGTTGATTGGCCTAGATAATGTTCATTTGGGCCTATCGAAAACTGTTATTGGAGATGGTGTTACACAACCTGTTGCAATGAGGACAAAACTTGGATGGTTGGCATATGGGCCAACTAAAGATAGGCGTACAAATTCAGTGGTGACATACATTAAAACAAAGGGACTCCATGAGTTGGTCAAGGAGTATTTTGCAACTGAACATTTTGGCACTAACAATTTGGCCGTATTAGAATCTGAAGATGATACACGTGCTAGAAAGCTATTGTTACAAACTACGACGCAGAAAGAAAATTATTTCCAAATAGGTCTGCTCTGGATAGAAAACATTCAGTTACCTAACAGTTATAATATGGCGGAAAAACGTCTTTTAGGTATTGAAAAGAAAATGAGCCGCAACATAGACTATGCAGAAAAATATAAACGAGAAATGCGTAAATATTTGGATAAGGGATATACTCGGAAATTATCATCAGACGAAATCTGCAAGTATACAAGTAGAACATGGTATCTACCCCATTTTTCAGTGCAGACTGTTCATAAGCCTGATAAATTAAGAATCGTTTTTGACGCAGCGGCAACAGTAGATGGTGTATCTTTGAACTCGTCGTTGTTAAAAGGTCCTGAACAAACTAATCCACTCCTTTCAATATTACTACAGTTTAGAAAAGGTGAAATTGGAGTGGCCGCTGACATCAGAGAAATGTTTTCACAGATACGAATCCAACCTGAGGATCAGTCTGCACAACGATTCCTGTGGCGCGACGGAGATGTCTCTCAACCCATACAGCATTTTGCTATGACAACCCTGATCTTCGGAGCAGTGTCTTCACCATATTGTGCAGAATATATAAAGAATAGGAATGCAGAGTGCTTCAGTGAAGAAATGCCTGAAGCCGTGGAAACTATTCTTAAACACCATTATGTAGACGATTTGGCTGTAAGTTTTAACAACAAGGAACACGCCATAAAAATCTGCAAAGAGATTGTCAAAATACATGCGTATGGTGGTTTTGAGTTGCGCAATTTTATATCAAATTCAACACATCTACAAGTCGCAATGAACGATAAGCCGATCGGGCAAAAGATGCTTAATTTGGAAGGGCAAGGTGCCGGCGACAAGATCCTGGGAATGTACTGGAACACATCTGAAGATGCCTTTGAATTTAGGACGAAATTTCACCGGATCGCCTCTGAAGTGATGCAAGGCAAACGCGTACCTATCAAGAGGGAATTGCTGGGTATTGTTATGGCGGTTTACGACCCATTCGGCCTTTTAGCAGATTTCCATATCTTTGCAAAAATCCTAATACAAAAATCTTGGAGTCATCAAATGGAATGGGATGAGGTATTGCCGAAAGAATTACAGCCGGAATGGGATTGTTGGTGGAAGGCATTACAGGAGATACATAACTTTCGGACGCCACGATGCTATTCACCCAATTTGAGACACAGTAAAATTGTAGAGTTGCACATGTTTGTTGATGCGAGTCAAGATGCATTTGCCGCCGTCGCCTACCTTCGTCTAACCTACAAAGGTGGAACTGAGGTAAAATTTGTTATGGGAAAAACACGTCTCGCACCTACAAAGCTTCTGTCGATTCCACGCTTAGAGCTGCAAGCTGCGGTATTAGGCGTACGATTGAACAAATTGATCAAGAAATACCAACAAGTAAATCTGCATGAGACCGTATATTGGAGTGACTCAAAGACGGTATTACAATGGATTCATTCGTCAGATCGGAAATTTAAGCCATATGTTGCGCACCGAGTTACAGAGATTTTATCAATAACTCACCCAAATCAATGGAGGTTTGTGCCGTCTAATGAAAATCCTGCAGACGCAGCCACTCGTCAAGTAACCAGTCCGAAAATTAGTCATAACAGCCTGTGGCTGAATGGACCAACATTCCTAAAAACATCGCAAGACAAATGGCCTCAAATGATAATCCCGATGCCTGTTCTACCGTTTGAAGAAGAAGTCGTAAACAAGACGGTTCTAAAGTGTTATGTAAGTGTATCATTCATTGATATTTCTAAATTTTCTTCTTTTTTAAAGTTAATACGAGTTGTTGCCTGGGTACTACGGGCTAAGAAAATTTGGCTATGTCATGAATCGAAAATAAGAAGTAGTCTAAAGGGTCCTTTATCATCAATGGAGTTGACAGACGCTGAAATTAGATTGTGCAAGTTGGTACAACGAGACGTATTTGCTGATGAGGCCTCCAATTTAAGCAAGGGACTGCCTTTGCCAAAGGTAGCCCTATATACAAGTTGTCGCCGTATATGGAAACCGATGGGTTACTGCGCTTAGCCGGGCGGATTGATGAAGCGACTTGTTTTCCGTTCAGCGCACGACGCCCAATATTGTTGCCAAGAAATCACTTGTTCTCATCTTTGGTTATGCAACACTTTCATAAAAGGTTCCATCATCAGAATGCTGCTGTTATAATAAACGAATGCCGTCAACAATATTGGATCCCTGATGCCAAATCTGTTTTGAAACGGGTACAACGAAGCTGTGCTCAATGCGTCTCTGATCGAGGACAGATTAACACCGTATGTTAGACCATTTTCGTACTGTGGTGTTGACCTTTTGTGAGGGTATGAGCATATACAAAGTTAAGCAACAACCCAATGCATATAATATATTCAAATAGTTGCAACCGTTGCGTTAACAATTTGAATTCGAACGGTCATTACGATATACATCGTAATTCGAGATGCGTTGGCAGGACCAATTAATTGCCATTCACAAAGAGTAATTAATTGAGCCTGCTTTTAAGCACCTCTGCGTGGGTGAATGTTATCGATATCAGCGCGTGCATAGCCCTGTGATCAATTTCCTGTGCATCATCGAACGAATCAGATCGTGAAATTTGAGTAAAGTAATAAATTTGATTGCATCCAGCCAAAAAGTGACCAATTGTCTAAAATTTGTGATCACAAACGATCACATTTACGTAAAGACGTGCAATCGCACCAATATTTAGAGTCTAAAACATTGTTTAAAAGGCTTTGGCGACTTGGCGACGTGCAGCGTCTGCTACAACTGAGCCTCCGGGACAGCGGCAGCCGCTGCAGTTTTGTGCACCCAGGCCGAGGCTAGTGCGCCTTGCCAAAACTCCACTTGGTGCTACGCTGCGTGCAGTGCACGAGTGCGCTGAAAACGTACAGTTATCGTGTGGTTGCGCTACGCTGACCCAAAAGTACAGTTCGCGGGCAATATAGGAACACCGCTTCGAAGCGCGGTTGCTGCGCGTGTTGGTGTGCGAGCGTTTGCTCTGCATTAAGCACCATCCACTGCCAACGCGTATCTGAACCATAACCTCAAACGACAGTATGGAGTAGCGTGTGCGTCGACGTGTCAGTCTGAAGTGATCACCTGATCACTTGCACCAAGATCACCCTGCTGCAGTGCAGCTAAATTTTATTGACGAATTGGGATAGACAAGTGTAACTTAGTGATCGTGTGCTACTAAGCGAGCAGGCGAGAGGCTCCCTTAGCGGACGCACAATGCGTTCGCATCATTAGGCGCCGCTTAAAGGCAGGCCCACAACCATGCAGCACCGCCACCACCTCAAACCCCCTTAGGATACATCGCTTCGGATTATAATTAGATTTAATGTAGTATCGTCAAGCAAGTTCTATAATATTATCTTTATGCTGTTAAAACGTATTACTTATGAATAACTTCCAGTCATTATAGTGTGTGAGCAGCTTAACCTAACCATGTATCTACATAACGTCACTTGACTCCTCCTTAGCGTCAAAACCTCCGATCGTCGACAGGCCTGCTGACATCGTTGGACATCGTTGGATGTATTTGTGAGTACGGCGTAGCCGATTATAGACATGTGTGTGGTATTAATGGTGCAGTGAAGCTTGCCGATAGTACTTTTGTTTCTTGATTCTTGCGTTAGTTACCATGTGTAAAACTTGCTTGCCGATATTGTATTCTAGTAGTTGTTAAGTTGAAAGTGCTCTCAGTCAGTGAAGACCCAAAGGGCTTTTAGTTTCTGTAGTGTTTGGTTAAAATGTTGTAAAGCCAAACCAAAATGAATAGTTTAGTAATGCCCAGAGTGGCTTATATGAATGAAGTTTATAGATTATCCTAGTAATGTAAGTTGACTTTTGAAATAAATTAAAAGCTGTTAAAGGGCACCTAAAGCAAGTTTACCAGCTACTTATTGGGCAGACCAATAACCAATTATAGGTTCTGCAAGGTAGGGAGGGTAAAGAGGAGAACAATAACACCTGATTTCTCCAACGCACACACCCCTGTTCAAAATAGTTTCCGCCATTAATGATGAAGCCATTCCTTTAGGCTCTGTCTAACCTTGTTTTTTTGTAACGCATGATTGGGAGAGTACAAACAACCCACCCCACTTGCCCTGAGCGCAGCCGGCAACCGAATTAAGACAGAGCGTACTCTTGATCATCCGCGTGTACGTTACAGAATAACTGGCGCCCAACGTGGGGCCCGAGAGAGTTTAGGCTCGAGAGAGTTTAGGCTCGAGAGAGAAGACCAACGTGGGGCCCGAGAGAGTTTAGGCCCGAGAGAGTTAAGGCTCGAGAGAGTTTAGGCCCGAGAGAAAAGACCAACTTGGGCAAACGAAGAAATTGTAACCCGATTGGCCACCCATGTGTCCCACCTTAACCTTCCGTATCCGATCCCATTTGGTAAACATCCATTAATTATCGTTTATAAACTAATAGTGCATATTTTATGATCACTCTGGAATTGCGGCAGTGAGCAATAGTTCACCAGCTGACCAAGTGTCATATTATATTAAATTTTACAAGCTAGTCTATTTTCAAAAATTAATATAGCTTGTCCAAATCCTCTTATGAATGAAAGAAATTTTGTGGTTAGGAATAAAAGTTCTGAAGACAATTTGGTTCTTTGCCAACCTGCATATTTCCTGAATCAGTAAGACTCCTCATTTGAGCTAATAAAATTGAGATTCGTTCATGCTGGGCAATTTTGGCATGTCCCTCTTTTATTTGGTTTAATTGTGCATATCTAAATTACAAACTTATTTTCTTTTGAATTTGAAAAGGGGTGTGTTATTTCATTGCAGCGAAGTAAACTTGCTAAGGGATAAGACCCTATTTAGTGAAATATTGATGAAAATAATTGACGTAGAGCAAACTATCGTATCGTAGGGTATCTATGACCTATCTTTTTATCGTATGTCGAATATCGTATCGCAATATTTAGGAACCTATCTTTTTTGTATATCGCATATCTTATCGCAATTTCTATGAATATATAATTTTTATCGTATATCGTATATCGTACCGCAATTATTTGGAGAAAATATGTCGGTTAGACGTAGCATTGAGAGTTTAGCGGCAAAGCAGTCCACTGAACGTGAAACTACGCTTGCTTGTACTATTTGTAACGATACGAGTGGGCTAACCGACTATATCGAAACTCAATGTAAACATAAGTTCCATCGCCAATGCCTGTTAAGCTGGTTAGACAGTAATGAAACATGTCCAATATGTCGACAAATCTGTCAGCGTGACCAGCTAGATAGCCAAAATATCTCAGTTGTTGACACACAACAACATCGGCCTTCACGGAATACAGCTAATCCGGCCAGCACAGGTGCTGTGCCTAGAAGCCGACCAAACACTAGATCATACCCGCGCTCTAATGTAAGTGCAAATCCGAGGCTCAGCACAAACGCGTCAACACGCCCAGATGTGCAACAACCTCAAGCTCAAGCACCAGCACAGTCCGAATCAATTGGATTGACAGAGGAGCGCATCCAGCAGCTTATTGCTGGCTCCCTTGAAACGTATCGGATAAGTATGGCAGCAGCATTGACGGATGAAATCCGTGCAGCTGTGCGTAATTTATCAATCTCAGGTGTACAACGCGAGCCTCAGGAGGAACCCCAACTTGAATGGGAATTCCCTATTCCTCCAGTAGTTCCTCGCAGGAGTATAGATAGTAGTGCTAGGAATAGGCATTTCACCATTCGCAATAACAACAACTCCCCTGTTCGCCGTGAGACTACTGTCGAGCACCCGGACAGAACTTCAAATGTAATTTCTAATTGGCATTTAAAATTCAGTGGCTCTTCGACTGACATTTCAATCGAAGATTTCATTTACCGGGTAAATTGTATGACTTCGCAATGCTTGAACGGAAATTTTGATCTGCTCTATAGATTTGGCAATCTCTTATTTGCGGGGCCAGCATTGAACTTTTATTGGCGTTGTCATAGATCTCATGATGAGATGAATTGGTTTATACTGTGTACCCGGTTGAGGGAAAGATACAAAGACCAACGGACAGAACGAGACATTAAGGATGCTCTGCGTCGGCGTAAACAAGGTCGTAATGAAAGCTTTGATGACTTTCTGGACGCTATGGTAGCCATTACAGACGCTTTGCGAGATCCGTTGGCTGATGAGGAGATAGTGGCAGAGGTCAAAAACAATTTAAGGCCAGAAATATACCACGAACTTTTACATGTGGATACTCCTACCTTAGCCTCACTACGTAGAGAGTGCCATAAACACAAATTATTCTTCGGCGGTAATAGGTCAAGGCAGATGACTGCACTAACCATGCCGAGGCGGGCAGTTAATGCCATAATACACGATGAAGAAACTAGTAGTGTGTCTGATAGAGATGTTGAAGAGACCGAACCAGTTTATGCTCTGAGATCATCTGACCAATCCAAATGCTGGAACTGCGATGAGTTGGGCCACAGATATCATGAATGTATGAAGCCCCATCGTGTATTCTGCTATGGATGTGGTGCATTAAATACTTACAAGCCCAAATGCGCGAAATGTAGTCCGCAGTCGGGAAACATGTCGAAGGACATCCCTCGGGTTCCGAGAGGGGATGTTCGCCCATAACCTCGGACACACCACACGCCATCATGGTCAACCCTGACACGACATCTAAGTTACCTGACTTTCCTTTACCTAGACTGACCAAACCATATCACGTACGAAGATTGGAATATTATAAGCGAAGAGCTGCAATATTTCAAGAGAAAACTAATAAGTCGCGGTCTGCAAGACGGATGCGAGAGTATTGGGCAAATCGTCGCAGACTACATCGTTGCACAGTTTCTGCAATTTCAAACAATGTCCATGACATTCGTCCGTTTATTAATATAGACATTTGTGGTATATCGTACTTGGCATTATTAGACAGTGGAGCGAACAAGAGTGTACTAGGAGGAGCGTTGGCAGAGCGCATTATAGTAGAAAAACGTGAATGTCGTAAAATGCACGGCAAAGTGCGTACAGCTGACGGGCAAACCCAATATGTCGCTGGAACCATAAGTATTTCCTTGGAGTATAACTCTATAAAAGCGGAAATTGAATTTTTAGTTGTACCTGCCATTAAGCTAGATGTGATTTGCGGTATAGATTTTTGGCAGCAATTCGGCATATCTATTGTTCACACGTCTGATCTTCAACAGTTATGCACGCTTCAAACTGAAGGCGATAAGTTGCCGTTGACTGCATCTCAAAGATTGCGTTTGCAAGCTGCCATCGATTTCTTTCCCACGTCCGAAAGAGACGGCCTTGGCTTGACTGCACTAGTTGAACATGTAATTGACACAGGCGATGCTTGTCCCATTAAGCAAACATTTTATCCGTTGTCACCTGCCAGAGAGCAGCTGTTGTGTGCTGAAATAGACCGAATGATAGAGCTTGACGTAATTGAAGAAGCGCCAACTTCCGCGTGGTCGTCGCCCACAGTACTACTCGTTAAGCCAGGCAAAGTTCGTTTCTGTTTAGACTCCCGTAAATTGAATAGTGTAACCGTCAAGGATGCATATCCGATGCCAAATTTAGAAGGGTTATTGAGCCGGTTACCTGCAGTGCATTGCATCTCTAAAATTGATTTAAAGGATGCCTTCTGGCAAATTGCGTTAGAGCAACGATCTCGACCAAAAACAGCTTTTTCAGTACCTAATAGGCCCCTTTATCAATTTAAGAGAATGCCTTTCGGTTTGTACAACGCGCCACAAACCATGTGTCGATTAATGGATCAGGTCATACCGTATCAGCTTAAGTCGCAAGTACTGGTGTACCTGGATGATCTATTGGTCCTGTCCACAAGCTTTGACGAGCATCTAGTTCACCTAGCCGAAGTTGCTTCTCATTTGCGCAAAGCAGGCTTGACCATAAATATAAGAAAAAGTCAATTTTGCTTGACACAAGTAGAATATCTCGGGTATATTGTAGGGGACGGCACCCTCCAAATTAACCCAGATAAGGTCCGAGCTGTTTCTGAGTTTCCAGTCCCAAAAACACAGAGACAGTTAAGAAGATTCTTGGGAATGACTGGTTGGTACCAGCGACTCGTCCCACAATACTCAACCGTCATATTTGCTCTGACAGAGTTACTGCGAGGCAAGACGTTGGTTTGGAATGCGCAGGAGTCATTTGAACTTATAAAATCAAAACTCTGTACGGCACCCTTTCTAGTGCATCCAAACTATAAAAAACCGTTTATCGTGCAATGCGATGCTTCTATGTTCGGAGTAGGCGCTCTATTAGCCCAACGCGATGAAAATGGCTTTGAGCGACCTATCACATACATGTCTAAGAAGCTAAATAAAGCTCAGCGTAACTATTCCGTTACCGAGTTAGAGTGCTTAGCCGTGGTTTTAGCCGTGAAGAGATTTCGTATGTATATAGAGGGTCATCAGTTTACAGTGGTAACCGACCATGCAAGCCTACGTTGGCTGATGAACCAGAAAGATTTAAGTGGTAGACTAGCGAGATGGGCCATCAAGCTTCAGGGGTTCAATTTCTCAATAGAGCATCGAAAAGGTACCGAAAATGTAGTAGCTGACGCTCTGTCACGTTCATTTGAAGACGAGGAACCTATAAATGTGGTTGAGATCGAGATATTCCCTGAAATTGACCTTAGTTCTGATGCTTTTCAATGAGCAGCATATAACTCGCTAAAAGATAAGGTGATAAAAGCAGGACTACCTGATTATCAGATTGTGGACGGGTTTCTTTATTATCGGACAAACTTTTCCTCAGGCAATGCAGAAACAGATGATCAGAATTGGAAATTATTGGTGCCGCAAGAATTGCGCAGAGGGGTGATTAAAGCAGCGCACAACCAACCGTCTGCATCACATTGTGGTATGGCCAAGTGTCTGGATCGAATCCGGCGAAACTTTTTCTGGCCGCGTATGGTTGTAGACGTTCGAGATTATATTCGCCAGTGTGAAATCTGCCAAACGTGCAAACATCCAACGCACACCCTTAAACCACCTATGGGTAAGCAGGTACTAACGGAAAGGCCTTTCCAGAGGTTATACGTGGACTTTATTGGACCGTTTCCTCGGACTAGGCGTGGCAATATAGGTATTTTCATAATCCTAGACCATTTTACGAAATTTACCTTCCTGAAGGCCGTGAAAAGATTCACCACTCAAATAATTATCAATATTTTAAAAGAAGATATTTTTGATTGTTTTGGAGTACCGCAAGTGGTAGTCAGTAATAATGGCAGCCAATTCAAAGGCAACGACTTCGCCACCTTTCTCCACAAATATGGAGTAGACCACACGTTTACTGCTGCCTATTCGCCTCAATCGAACGCAGCTGAGCGAGTAAATAGATCCATAAACCCGGCGTTTAGATCATACTTGCGATCTGACCAGCGTGATTGGGATTGCTATTTAAGTAGCATTAATAGTTCTCTTCGAAATCATATCCATCAATCGGTGGGAATATCTCCATATTTGGCCGTGTTTGGGCAATACATGCTTACACACGGGCATGACTACAAGTTGTTGGCTAGCTTGGAATTATTGAATGAGGGAACAACAAAATTGAATCGAATTGATGAGTTTGCAAAGATTCGAGCCGATATTCAAAAACACTTGCAGAAGGCATATGATACCAACCAACGCACGTATAATCTGCGCAGTAAAGTTCGCACTTTTGAAGTTGGCCAAAATGTCATAAAACGCAACTTTAAACTTAGCAACTTTGCTGATAATTTCAATGCTAAGCTAGCACCCATTGGGGTGAAAGCTAAAATTAAGAAAAAGCTAGGAAACGCGTTATATGTAATTGAAGATCAGAAGGGCAAGGAGTTGGGAACATTTCAGGCGAAGGACCTCTGGTAGAATAAATATACCCTTTTTCAGCTTTGAGCCGTCGCTCATGTATCGCTTCGTTCAAACCTGCGCTGTGAGGGTATGAGCATATACAAAGTTAAGCAACAACCCAATGCATATAATATATTCAAATAGTTGCAACCGTTGCGTTGACAATTTGAATTCGAACGGTCATTACGATATACATCGTAATTCGAGATGCGTTGGCAGGACCAATTAATTGCCATTCACAAAGAGTAATTAATTGAGCCTGCTTTTAAGCACCTCTGCGTGGGTGAATGTTATCGATATCAGCGCGTGCATAGCCCTGTGATCAATTTCCTGTGCATCATCGAACGAATCAGATCGTGAAATTTGAGTAAAGTAATAAATTTGATTGCATCCAGCCAAAAAGTGACCAATTGTCTAAAGTTTGTGATCACAAACGATCACATTTACGTAAAGACGTGCAATCGCACCAATATTTAGAGTCTAAAACATTGTTTAAAAGGCTTTGGCGACTTGGCGACGTGCAGCGTCTGCTACAACTGAGCCTCCGGGACAGCGGCAGCCGCTGCAGTTTTGTGCACCCAGGCCGAGGCTAGTGCGCCTTGCCAAAACTCCACTTGGTGCTACGCTGCGTGCAGTGCACGAGTGCGCTGAAAACGTACAGTTATCGTGTGGTTGCGCTACGCTGACCCAAAAGTACAGTTCGCGGGCAATATAGGAACACCGCTTCGAAGCGCGGTTGCTGCGCGTGTTGGTGTGCGAGCGTTTGCTCTGCATTAAGCACCATCCACTGCCAACGCGTATCTGAACCATAACCTCAAACGACAGTATGGAGTAGCGTGTGCGTCGACGTGTCAGTCTGAAGTGATCACCTGATCACTTGCACCAAGATCACCCTGCTGCAGTGCAGCTAAATTTTATTGACGAATTGGGATAGACAAGTGTAACTTAGTGATCGTGTGCTACTAAGCGAGCAGGCGAGAGGCTCCCTTAGCGGACGCACAATGCGTTCGCATCATTAGGCGCCGCTTAAAGGCAGGCCCACAACCATGCAGCACCGCCACCACCTCAAACCCCCTTAGGATACATCGCTTCGGATTATAATTAGATTTAATGTAGTATCGTCAAGCAAGTTCTATAATATTATCTTTATGCTGTTAAAACGTATTACTTATGAATAACTTCCAGTCATTATAGTGTGTGAGCAGCTTAACCTAACCATGTATCTACATAACGTCACTTGACTCCTCCTTAGCGTCAAAACCTCCGATCGTCGACAGGCCTGCTGACATCGTTGGACATCGTTGGATGTATTTGTGAGTACGGCGTAGCCGATTATAGACATGTGTGTGGTATTAATGGTGCAGTGAAGCTTGCCGATAGTACTTTTGTTTCTTGATTCTTGCGTTAGTTACCATGTGTAAAACTTGCTTGCCGATATTGTATTCTAGTAGTTGTTAAGTTGAAAGTGCTCTCAGTCAGTGAAGACCCAAAGGGCTTTTAGTTTCTGTAGTGTTTGGTTAAAATGTTGTAAAGCCAAACCAAAATGAATAGTTTAGTAATGCCCAGAGTGGCTTATATGAATGAAGTTTATAGATTATCCTAGTAATGTAAGTTGACTTTTGAAATAAATTAAAAGCTGTTAAAGGGCACCTAAAGCAAGTTTACCAGCTACTTATTGGGCAGACCAATAACCAATTATAGGTTCTGCAAGGTAGGGAGAGTAAAGAGTAGAACAATAACACCTGATTTCTCCAACGCACACACCCCTGTTCAAAATAGTTTCCGCCATTAATGATGAAGCCATTCCTTTAGGCTCTGTCTAACCTTGTTTTTTTGTACCGCATGATTGGGACAGTACAAACAACCCACCCCACTTGCCCTGAGCGCAGCCGGCAACCGAATTAAGACAGAGCGTACTCTTGATCATCCGCGTGTACGTTACACTTTTTGGCCCAATAACTGTCTCAATTGGTCGTCGTCAAGAAAAACGCTGGGCAGTAATATTTACTTGCTTAACTATACGAGCAACACATTTGGAGATTGCTGAGAACCTTTCCACGGGTGCCTTCATTGTTGCTCTGCGAAATTTCGTCAATCGTCGTGGAGTACCAGTCGTGATCAGAAGCGATAATGGAACAAACTTCATAGGTGCCCAAAAGGAATTAGCTGCGCAGGACCAATTGATAAATATCGAAGCGTTGATAAATGCCCATCGAACCCCAGTTCAGGAGGCTGCTGGGAACGACTCATTCGCATTGTGAAGCTCTTGCTTGGGAAAACGCTTCGTGATGTCGCTGCACGTGTTGAGACGTTACGTTCAGCATTGATAGAAGCGGAGAATATTCTAAATTCGCGCCCGTTGACAGAATTACCACTGGACCATGTCGACGATGAACCTCTAACGCCCAACCATTTTTTATTAGGATGCGTTAACTCGACCCAAACGCCATATCCAGCGGAGAATATAATATGTCTGAGGAAACAATGGCGTATTGCGCAATCATTAAAGGATCGTTTGTGGAAACGATGGATAACTGAATATTTGCCACAGCTCATGTGCCGCAGTAAGTGGCATGATAAAACAGACCCTGTGAAACTGGATGATGTCGTTATTGTTATGGATGAAACCACTCCTCGCGAAAAGTGGAAGCGAGGACGAGTTGTCAAGCTACACGCTGCAAAGGATGGTCAAATACAGGGTGGATGTTAAAACAGCAAGTACAACTTTAAGTCGCCCAATATCGAAGCTAATAATATTAAAATTTGATTGTGAATCTCGTATCGATTCACCTGGAGGGGGAATGTAAAGATTTAAATTAAACGTTTGAATGTTAATGTCGAGGTCAGTGTGACCGAATATAATAAGTTATCGAGTTTGTCGTATATCGAGCATAATTTGAGATATTAAGATAGGAGAAGATGGTCACATTTGGAGTGGCGAAAAAGAGGAATAATTGTGAAAAGGAAAGGCTGTCGCGGACAGAGAAAATACGAAATTGAAACGTAATTTGGATTAATTGTAGAGAAATTTTCAGTTACTTATATTTAAGTTCATCATTATTTTATATTCAATAAACTGTTGAAATTCAAATTGTGGTTTTGGTCGCCGAACTTTAACAAAACTTTTAAATGAGTCTCCAAAACGTAAAAAAGCCAATTTTAGGTTGTCTATTGGCCAAAATGAACTTGCACTTCCCACACATATATCCACTACATCCGCTACATCCTTCTACTTATATTTCAAACAGAAGTGACGAGAACAGCATCGCGCCCATGGATGTTGTTCCTTCTCTCCCCGAAGAGGTTCTTGATTCGGTGATTGCTGGCACTGTTGATGCAGGTCAACAACCTAGCGCCAATAGTGCCAGTGAATCACTCGAATTATCTGGTCAATCAACCATTGTTACGGCTCCATTGGATGCTCATGCTGTGGTTGCTTATACGACCCTTGTAGGAGTTCCACCACGGAAACAAATTTTTGTTTCTAGGCTTGCCCCTGATACTACATCTGACGATGTTAAGGCCTTTATACAGGCCAAATCTAAAGCTCATATTACGGTGGAAAAATTCAAATTCTCATATGCTCGGGAAATTTCGTCATTCAAAATAAGTGTTCCGTCGGAAAACTTTAACAATATTTGTGCTAAAGAATTTTGGCCGGATCACTTAATAATTAAAGAATACACTCTAAAAAAGAAAAATCGGCCTCCGGTTTCACTGCCTTCTTCTGGTGGTAGTTCTAATCCACCTCTTGTAGTATCTGATAGTTCAAAAAACTAACATCCTCCCTCTCACTGGGCTATCAGAATGTAAGAGGTCTTTGTTTTAAACTTAGTAATCTTTATCTAAATAGCCTAACTTTTCCTTTCCATGTCGTTGCCTTTTCTGAAACATGGTTAGGGCCCGACATTCTTAATTCTGAAATTCTTTGTAATAAATTCTCTATATGTAGAAAAGATCGCACTCATCGTCGCGGTGGTGGTGTACTTATTGCTGTTGACGTTGATTTGTCTTCCGAGATAGTAGTAACTGATAGTTCTGTAGATATTGAATTTATTGCTGTTAAACTTAGTTTTTGTGGTGTTTGTTTTTTTATTACTTGTTCGTATATACCACCTTCTTCAGATTTATCTGTTTATTCTTCCCATGCTTCTGATATACATTCTGTCTCATCTATGGTTTCTGATCGTGATTTTCTTGTAGTTCTTGGTGATTTTAATATTGCCGAAGCTACCTGGATTTCTAGTCCTGATTCAAGTGTGTTGACTCCCACGACTCAGAACGATTTTATTGATAATTTGTTTGGGATGTCATTGTGCCAAATCAATGGTATCCCAAATTCTTTACTTAAAATGCTTGATCTTATTTTTGTCTCGGATTCCTCCTTCTATTCTGTCTCCCGTATTGTACCCATGTCCACTCCTGAAGATCCTTACCACCCATCCTTGGAAGTGTTAATTGACTTACCAGCCAGGGTGCCAAGCCCAGGTAGAAAACTTGCTGAGCGAGTTCGTCAATTTCGGAAAACCGATTTTACTAAACTTACTTATCTCCTATCTCAGACTGACTGGTCCCAGCTGTACATGTGTAGAGATATTGATTGTGCCATCGAATATTTTTATGTGTCCTGTGTCTTGTTTTGTAATCCTCATAGGTCCAACAAACCTGTGTGGTTTGTACAAAAAGTTCAAGGAATCTGGCTCTTCCTCGGACTTCTCTCGCTATTTGATTGCCCGATCTAACTTCTCTGCACTTAATTTACACTGTTATAACAACTACCTCAGGAGCTGTAGGTTACAGTTTCAGCGGGATCCTAGAAGGTTTTATAACTTCGTAAATGCGAAGCGTAGGTCATCAACACTTCCATCAACTGTATTTTTTGATAAAAAGACAGCTGACTCAGATCAGGCTATCGCCGATCTTTTTGCCGAATTTTTTCAAACGACTTCTAGTTCACAACCTTATCAACTAGTTTTGCCTTATCCTTATCAGGTAATTACCTACAATTGCATTTTTGGGCCTTTAATCACTGAAAGCTCGCTTCAACGTGATTTGAAGGCTATTAAGCCCGTATTTTCACCGGGACCTGATGGAGTACCAGGCTGCGTGCTCAAGTACTGTGCTGAAGGTATTTTTAAGCCATTATATTTTCTTTTTAAATTGTCCGTGGAATTGTGCTCTTTTCCCAATATTTGGAAAGAGTCATTTATTATTCCTCTCCATAAAATAGGAAACAAGTCCAATGTTGAGAACTATAGAGGTATTTCTTAGTTGTCTGCTATTCCTAAGATTTTTGAGAAATTAATAACTTCTCAACTTCAACATTTATGTAGATCTATAATTTCACCCTGCCAGCATGGCCTTGTGAAATATAGACCTACTACCACTCATACGCTTTCGCTTGTCATTCGCAACGGACGTGTTTTTTTCTTGCGCCTCGTATTTTTCGATTTTTTGTTTTTCCTCGTTATTTCAAAATATAAATTGTGTTTTTTTTAAACTTGTGTTATACATCGGTTGTGTGGAACATAAGTTGAACTTTAAAAGTTAATAAATATCATTACTTTCAAAAATTTGTTCAAACACAACAACAAACAGCAGCACAAGCAGACTGGTGGTTGTTTTGTGCATTTGTAGTGCTGATACTTTGTTTTTGTGTTTTTACTCATTTCGCGCTCTCAACGCTTACTTTTACTCTCGCGTTCTGTATCGTTGGTGTTGGTTACGGTTAATCTCTTGCTTTGATTCCGTTGTGATTTCGGTCGCCGCGCCCGCGCTTAGAATTTTTGTTAGTTGGTGTTGTTGTGTGTAAGTACAGATCAACGTCAACAAATTTAACCCTAGAGTGCCTTCTTTTCTGTTTTTACGTTTCTTTTTTGCAGTGTTTTTATTTTTGTTCTTTTTTTTTGTTTATTTAATTACATTTTTTTCCTTTTAAATTCAATAATGGTTGTCTGCTGCAATAAAAATTGCCAGGTTAGAGCTAACGTTAAAATGGGTTTTGTTTGCTGCTGGCTATGTGACAATGTGTCACATGAAAAATGTGCTGGCCTTAACGGCCGAATTATAGACCAGATTGAGTCAAAATCTGGTCTAAAGTGGACATGCTTATCGTGTAGGGAGGTGGAAAGGGATATTATGGGATTCATGCGGCATACTAAAAAAGGCTTTGGAGATATTTTCGCGCGGTTTAAAAAACTGTTCGAAGGTTTCTCAGATTTGGAGAGAGATTTTAAAAGTATGAAACTTTTAAATGAGTCTCCAAAACGTAAAAAGGCCAATTTTAGGTTGTCTATTGGCCCAAATGAACTTACACTTCCCACACACATATCCACTACATCCGCTACTGATAGAAATGTTGAACTTATTAATTTATTGTCCCCTTCTACTTATGTTTCAATCAGAAGTGACGAGAACAGCATCGCGCCCATGGATGTTGTACCTTCTGACCCCGAAGAAGTTCTTGATTCGGTGATTGCTGGCACTGTTGATGCAGGTCAACAACCTAGTGCCAATAGTGCCAGTGAATCACTCGAATTATCTGGTCAATCAACCATTGTTACGGCTCCATTGGATGCTCATGCTATGGTTGCTAATACGACCCTTGTAGGAGTTCCACCACGGAAACAAATTTTTGTTTCTAGGCTTGCCCCTGATACTACATCTGACGATGTTAAGGCCTTTATACAGGCCAAATCTAAAGCCCATATTACGGTGGAAAAATTTAAATTCACATATGCTCGGGAAATTTCGTCATTCAAAATAAGTGTTCCGGCCGAAAACTTTAACAATATTTGTTCTAAAGAATTTTGGCCGGATCACTTAATAATTAAAGAATACACTGTAAAAAAGAAAAATCGGCCTCCGGTTTCACTTCCTTCTTCTGGTGGTAGTTCGAATCCACCTCTCTCAGTATCTGATAGTTCAAAAAACTAACATCCTCCCTCTCACTTGGCTATCAGAATGTAAGAGGTCTTTGTAGTAAACTTAGTAATCTTTATCTAAATAGCCTAACTTTTCCTTTCCATGTCGTTGCCTTTTCTGAAACATGGTTAAGGCCCGACATTCTAAATTCAGAAATTCTTTGTAATAAATTCTCTATATATAGAAAAGATCGCACTCATCGTCGCGGTGGTAGTGTACTTATTGCTGTTGACGTTGATTTGTCTTCCGAGATAGTAATAACTGATAGTTCTGTAGATATTGAATTTGTTGCTGTTAAACTTAGTTTTTGTGGTGCTTGTTTTTTTATTACTTGTTCGTATATACCACCTTCTTCAGATTTATCTGTTTATTCTTCCCATGCTTCTGCTATACATTCTGTCTCATCTATGCTTTCTGATCGTGATTTTCTTGTAGTTCTTGGTGATTTTAATATTACCGAAGCTACCTGGATTTATAGTCCTGATTCCAATGTGTTGACTCCCACGACTCAGAACGATTTTATTGATAATTTGTTTGGGATGTCATTGTGTCAAATCAATGGTATCCCAAATTCTTTACTTAAAATGCTTGATCTTATTTTTGTCTTGGATTCCTCCTTCTATTCTGTCTCCCGTACTGTACCCATGTCCACTCCTGAAGATCCTTACCACCCATCCCTGGAAGTGTTGATTGACTTACCAGCCAGGGTGCCAAGCACAGGTAGAAAACTTGTTGAGCGAGTTCGTCAATTTCGGAAAACCGATTTTACTAAACTCGCTCAGCTCCTATCCCAGACTGACTGGTCCCAGCTGTACATGTGTAGAGATATTGATTGTGCAATCGAATATTTTTATGTTACTTTAAATTCATTATTTGATTCCTGTGTCCCGTTTTGTAACCCTCATAGGTCTAACAAACCTGTGTGGTTTACACGTGGTTTGATAAATTTGAAAAATAGAAAGTCGAGATTGTACAAAAAGTTCAAGGAATCTGGCTCTTCCTCGGACTTCTCTCGTTATTTGATTGCCCGATCTAACTTCTCTGCACTTAATTTACACTGTTATAACAACTACCTCAGGAGCTGTAGGTTACAGTTTCAGCGGGATCCTAGAAGGTTTTATAACTTCGTTAATGCGAAGCGTAGGTCATCAACACTTCCATCAACTGTATTTTTTGATAAAAAGACAGCTGACTCAGATCAGGATATCGCCGATCTTTTTGCCGAATTTTTTCAAACGACTTACAGTTCACAAACTTATCAATTGGTTTCGCCTTATCCTTATCAGGTAATTAACTCCAATTGCATTTTTGGGCCTTTAATCACTGAAAGCTCGCTTCAACGTGATTTGAAGGCTATTAAGCCCGTATTTTCACCGGGACCTGATGGAGTACCAGGCTGCGTGCTCAAGTACTGTGCTGAAGGTATTTTTAAGCCATTATATTTTCTTTTTAAATTGTCCGTGGAGTTGTGCTCTTTCCCCAATATTTGGAAAGAGTCATTTATTATTCCTCTCCATAAAAAAGGAAACAAGTCCAATGTTGAGAACTATAGAGGTATTTCTAAGCTGTCTGCTATTCCTAAGATTTTTGAGAAATTAATAACTTCTCAACTTCAACATTTATGTAGATCTATAATTTCACCCTGCCAGCATGGCTTTGTGAAATATAGATCTACTACCACTAACCTATTGGAATTCACTTCTCTTGTTATTAAGGGATTTCAATCTAAAATGCAAACAGATGTTATTTACACTGATTTCAGTAAGGCTTTTGACTCTGTTAATCATTCTCTTTTACTTCACAAGCTTCATCTTTTAGGATTTCCAAAAAACTTAATTCTTTGGATTTCCAACTATTTAACTCTTAGAACCCAAAAGGTTTATTTCAAAGGCTTTGTCTCTAAGTCTGTTCAAGTTACTTCCGGAGTACCACAAGGAAGTCATCTTGGCCCCTTATTATTTACTCTGTTCATCAATGACCTTCCTTCTGTAGTAAATTACTCTCGGGTGCTGATGTATGCCGATGCTGTTAAACTTTGTCTGTCATCTACTGATTTCCTATCTGGTCAAAAGTTGCAAACTGATCTTGACAGTTTTCAAGCCTGGTGTCGGGTAAATTTATTAAATCTTAATTGTGGTATGTGTAACGTAATGTCCTTTTACAGGCGAATGCCCTTTTTCAACAATTATATTCTTAATGGTAAGCCTCTTGTTCGAATTGCGTCGGTTGATGATTTGGGTATCCTTTTAGATTCCAAGCTTAAGTTTGGCAAGCATATCTTTTCCACCACTAATCATGCCTTTGGTGTCCTGGGTTTCATTAAGCGTTGGTCGAAAGAATTTAACGATCCCCACATTACTAAAACTCTTTATACTTCCCTTGTGCGACCTATTCTTGAATATGGGTCTTGTATTTGGTGTCCCCAATATAGGATTCATCAGGATAGATTAGAATCGGTACAAAAACAATTTCTGCTCTTTGCACTCCGGGGTCTTAACTGGAATCCTAATACTCGCTTACCTTCTTATCGTAGTAGAGTCTTACTAATAAATCTGCCTTCTCTTTCTGATCGTAGAACCATGCTTGGTGTAATTTTCTTACATACACTAATTCATGGGGAAATTGATTCTTCTAAATTAATCAGCCAAATTAGTTTTGCAGTTCCGATCAGAAGTTCTAGAAATTTTCTTCCTCTTTCTCTTCAAACTTGTAGTTCTAATTATGCTATTCATAACCCATTTGGAATCTTATGTTAATTAGAACAATCTTTCCATTTAGTAAGTAATGCTACTTCAATTTCTACACTTAGAACTTTACTCTTACGCTACTTATGTAATCCTTAGAGTCTTTTTGTATAATGTTGTTTTTTGTATTTAGTTTGTATTTTCATTGTCCGCGATCTTCCGCTACCGTACGTTATGCGGCGTGCCCCTCGGTCGGTTGGGCGGGAAGCGGGTTGCATTTATGCTTGGGTCCGCGCGTTAACAAGCCCGTGCTTGGTGTCGTTGGGCCACTTGTATGTACTGTTCGCTAGTACATCAACGTCCGAAAGAACTACTGAAGTGAATAGGGTAGATATTTTGGATTTTTCCCATTATACTCTCGGAAGTAAATAGGCCATTAATTAATTTAGGATCGAGCCTTTCCTTTAATTTTTTCAACAAGTCTTCCTCAGAATATTCGCTCTTCTTGACAGTATGCCTGTGATACTGTGAACTGAAAAGGCAGTTCGAATTTATAAGATTCTTCCTCTGAAGTTAATAACAACAATTGGTTTTTGAAGACATTGGTCGGAGCACCTATAGCTGGAATCAAATTATGTGAGGAACTATCGTCGCTGTGTATTGTGGCTGTAGTACTATTAATTTGCGCACCGTGGGGATTCCTAGAAAGTGTGTCGGCTACTACATTTAAAGATCCTGGCTTGTAACGGAGTTCGTGGTTGCACTCTTCAAGATAGCTTTTTCACCTGTTGAGGTTGCCATTGTGGTTTTTACTACTTAATGCGAAGGTTAGAGGCTGATGATCGGTGTGAATGATGACTTTGGAGATACCGTACAGGTACATACGTAGGCTTTGAAGAGCCCATACTATCGCCAACATCTCTTTTTCATTTGTGGCGTAGTTCTCTTCTGTTTTTGATAGCGTACGAGAAATGAATGTAATGGGTCTTCCATTTTGTTCTAGTACCGCGCCGATGGCGTAGTTCGAAGCATCTGTTGTGAGTTGATTCTTTTTTGAAATATGGGTATGCAAGTATCACGTCTTGCGAAACTAATGTATTCTAAATTTTCTGGAAAGCTTCTATGCAATTATGGTCAAACGTTATTTTTACTTTTTTGGAGATATTTTTTGAGAGGTGACCATTCTCTCCCCTGAGTGGGGTTGTTTGCGGTTTCGCTAGTTTAGGGTAATCGCGAATAAAACGTCTGTAGTAAATAGATAGGCATAGGAAAGATCGCAAATCCTTTAGTGTCTTAGGCTCTGGAAAATTATGGATAGCTTAAACTTTATCGATATTGGTTTTAACGCCGTTAGCGGAAATAGTGAAACCTATAAAATCGACCTCGGTCTTGAAAAACTCGCATTTGTCGATTTGGACCATCATATTGGCTTTGGCCAAGGTAGAGAATATTGCCTCGAGATTTTGGGTGTGTTCACTTTCTGACTGACTGAAAACTATAATATCTTCGATATAGACGTAGCACCTGTTTCCGACATGGTCTCGTAAGATGTCATCTAAAGTTCTCTGGAATATTGATGGAGAATTCTTTAGTCCGAACGGTAATCCAGTGAACTCGAATTTCCCGACGTTCACTGCGAATGCTGTCTTTTCTATATATCTTCCCTTGAGGGGGATCTGATAAAAACCGCTCTTCAGATCGAGCACCGAGAAGTATTTATTTTCGCCCAATTGTGCGATAATCTCCCCAATTTCCGGGATCGGGTACCGGTCTGATACTGTTACCGCGTTTAACTTCCTATAATCTATGACAATTCTATACTTCCTCTCTCTAGATGCATCAGCTTTCTTTGGTACCACCCATACGGGTGCATTATAGGGTGACCGTGAGGGTCTTATTATACCGTCATCCAGCAGTTGGTTAATCTGTTTTTCTACTTCTGTTCTTAGGGAAGCGGGGTAAGGGTAATGCTTGCTACATACCGGTGTGTCTGAAGTGGTCCTAATCTCGCCTTCTACAGCTGTGGTATAAGTTAGCTTTTCATCGGGCTCAGCGAATAGTTCTGCATGGGTCTTAGTGATACGTTCTATAAGTTGTTTCTGATTTATTGACATGTGGTCTGCTTTAATTTTTATACTATTCACTGCTTGTGTGGCTAGTTGCTTGATATTGATTCTATAGTCCCCATTTATTATAAACATGTCGTTCTTGACATCGATTACTGCATTAAGTTGTTTTAGTGTGTCGTTACCTAGAATGCCGTGGAATGTTTTCAAGGTTGGAAGTAAAAATAATTTAATAGGAATGTGGTTGCAACTGTATAAACTAATATGAGTGTGGTGAGTGATCTTTGTCTGGCCACCGACTAAATTTGCAAAAAAATGGTTTTTCATTGAGTTTGGCATTTGGTACTAAGTTAGATTGAATGTAATTTTGATTTGAACCTGTGTCTATTAGAAATTTAAATACTTTACCGTCCCTCGTAGTACAGTTAAAGTAAGGCAACGAGGAACTATTTAGGCTAAAAAATGGATGTCAGCTCTGTCTACCACTTCTGAGGCATACTCTTGTTCCCCTTCATAAGTTTTTTCGTATGAACCTACTGCTCCCTCTTGTTCCTAACTTTCATAATAGGCTTGCTCGGAGATCTCAGTAGGATACGAGGATTCATATTCTCTCTCCTCTGAGATTGGTTCTACTTCTCCTGTGGTTACGTGGAATTGTCTCTGGAATTTCTGTGGAGGTCCCGATTGCATTGGCGCGGGGGGACGCTTGCCTATATCATTAAATTGTGGCCTGTTCATGTAATTAATGCGGTTTGATCGGACTGGTTTAGATTCCGGTTTAGGAGCGGACGGACGCGGAGGTGCAACCTGAAACGGCCCGTTCGTAGGGAATGGCTGCTGATATGGCCGTTGTACCATTGGTTGAGGTTGCCTGTACTGTTGGGGTGCAGTAGAGTATGTGGTCTGGTTCTGATTCCCCGCTATCGGACGGCTACTTGGTGCATAATAAAGTCTAGGGTCAAGATTTCTCCATTGATTAGCTGCTTGGAATCTCGGGCTTGTCTGTCTTGGTGGCAAAGGTGGGGGTTGTTGTCTGACCTTAGGAACCAAGAAGTTTCGGTATTCTTGGTTTTCCAATAGGTGACACAAATGGAGTGAGTGGCTCAGATGTCTGGGCTCCTTCATTCCCAAATGTCGTGACAAGTCGCCGTTTAAACCTCTTATGAATGTGTCTAGAGCCTTCCCACGGTAGTTATCAGTCAACGCCCTAATGGTATCCGGAGATTCTTCTTGTGCTCCTATCTGTCTCCTATCATCTTAATGACAACTGATGGTAGGTTGCTTGATAGAATTCGTTAATAATCATACGTCCCTGTGTCAGCGTAAACATCTGGTATTCGAGAGTTTTTAGATCTCGTTTATCAGCATAATGTGTTCAAAGACATTTTGAGATGGCCTTCCAATTCATTGGGGTGTTGTGAGACTCTAAAACTGTCTCAGCTTCACCAACTACTTTGGTACGAACAGCTAAAGTTACTTGGTAATAATTGTACGTTGATTCCTGCCCTTCAAGGCTACTCATAATTCAAGACGTTTTTTTTCCATGAGTTGAACGATGTTCTGTCCCCTGAGTACTCTTTAATCAAACGACATACGTCAGGTACTTTCTCAGAATCTTCGCCTGACCTAGGTCTCACAAACGGTATGTCACTATAGTGTAGCACGATTCGGACGATGCTCGGTTATATTTCGGTGAATAAATGCGGACTGATTTGTTAACTATTTGTGCGAATTTGATAGTCTGAACAGCAATAACTAAGAAAGTGTTACTTAACGTATACTTAACGTATAGGTTCTCTTTTTCTTCTTTCTAATTTTCTTACACTAAGGGTGTGATTTCATTGATAGATGAAATTGGTATAATATTATTTTAGTTTATCTTCTTTTCTTTTTGAAAGCCAGTAGCTGGTTTGTTCCTTTTACCCTGGAGGGTCCCTATGGAATCGCAGGATTGGGATAAGTTATACTACGTTTGCAGTGAAGTTTGTTTTTTACGATTTTACTGTGTTTGATAGGGAATTTTTCTTTTTATGTTCCTGTTTTTAGTTTGATTCTTAATTTCTCATTTCAATTTGGTTTTGTTTAGTTTCACAATATTCAATATTTAACTTAATCACTACGCTTACAGTAATATTTTTAACATTGGCGATTCCCGCGACGGTGGCCCGGATGCGTCCTTTTTCTCAGGTCCCGCGGTGGAATCCCGTTACTCAGGATCCTGTAGGCTCACACTTATTTTTCGCCGTACCCTACGGACGGACACTATAGGGTATCGACAATTTGTCCTTTTTGACCATGGAATGTTGGAATGTCACCATGCTGTTACGATCTTTCACTCTCACGCTGGTTCGGCGGATCGTTTGATTGTACAGCAATTGTCACGTTAGCGTTTCGTGTCACTTTCGGGCACTTTTCGTCGCGAACTGTAGCTACTTTTTTGTAGGTACACTGTTTTTCGACGCGTAAGCTTTTCCGTTTGTTTATTATTCCACGGTGCCTGCTCGGGCGCCAATAAAATTATTCTTGGATTGCGAATCCAAAAAAATATACCGTTTATTACAGTTACAAAAATGGAACTAATTCTAAATACAAAAATGGACTTAGCTTAAAGCCTACTGCTGCCGCTGCTGCAGTCGCCGCTGACGTTGTCGCTGTCGCCGCTGCTGCCGTTGTCGCTGTAGCTGTAGGAAGACGGTCCCACGGTGGCGATCGTTACGCAAGATCCCACGGTGGACGTCGTAAACTGATGACTTGGCGCATGTTATGAGTTTTCAATTTGTAAACATACAATGGGTTACAATATGTAATGCAATATGTGAATTACAGTCGTTCAAAAATTATATTGCTATAAATATGTCACTCCTCCACACTAAAAATAAAGCATGTCCTCATGCGTGTATGGTAATAAAATATTCAAAAGTTTTTACTCCCTGTACCCATAAAATAGGTAAGAAGGGGGTATTGGATTTGTGCAAAAGTATGTAACAGGCAGAAGGAGACATCTCCGACCCTATAAAGTATATATTTTCTTGGTCAGTATCAAAAGAGATTTCGATTTGGCCATGTCCGTCTGTCTGTCTGTCTGTATGAACGCGTCGATCTCAGCAACTATTAGCAACTATTATTACTATACCATACGCAGATCAAGTTTGTTTCTGATCTCAGATATCACCACCCGTTTCCCCGCAAATCGATCAAAACTTTTTATAGCCACACTTTTTAAGATACAGCTTTGCGATTTGGCATGTACACTACTTCAGTCACTCTGCATGTCTAGAAAATAAATATTGTTTCCTATTATTAAAAGAAATGGATGAACTGGGGTTCGAACCTGCAAAAAGGCGATTATCAAGCAAGCACTCTATCCACACCGCCACTGCATCATGAATGCTACTGCCGGCAAAATCAAGCTATCTGCTTATAACAGGGACACGGTTGGCTTTTCGTTGCTTCCATTTCCATTTTTGAATTCAGATTTCATATTGCCATGCGCTGTTGCCTTTCTGCATTGCTCACGCATACTAAGAAGCAAGCGCATGTGCGTACTTGGACCCACACATAGAAACGAAATGAGAGCGCAAGCGATATTAGCCGTGTTCATCGTTCTGGTGTCGACCCAAGATTAAATATTCGTTCTGAGCAGCGGCGTTAGCAACTCGGCTTTTTTTTGCCGAGCTGGCAAACCACGAAGGGGCTGTGTTGAGTTCGGCTTTTTTGCCGAAGTTTTTGGGGTTGCGCCAACACCAAAGCATCTGGCCTCAGAAAAATGCTTGTATAAGTCTTCAGGACTGCAATTACTACCTGTCTTTAGATTAGGTTGAAGAAATTCTTTGAGGATGGTTATTAGGTTATTTACCGTGTCATCTATATCTAAAAAAGAGTTCGTGTTGGCTGACTGACTGACTGATTGGCAATCATCGCACAGCCCAAAGCATAAGAGCTAAGATGCTGTTATTTTCACAGTAGGTTCCATCTATGATGAAAGTGCACACTAAGACGGGATTTTGGAAAATTCCATCAACAAGTGGGAAAATCGCGGAAAATTGTTGTATGAAACTTTTTTGTTTACCATCCAATCAGCTTCAAACTTATTTTCAGAGATCTACACAAAAATTAATTTGACACATATTTCACCGATTTTGGAAAATCCACCCCCATGGATGCAAAATGGGGGTCTCAAGGTTGTATGGGCGAATGTCCAATTTTGGTCCGATCACCTTCAAATTCATTTTCACAGCTCTTCACGTAAATTAATTCGACACGTGTATCAGCGATTTTGGGAAATTCAGTCCCATGGTCGGAAAATCTGTGAAAAATTCTGGCATTCGACATTTTTAGTTTTCATGCGATTGGCTTCAAACTTATTTTCAAGGTTCTATGGGAAAAAATAATAGGCGCGGTGGTGAAAGATTATGGAAAATCTACCCACAAAGTCGGAAAATTCGTGGAAAACTGTTATGTGAAACTTTTTAAATTATCGTCCGATCGGCTTCAAACTCATTTTCAAAGCTCTACACGTTAAATAATTTGACACGTGTATCAGATATTTTCGGAAATATAGCCACATGGTTGGAAAAGTCGGTGAAAAACTCTGGAATTCGACACTTTGAATTTTCATGCGATTGGCTTTAAAGTCATTTCCATTGTTCTATAGGAAAACTTAATAGGCGCGGTGGTCAAATATTTTAGAAAATCTACCCCCAAGGTCGAAAAATTCGTGGAAAACTGTTGTATGAAAATTTGTTTGATTATCGTCCAAATGGTTTCAACCTCATTTTCAAACTTTTCTGTTTAGCATCCAACTATGTCACGTTAGCGTTTCGTGTCACTTTCGGGCACTTTTCGTCGCGAACTGTAGCTACTTTTTTGTAGGTACACTGTTTTTCGACGCGTAAACTTTTCCGTTTGTTTATTATTCCACGGTGCCTGCTCGGGCGCCAATAAAATTATTCTTGGATTGCGAATCCAAAAAAATATACCGTTTATTACAGTTACAAAAATGGAACTAATTCTAAATACAAAAATGGACTTAGCTTAAAGCCTACTGCTGCCGCTGCTGCAGTCGCCGCTGACGTTGTCGCTGTCGCCGCTTCTGCCGTTGTCGCTGTAGCTGTAGGAAGACGGTCCCACGGTGGCGATCGTTACGCAAGATCCCACGGTGGACGTCAACTAAACGTAAACTGATGACTTGGCGCATGTTATGAGTTTTCAATTTGTAAACATACAATGGGTTACAATATGTAATGCAATATGTGAATTACAGTCGTTCAAAAATTATATTGCTATAAATATGTCACTCCTCCACACTAAAAATAAAGCATGTCCTCATGCGTGTATGGTAATAAAATATTCAAAAGTTTTTACTCCCTGTACCCATAAAATGGGTAAGAAGGGGGTATTGGATTTGTGCAAAAGTATGTAACAGGCAGAAGGAGACATCTCCGACCCTATAAAGTATATATTTTCTTGGTCAGTATCAAAAGAGATTTCGATTTGGCCATGTCCGTCTGTCTGTCTGTCTGTATGAACGCGTCGATCTCAGCAACTATTAGAGCTAGAGACACCAAATTTGGAATGTAGGTTCCCGTATACCATACGCAGATCAAGTTTGTTTCTGATCTCAGATATCACCACCCGTTTCCCCGCAAATCGATCAAAACTTTTTATAGCCACACTTTTTAAGATACAGCTTTGCGATTTGGCATGTACACTACTTCAGTCACTCTGCATGTCTAGAAAATAAATATTGTTTCCTATTATTAAAAGAAATGGATGAACTGGGGTTCGAACCTGCAAAAAGGCGATTATCAAGCAAGCACTCTATCCACACCGCCACTGCATCATGAATGCTACTGCCGGCAAAATCAAGCTATCTGCTTATAACAGGGACACGGTTGGCTTTTCGTTGCTTCCATTTCCATTTTTGAATTCAGATTTCATATTGCCATGCGCTGTTGCCTTTCTGCATTGCTCACGCATACTAAGAAGCAAGCGCATGTGCGTACTTGGACCCACACATAGAAACGAAATGAGAGCGCAAGCGATATTAGCCGTGTTCATCGTTCTGGTGTCGACCCAAGATTAAATATTCGTTCTGAGCAGCGGCGTTAGCAACTCGGCTTTTTTTTGCCGAGCTGGCAAACCACGAAGGGGCTGTGTTGAGTTCGGCTTTTTTGCCGAAGTTTTTGGGGTTGCGCCAACACCAAAGCATCTGGCCTCAGAAAAATGCTTGTATAAGTCTTCAGGACTGCAATTACTACCTGTCTTTAGATTAGGTTGAAGAAATTCTTTGAGGATGGTTATTAGGTTATTTACCGTGTCATCTATATCTAAAAAAGAGTTCGTGTTGGCTGACTGACTGACTGATTGGCAATCATCGCACAGCCCAAAGCATAAGAGCTAAGATGCTGTTATTTTCACAGTAGGTTCCATCTATGATGAAAGTGCACACTAAGACGGGATTTTGGAAAATTCCATCAACAAGTGGGAAAATCGCGGAAAATTGTTGTATGAAACTTTTTTGTTTACCATCCAATCAGCTTCAAACTTATTTTCAGAGATCTACACAAAAATTAATTTGACACATATTTCACCGATTTTGGAAAATCCACCCCCATGGATGCAAAATGGGGGTCTCAAGGTTGTATGGGCGAATGTCCAATTTTGGTCCGATCACCTTCAAATTCATTTTCACAGCTCTTCACGTAAATTAATTCGACACGTGTATCAGCGATTTTGGGAAATTCAGTCCCATGGTCGGAAAATCTGTGAAAAATTCTGGCATTCGACATTTTTAGTTTTCATGCGATTGGCTTCAAACTTATTTTCAAGGTTCTATGGGAAAAAATAATAGGCGCGGTGGTGAAAGATTATGGAAAATCTACCCACAAAGTCGGAAAATTCGTGGAAAACTGTTATGTGAAACTTTTTAAATTATCGTCCGATCGGCTTCAAACTCATTTTCAAAGCTCTACACGTTAAATAATTTGACACGTGTATCAGATATTTTCGGAAATATAGCCACATGGTTGGAAAAGTCGGTGAAAAACTCTGGAATTCGACACTTTGAATTTTCATGCGATTGGCTTTAAAGTCATTTCCATTGTTCTATAGGAAAACTTAATAGGCGCGGTGGTCAAATATTTTAGAAAATCTACCCCCAAGGTCGAAAAATTCGTGGAAAACTGTTGTATGAAAATTTGTTTGATTATCGTCCAAATGGTTTCAACCTCATTTTCAAACTTTTCTGTTTAGCATCCAACTATGTCACGTTAGCGTTTCGTGTCACTTTCGGGCACTTTTCGTCGCGAACTGTAGCTACTTTTTTGTAGGTACACTGTTTTTCGACGCGTAAACTTTTCCGTTTGTTTATTATTCCACGGTGCCTGCTCGGGCGCCAATAAAATTATTCTTGGATTGCGAATCCAAAAAAATATACCGTTTATTACAGTTACAAAAATGGAACTAATTCTAAATACAAAAATGGACTTAGCTTAAAGCCTACTGCTGCCGCTGCTGCAGTCGCCGCTGACGTTGTCGCTGTCGCCGCTTCTGCCGTTGTCGCTGTAGCTGTAGGAAGACGGTCCCACGGTGGCGATCGTTACGCAAGATCCCACGGTGGACGTCAACTAAACGTAAACTGATGACTTGGCGCATGTTATGAGTTTTCAATTTGTAAACATACAATGGGTTACAATATGTAATGCAATATGTGAATTACAGTCGTTCAAAAATTATATTGCTATAAATATGTCACTCCTCCACACTAAAAATAAAGCATGTCCTCATGCGTGTATGGTAATAAAATATTCAAAAGTTTTTACTCCCTGTACCCATAAAATGGGTAAGAAGGGGGTATTGGATTTGTGCAAAAGTATGTAACAGGCAGAAGGAGACATCTCCGACCCTATAAAGTATATATTTTCTTGGTCAGTATCAAAAGAGATTTCGATTTGGCCATGTCCGTCTGTCTGTCTGTCTGTATGAACGCGTCGATCTCAGCAACTATTAGAGCTAGAGACACCAAATTTGGAATGTAGGTTCCCGTATACCATACGCAGATCAAGTTTGTTTCTGATCTCAGATATCACCACCCGTTTCCCCGCAAATCGATCAAAACTTTTTATAGCCACACTTTTTAAGATACAGCTTTGCGATTTGGCATGTACACTACTTCAGTCACTCTGCATGTCTAGAAAATAAATATTGTTTCCTATTATTAAAAGAAATGGATGAACTGGGGTTCGAACCTGCAAAAAGGCGATTATCAAGCAAGCACTCTATCCACACCGCCACTGCATCATGAATGCTACTGCCGGCAAAATCAAGCTATCTGCTTATAACAGGGACACGGTTGGCTTTTCGTTGCTTCCATTTCCATTTTTGAATTCAGATTTCATATTGCCATGCGCTGTTGCCTTTCTGCATTGCTCACGCATACTAAGAAGCAAGCGCATGTGCGTACTTGGACCCACACATAGAAACGAAATGAGAGCGCAAGCGATATTAGCCGTGTTCATCGTTCTGGTGTCGACCCAAGATTAAATATTCGTTCTGAGCAGCGGCGTTAGCAACTCGGCTTTTTTTTGCCGAGCTGGCAAACCACGAAGGGGCTGTGTTGAGTTCGGCTTTTTTGCCGAAGTTTTTGGGGTTGCGCCAACACCAAAGCATCTGGCCTCAGAAAAATGCTTGTATAAGTCTTCAGGACTGCAATTACTACCTGTCTTTAGATTAGGTTGAAGAAATTCTTTGAGGATGGTTATTAGGTTATTTACCGTGTCATCTATATCTAAAAAAGAGTTCGTGTTGGCTGACTGACTGACTGATTGGCAATCATCGCACAGCCCAAAGCATAAGAGCTAAGATGCTGAAATTTTCACAGTAGGTTCCATCTATGATGAAAGTGCACACTAAGACGGGATTTTGGAAAATTCCATCAACAAGTGGGAAAATCGCGGAAAATTGTTGTATGAAACTTTTTTGTTTACCATCCAATCAGCTTCAAACTTATTTTCAGAGATCTACACAAAAATTAATTTGACACATATTTCACCGATTTTGGAAAATCCACCCCCATGGATGCAAAATGGGGGTCTCAAGGTTGTATGGGCGAATGTCCAATTTTGGTCCGATCACCTTCAAATTCATTTTCACAGCTCTTCACGTAAATTAATTCGACACGTGTATCAGCGATTTTGGGAAATTCAGTCCCATGGTCGGAAAATCTGTGAAAAATTCTGGCATTCGACATTTTTAGTTTTCATGCGATTGGCTTCAAACTCATTTTCAAGGTTCTATGGGAAAAAATAATAGGCGCGGTGGTAAAAGATTATGGAAAATCTACCCACAAAGTCGGAAAATTCGTGGAAAACTGTTATGTGAAACTTTTTAAATTATCGTCCGATCGGCTTCAAACTCATTTTCAAAGCTCTACACGTTAAATAATTTGACACGTGTATCAGATATTTTCGGAAATATAGCCACATGGTTGGAAAAGTCGGTGAAAAACTCTGGAATTCGACACTTTGAATTTTCATGCGATTGGCTTTAAAGTCATTTCCATTGTTCTATAGGAAAACTTAATAGGCGCGGTGGTCAAATATTTTAGAAAATCTACCCCCAAGGTCGAAAAATTCGTGGAAAACTGTTGTATGAAAATTTGTTTGATTATCGTCCAAATGGTTTCAACCTCATTTTCAAACTTTTCTGTTTAGCATCCAACTATTTTGGAGCTGATTTTCAAAGCACCTCACATTAAATAATTTGACACATGTGCTACCAGTTTTGAAAAGGGGCGAAGTCTGGAACTCAGCAATTTCGTTTTTCATACGAATAGCTGCATACTAATTTCCAAATATACATACAAAAACCTCGGTACTTTGCGGGCAATACGACGGGCAGAAAATAATTGGAAAGCTTTAGTCTGGATTTTTAGTATTATTCTTGGAATTGGCTTCAAATGCCAATTTTTTTTTTTTTTTTTTTTTATAACTATTTTTGGTTTATTTAAAACTGCCCCTATGGGGGCAACCATTAAATTTGTTTAACAATATCATTGGCTCGTGAATTTACAGTTTGCTTATTTCAAAGTGTTTTATAATAATGTTAACAATAAATAGCGAGACGCTTAGTAAAGCAGTATGGTGAGATGTAGACATAACTAAGTTGGCCTAAATGGGAGATCTAGAATATGTAGTCTTTTTAGGCGCCTTTCAGTTAAACTGTTATCAAGTAAGTTAATCGCAAGTTGATTGTCGTGATTGTTTAATCTATTGATATGTTTTGAGCTAGCTTTAACAATTTCTTCAAAAACCGAATTTATGCCAGTGGCAGATCTAATATCGGAATTAGTAGCAAATATCGGTGCCTTAGTAATTTTTCTAAGTACTTTAGCCTGGAACCTCTCAATTATTTCTACATTTGATTTTTTGGCTGTACCCCAAAGTGGGATTGCGTAAGTCCAAATAGGCTTAATAAGTGCTTTATATAAAAGCAACTTATGATTTAATTTTAGTTTGGATTTCCTTCCCAAAAGCCAACCCATTTTATAAAGCTTAAGTTGCATGTGACGTCGTTTAGTAGACAGGTGAGGCCTCCACGTGAGTCGTCGATCCATTATTAGACCTAAATATTTGACTTCAGTTGCGTGAGTAATGGGCGAGTTGTGTAAGGTAACTTGAGGACAGGTTCCATGTCTCGTTGCAAAAGTTACATGTGTAGACTTATCCGCGTTCACCTGTATATTCCATCTGTTCAGCCAGGGTTCGAGAACGTGAAGCTGCGCTTGGAGTAATGCTGAAGCTTCTTCCGCAGTATCAGACAATGCCAGGAAGGCGGTGTCATCTGCGTATGTTGCAGCTAGAAGATCCTGGTTGCTGAGTATTGGTATATCAGCGGTAAATAGCGTGTACAAGATAGGTGCTAAGACACTACCTTGGGGAACACCGGCATTGATGGGAGTAATGTTGGAGCGTTCATCCTCATAGCGCACACGAAATGTCCTTTCAGAAAGGTATGACCTTAGAAATAAGTAATAATTAGTTGGCGTCGTTCTCTTTAGTTTATAAAGCAGCCCTTGGTGCCAAACTTTATCGAAAGCCTGCTTTACGTCTATAAACGCTGCCGAGCAATATTTTTTGGTTTCGAAAGCCTCTGTGATTTTTTGTACTACGCGGTGGCACTGTTCAGGGGTGCCGTGTCTTTTTCGAAATCCAAACTGGTGGCTAGGTAATAACTCCAGATCCTCCAGCACTGGAAGGAATCTATTCAAAAATATTCTTTCGAGCATTTTTGATAAAATGGCCAGCAGGCTAATTGGTCGATAGGATGAAACCAGGTGTTCAGGCTTACCAGGCTTGGCTATTAGTATCACTTCGGCACATTTTCATTTTGTAGGGAAATGACTAAGTAAAAGACATTTCGTGAAAATTGCAGCCAGTAACTCGAACGCAGCGGATGGCAGGGCTTGGATTGTGGTGGCACAAATGCGATCAATTCCGGGAGACTTCGATTTTTTCAATGCTTTTACTTCGATTATGATTTCCGAATAATCCACCTGGCGAATAGGGAGCTCCATCGGGCAGGGAATATTCAGAAAAGAAAGAGTTTCTTCCTCATCAATGGGATCACAGAAGTGAAAAGGAGTAAATGTATCTCGCAGGTGATTGGCAAATACTGTTGTCTTTTCAGTGTTTGAACGACACCAGGTACCATTAGCATTTTGTATTGGAGCCAGAGTCCGGGTTGGTCTTTTCAAATATTTGGTTGCTCTCCAAAGATTGTGGGGCTCGCTGTTTGGTTCTGCTGAGGTTAAGAATTCATCTAGAGAGCGTGTACGCAAGACATAGAGCAGTTTCTTCAGTTGCTTGAGGGGTCAGGCATTGGATACCTATCGGGAATTGTGTTATCATTCAGTTTTTAAAAATCAATTACTAAACTATTTTTCGGTGTTCCATCTTCGTTGAAACCCTTTTTTCCTACTACCCATACCGGGGCATTATAAGGACTTCTACTGGCCCTAATTATGTTTTCCTTCAACATCCTGTTTATCTCCTGGCTAACAAAATTGTTAACCGAATGATTATAAGGATATTGTTTGCCGTATATCGCATTCTCATTTAATGTTCTTATCTCTCTTCTTATGTCTGTCCTAAAAGGTAGATACGTATGAATCTGAGAGTGCTTTAGTTTTTTTTTTGAACAACTTGTTCAAGAATACTTAAATCATCCGTTTCATTAACGGAGTGATTTTATCTATATATATATAAAAGAGTTCGTGCTGACTGACTGACTGACTGACTGATTGATTGGCAATCATCGCACAGCCCAAACCATAAGAGCTAGGATGCTGAAATTTTCACAGTAGGTTCCATCTATGATGAAAGTGCACACTTAGACGGGATTTTGGAAAATTCCACCCACAAGCGTGGAAAATCGCGGAAAACTGATGTATGAAACTTTTTTGTTTACCATCCAATCGGCTTCAAACTCATTTTCCGAGATCTACACAAAAATTAATTTGACACATATTTCATCGATTTTGGAAAATCCACCCCCATGGGTGGAAAATGGGGGTCTCAAAGTTGTATGGGCGAAAGTCTAATTTTAGTCGTTCACCTTCAAATTCATTTTCAAAGCTCTTCAAGTAAAATATATATTTTTTTTTTTTTAAACCACACAAAAAAAAGTCACTTCATTATAAAAATGTTTAAGCCATTTGGGAATTATAAGCACAAAACAAACAAAAAACAATTTCAATAAAATATATGTCAAACATCAGGCACTTCATTATAAAAATGCTTGAACCATTTGGGAATTATAGGCACAAAACGAAATAAAAACAAATTCAAATTCAATTCGACACGTGTATCAGCGATTTTGGGAAATTCGACCACATGGTCGGAAAATCGGTGGAAAACTCTGGCACTCGACATCTTTAAATTTTTTGTGATTGGCTTCAAACTCATTTTCAAGGTTCTATGGGAAAAAATAATAGGCGCGGTGGTCAAAGATTTTGGAAAATCTACCACCAAAGTCGGAAAATTCGTGGAAAACTGTTGTATGAAACTTTTTTGATTATCGTCCAATTGACTTCAAACTCACTTTGAAAGCTCTTTACATAAAATAATTCGACACGTGTATCAGCGATTTTGGGAAATTCGACCACATGGTCGGAAAATCGGTGGAAAAGTCTGGCATTTGACAATTATAATTTTCATGCGATTGGCTTCAAACTCATTTTCAAGGTTCTATGGGCAAAAATAATAGGCGCGGTGGTCAAAGATTTTGGAAAATATATCCCTAAGGTCGGAAAATACGCGGAAAACTGTTGTATGAAATTTTTTTGATTATCGTCCAATTGACTTCAAACTCATTTTCAAACTTCTGTTTATCATTCAATCATTTTGAAACTTATTTTTAAAGCACCTCACATTAAATAATTCGTCACATATGCTACCGGTTTTCAAAAATACACTTGGCTTTAAACTAATTTCCAAATATAAATACAAAAACCTCGGTACTTTGCGGGCAATACGACGGGTGGAAAACAGTTGGAAAGATTGATTCTGGATTCTGAGTATTATTCCAGAAATTGGCTTAAAATGCCAAATGATTTTGGAAAATCTACTCCGTGTCGCCACGGGCGGGAAATGGAAGTCAAGGACAAATGAGTGGGACATTTTTTTGTTGTTTTTTTTTTCAAAGACATTTTCATAGCCCTACACTGAAAACAAAAGTCACGTGGCTCAACTTTTTAGTTGTATTTCTTACGGTTGACAAAAGTAGTCAAATTCAAGAAAAAAAATGCATTTTCATATAAATATTTCCCCGGGCAAGGCCGGGATATTACCTGCTAGTTTTATATAAAGAAGAACTCGTAGAGGATATCGATGCCTTCCGACATCTGCTCTTTTCGATTCTTTTCTTCTTTTGTTTTTACTTCCTGTACCCATAAAATGGGTAAAAAGGGGGTATTGGATTTGTGCAAATGTCCGTCTGTCTGTCTGTCCGGATGAACGAGTCGATCTCAGCAACTATAAGAGCTAGAGACACCAAATTTGGAATGTAGGTTCCTGTATACCATACGCAGATCAAATTGTTTCCGTTCTCAGATATCTCTCCCCGTTCCCCCGCAATTCGATAAAAACGTTTTACAGCCACACTTTTAAAGATATTGCTTTGAGTTTTAGCATGTATAATACTTAAGTCACTTTTAACCTGCTGTCGAAATTTCAAGTCGATCGGATTAAAAACACGGAAGTTATTCAACGAACAAGATTCAGTACTATAGCGAGGGGGGAAGAAGAAGCACAACCATGACTTAAAATGCCTTGCGTACGCTGTGGCTCGCGTGTGTGTGTGTATGCTTTGTGTATGTGTGCGTGCATGTGTAAGTGACGAACATATGATTGGAAGTTTTAGAACTGGGTACAGGGAGTTTCGTAGTCGGGTATACTCGACTAGAGCATTCTTACTTGTTTTTTAATATCTTCGTCTTGCATCAGAAGCTGATGAAAACCAGATTCCAAATCGATGGTTGAAAAGAATCGTGCCTTGCCTGAGTTTGATAAAATAACTGAGGGGTCAGGCATTGGATACCTATCGGGAATTGTGTTATCATTCAGTTTTTAAAAATCAATTACTAAACTATTTTTCGGTGTTCCATCTTCGTTGAAACCCTTTTTTCCTACTACCCATACCGGGGCATTATAAGGACTTCTACTGGCCCTAATTATGTTTTCCTTCAACATCCTGTTTATCTCCTGGCTAACAAAATTGTTAACCGAATGATTATAAGGATATTGTTTGCCGTATATCGCATTCTCATTTAATGTTCTTATCTCTCTTCTTATGTCTGTCCTAAAAGGTAGATACGTATGAATCTGAGAGTGCTTTAGTTTTTTTTTTGAACAACTTGTTCAAGAATACTTAAATCATCCGTTTCATTAACGGAGTGATTTTATCTATATATATATAAAAGAGTTCGTGCTGACTGACTGACTGACTGACTGATTGATTGGCAATCATCGCACAGCCCAAACCATAAGAGCTAGGATGCTGAAATTTTCACAGTAGGTTCCATCTATGATGAAAGTGCACACTTAGACGGGATTTTGGAAAATTCCACCCACAAGCGTGGAAAATCGCGGAAAACTGATGTATGAAACTTTTTTGTTTACCATCCAATCGGCTTCAAACTCATTTTCCGAGATCTACACAAAAATTAATTTGACACATATTTCATCGATTTTGGAAAATCCACCCCCATGGGTGGAAAATGGGGGTCTCAAAGTTGTATGGGCGAAAGTCTAATTTTAGTCGTTCACCTTCAAATTCATTTTCAAAGCTCTTCAAGTAAAATATATATTTTTTTTTTTTTTAAACCACACAAAAAAAAGTCACTTCATTATAAAAATGTTTAAGCCATTTGGGAATTATAAGCACAAAACAAACAAAAAACAATTTCAATAAAATATATGTCAAACATCAGGCACTTCATTATAAAAATGCTTGAACCATTTGGGAATTATAGGCACAAAACGAAATAAAAACAAATTCAAATTCAATTCGACACGTGTATCAGCGATTTTGGGAAATTCGACCACATGGTCGGAAAATCGGTGGAAAACTCTGGCACTCGACACTTTTAGTTTTCATGCGATTGGCTTCAAACTCATTTTCAAGGTTCTATGGGAAAAAATAATAGGCGCGGTGGTCAAAGATTTTGGAAAATCTACCACCAAAGTCGGAAAATTCGTGGAAAACTGTTGTATGAAACTTTTTTGATTATCGTCCAATTGACTTCAAACTCACTTTGAAAGCTCTTTACATAAAATAATTCGACACGTGTATCAGCGATTTTGGGAAATTCGACCACATGGTCGGAAAATCGGTGGAAAAGTCTGGCATTTGACAATTATAATTTTCATGCGATTGGCTTCAAACTCATTTTCAAGGTTCTATGGGCAAAAATAATAGGCGCGGTGGTCAAAGATTTTGGAAAATCTATCCCTAAGGTCGGAAAATACGCGGAAAACTGTTGTATGAAATTTTTTTGATTATCGTCCAATTGACTTCAAACTCATTTTCAAACTTCTGTTTATCATTCAATCATTTTGAAACTTATTTTTAAAGCACCTCACATTAAATAATTCGTCACATATGCTACCGGTTTTCAAAAATACACTTGGCTTTAAACTAATTTCCAAATATAAATACAAAAACCTCGGTACTTTGCGGGCAATACGACGGGTGGAAAACAGTTGGAAAGATTGATTCTGGATTCTGAGTATTATTCCAGAAATTGGCTTAAAATGCCAAATGATTTTGGAAAATATACTCCACGTCGCCACGGGCGGGAAGTGGAAGTCAAGGACAAATGAGTGGGATTATTTGTTTAGTTTAATCGGCTTCAAAGATATTTTCATAGCCCTACATAAGAAACATTAGTCACGTGGCTCAACTATTTAGTTTCCTACCCCCACGGTATGGAATACTGTGATACGCTATTTATGTGTATTTCTTACGGTTGACGAAAGTAGTTAAATTTAAAAAAATGCACTTTCATCTAAATATTTCACCGGGCAAGGCCGGGGCATTACCTGCTAGTATTCTATAATATGTATGTCTTGTTTTGTTGAATATTTCACATTATTCGTGGATCGTAAATCTATTTTTTGAAATAAGTAGTTGTTGTTTAAATTGATTCAGTGGCTTGTTAGTTTCTTTAATTACATGGCTACTGTTAGCAGAATGAATGGTTTCATTATTGTACTTATGAAGATTCTTCTTCGGACATGAGATGGTCTTCATTAGAAATGTGATTAATCAATACCCTGGATAAAGCGTCAGCAACTACGTTAGTTGAACCTGGCTTGTAAAATATTTTAGGGGAAAATTCCTCTATGAAGGAATGCATGCCATCTTTTAATTTTTGAGTTAAGATTTCTTGCAGAAACTGCGAATGAAAGTGGTTGATGGTCTGTTTGAATTTCTAAATTTGTAACGCCATATAGATAATTCCTGAGATTTTTTAATGTCCATATTATGGCATATAATTCCCTTTCGTGGCGTTTCAAAGTTTTTGAAAAAAAATGTAATTGGTTTGTTTTTCTGTGAAAGGACAGCGCATATGGCGATATCGGAAGCGTCAAAACAAACTTTTTCGAGTAATCTGGTTGGGTTAGTTACATTTTTGCAATTAAATGTGATTTTAACTTTTCAAAAGCTGAGAAAACTTCTTCGTCTAGTGATATTTCTGTTCTTTTTAGATATATGTTTCGAAACCATACCGTTATGTCCCGCGGCTATGGCCTCGTAGTTTTTTAAAAATTTTCTGTAATAACCAGTAAATCCGAGGAAACCTCGTAATTCTCTTAAATTATTGGAAGGAGGGTATTTTAGAATAGATTCTATTTTTTGGGGGTCAGTTTTAATAATGTTATGTGATACTATGTATCCCAAAAATTCTAAGATAGAGTTTTAATGATTTGATGATGATTTGTTATAAATCATTAAAATGGTGTTCTGGAGTTTCTGAAAAAACTATAATATCGTCCATATATATGTGACAAGTTTTTCCAATTTTTTCACGTAGTATATTATCCATTGCTCTTTGGAGTATACTAGGTGCGTTCGCAAGCCCAAATGGCAAGCGAAGAAATTAAAATTTTCCATTATTAATGAAATATGCTGTTTACTCCCTGTACCTATAAAATGGGTAAAAAGGGGGTATTGGATTTGTGCAAAAGTATGTAACAGGCAGAAGGAGACATCTCCGACCCTATAAAGTATATATATTCTTGATCAGTATCGAAAGAGATTTCGATTTGGCCATGTCCGTCTGTCTGTCCGTCTGTCCGTCCGTATGTATGAACGCAAGGATCTCAGCAACTATAAGAGCTAGAGACACCAAATTTGGAATGTAGGTTCGTGTATAGCGGGAGCAGGTCAAGTTTGTTTCTGATCTCAGATATCTTACCCCGTTCCCCCGCAAATCGATCAAAACGTTTTACAGCCACAGTTTTAAAGATAGAGCTTTGGGATTTGGCATGTACACTTCTTTGGTCACTCTTAATCTACTGTCAAATTTCAAGTCGATCGGATAATAAACACGGAAGTTATGCAACGAACAATATTCAGTACTGGAGCGAGGGGGGAAGAAGAAGCACAACCACGACTTAAAATGCCTTGCGTACGCTGTGGCTCGCGTGTGTGTGTGTATGCTTTGTGTATGTGTGCGTGCATGTGTAAGTGACGAACATATGATTGGAAGTTTTAGAACTGGGTACAGGGAGTTTCGTAGTCGGGTATACTCGACTAGAGCATTCTTACTTGTTTTTTAATATCTTCGTCTTGCATCAGAAGCTGATGAAAACCAGATTCCAAATCGATGGTTGAAAAGAATCGTGCCTTGCCTGAGTTTGATAAAATAACTGAGGGGTCAGGCATTGGATACCTATCGGGAATTGTGTTATCATTCAGTTTTTAAAAATCAATTACTAAACTATTTTTCGGTATTCCATCTTCGTTAAAACCCTTTTTTCCTACTACCCATACCGGGGCATTATAAGGACTTCTACTGGCCCTAATTATGTTTTCCTTCAACATCCTGTTTATCTCCTGGCTAACAAAATTGTTAACCGAATGATTATAAGGATATTGTTTGCCGTATATCGCATTCTCATTTAATGTTCTTATCTCTCTTCTTATGTCTGTCCTAAAAGGTAGATACGTATGAATCTGAGAGTGCTTTAGTTTTTTTTTTGAACAACTTGTTCAAGAATACTTAAATCATCCGTTTCATTAACGGAGTGATTTTATCTATATATATATAAAAGAGTTCGTGCTGACTGACTGACTGACTGACTGATTGATTGGCAATCATCGCACAGCCCAAACCATAAGAGCTAGGATGCTGAAATTTTCACAGTAGGTTCCATCTATGATGAAAGTGCACACTTAGACGGGATTTTGGAAAATTCCACCCACAAGCGTGGAAAATCGCGGAAAACTGATGTATGAAACTTTTTTGTTTACCATCCAATCGGCTTCAAACTCATTTTCCGAGATCTACACAAAAATTAATTTGACACATATTTCATCGATTTTGGAAAATCCACCCCCATGGGTGGAAAATGGGGGTCTCAAAGTTGTATGGGCGAAAGTCTAATTTTAGTCGTTCACCTTCAAATTCATTTTCAAAGCTCTTCAAGTAAAATATATATTTTTTTTTTTTTTAAACCACACAAAAAAAAGTCACTTCATTATAAAAATGTTTAAGCCATTTGGGAATTATAAGCACAAAACAAACAAAAAACAATTTCAATAAAATATATGTCAAACATCAGGCACTTCATTATAAAAATGCTTGAACCATTTGGGAATTATAGGCACAAAACGAAATAAAAACAAATTCAAATTCAATTCGACACGTGTATCAGCGATTTTGGGAAATTCGACCACATGGTCGGAAAATCGGTGGAAAACTCTGGCACTCGACACTTTTAGTTTTCTTGCGATTGGCTTCAAACTCATTTTCAAGGTTCTATGGGAAAAAATAATAGGCGCGGTGGTCAAAGATTTTGGAAAATCTACCACCAAAGTCGGAAAATTCGTGGAAAACTGTTGTATGAAACTTTTTTGATTATCGTCCAATTGACTTCAAACTCACTTTGAAAGCTCTTTACATAAAATAATTCGACACGTGTATCAGCGATTTTGGGAAATTCGACCACATGGTCGGAAAATCGGTGGAAAAGTCTGGCATTTGACAATTATAATTTTCATGCGATTGGCTTCAAACTCATTTTCAAGGTTCTATGGGCAAAAATAATAGGCGCGGTGGTCAAAGATTTTGGAAAATATATCCCTAAGGTCGGAAAATACGCGGAAAACTGTTGTATGAAATTTTTTTGATTATCGTCCAATTGACTTCAAACTCATTTTCAAACTTCTGTTTATCATTCAATCATTTTGAAACTTATTTTTAAAGCACCTCACATTAAATAATTCGTCACATATGCTACCGGTTTTCAAAAATACACTTGGCTTTAAACTAATTTCCAAATATAAATACAAAAACCTCGGTACTTTGCGGGCAATACGACGGGTGGAAAACAGTTGGAAAGATTGATTCTGGATTCTGAGTATTATTCCAGAAATTGGCTTAAAATGCCAAATGATTTTGGAAAATCTACTCCGTGTCGCCACGGGCGGGAAATGGAAGTCAAGGACAAATGAGTGGGACATTTTTTTGTTGTTTTTTTTTTTCAAAGACATTTTCATAGCCCTACACTGAAAACAAAAGTCACGTGGCTCAACTTTTTAGTTGTATTTCTTACGGTTGACAAAAGTAGTCAAATTCAAGAAAAAAAATGCATTTTCATATAAATATTTCCCCGGGCAAGGCCGGGATATTACCTGCTAGTTTTATATAAAGAAGAACTCGTAGAGGATATCGATGCCTTCCGACATCTGCTCTTTTCGATTCTTTTCTTCTTTTGTTTTTACTTCCTGTACCCATAAAATGGGTAAAAAGGGGGTATTGGATTTGTGCAAATGTCCGTCTGTCTGTCTGTCCGGATGAACGAGTCGATCTCAGCAACTATAAGAGCTAGAGACACCAAATTTGGAATGTAGGTTCCTGTATACCATACGCAGATCAAATTGTTTCCGTTCTCAGATATCTCTCCCCGTTCCCCCGCAATTCGATAAAAACGTTTTACAGCCACACTTTTAAAGATATTGCTTTGAGTTTTAGCATGTATAATACTTTAGTCACTTTTAACCTGCTGTCGAAATTTCAAGTCGATCGGATTAAAAACACGGAAGTTATTCAACGAACAAGATTCAGTACTATAGCGAGGGGGGAAGAAGAAGCACAACCACGACTTAAAATGCCTTGCGTACGCTGTGGCTCGCGTGTGTGTGTGTATGCTTTGTGTATGTGTGCGTGCATGTGTAAGTGACGAACATATGATTGGAAGTTTTAGAACTGGGTACAGGGAGTTTCGTAGTCGGGTATACTCGACTAGAGCATTCTTACTTGTTTTTTAATATCTTCGTCTTGCATCAGAAGCTGATGAAAACCAGATTCCAAATCGATGGTTGAAAAGAATCGTGCCTTGCCTGAGTTTGATAAAATAACTGAGGGGTCAGGCATTGGATACCTATCGGGAATTGTGTTATCATTCAGTTTTTAAAAATCAATTACTAAACTATTTTTCGGTGTTCCATCTTCGTTGAAACCCTTTTTTCCTACTACCCATACCGGGGCATTATAAGGACTTCTACTGGCCCTAATTATGTTTTCCTTCAACATCCTGTTTATCTCCTGGCTAACAAAATTGTTAACCGAATGATTATAAGGATATTGTTTGCCGTATATCGCATTCTCATTTAATGTTCTTATCTCTCTTCTTATGTCTGTCCTAAAAGGTAGATACGTATGAATCTGAGAGTGCTTTAGTTTTTTTTTTGAACAACTTGTTCAAGAATACTTAAATCATCCGTTTCATTAACGGAGTGATTTTATCTATATATATATAAAAGAGTTCGTGCTGACTGACTGACTGACTGACTGATTGATTGGCAATCATCGCACAGCCCAAACCATAAGAGCTAGGATGCTGAAATTTTCACAGTAGGTTCCATCTATGATGAAAGTGCACACTTAGACGGGATTTTGGAAAATTCCACCCACAAGCGTGGAAAATCGCGGAAAACTGATGTATGAAACTTTTTTGTTTACCATCCAATCGGCTTCAAACTCATTTTCCGAGATCTACACAAAAATTAATTTGACACATATTTCATCGATTTTGGAAAATCCACCCCCATGGGTGGAAAATGGGGGTCTCAAAGTTGTATGGGCGAAAGTCTAATTTTAGTCGTTCACCTTCAAATTCATTTTCAAAGCTCTTCAAGTAAAATATATATTTTTTTTTTTTTTAAACCACACAAAAAAAAGTCACTTCATTATAAAAATGTTTAAGCCATTTGGGAATTATAAGCACAAAACAAACAAAAAACAATTTCAATAAAATATATGTCAAACATCAGGCACTTCATTATAAAAATGCTTGAACCATTTGGGAATTATAGGCACAAAACGAAATAAAAACAAATTCAAATTCAATTCGACACGTGTATCAGCGATTTTGGGAAATTCGACCACATGGTCGGAAAATCGGTGGAAAACTCTGGCACTCGACACTTTTAGTTTTCATGCGATTGGCTTCAAAGTCATTTTCAAGGTTCTATGGGAAAAAATAATAGGCGCGGTGGTCAAAGATTTTGGAAAATCTACCACCAATGTCGGAAAATTCGTGGAAAACTGTTGTATGAAACTTTTTTGATTATCGTCCAATTGACTTCAAACTCACTTTGAAAGCTCTTTACATAAAATAATTCGACACGTGTATCAGCGATTTTGGGAAATTCGACCACATGGTCGGAAAATCGGTGGAAAAGTCTGGCATTTGACAATTATAATTTTCATGCGATTGGCTTCAAACTCATTTTCAAGGTTCTATGGGCAAAAATAATAGGCGCGGTGGTCAAAGATTTTGGAAAATCTATCCCTAAGGTCGGAAAATACGCGGAAAACTGTTGTATGAAATTTTTTTGATTATCGTCCAATTGACTTCAAACTCATTTTCAAACTTCTGTTTATCATTCAATCATTTTGAAACTTATTTTTAAAGCACCTCACATTAAATAATTCGTCACATATGCTACCGGTTTTCAAAAATACACTTGGCTTTAAACTAATTTCCAAATATAAATACAAAAACCTCGGTACTTTGCGGGCAATACGACGGGTGGAAAACAGTTGGAAAGATTGATTCTGGATTCTGAGTATTATTCCAGAAATTGGCTTAAAATGCCAAATGATTTTGGAAAATCTACTCCGTGTCGCCACGGGCGGGAAATGGAAGTCAAGGACAAATGAGTGGGACATTTTTTTGTTGTTTTTTTTTTTCAAAGACATTTTCATAGCCCTACACTGAAAACATAAGTCACGTGGCTCAACTTTTTAGTTGTATTTCTTACGGTTGACAAAAGTAGTCAAATTCAAGAAAAAAAATGCATTTTCATATAAATATTTCCCCGGGCAAGGCCGGGATATTACCTGCTAGTTTTATATAAAGAAGAACTCGTAGAGGATATCGATGCCTTCCGACATCTGCTCTTTTCGATTCTTTTCTTCTTTTGTTTTTACTTCCTGTACCCATAAAATGGGTAAAAAGGGGGTATTGGATTTGTGCAAATGTCCGTCTGTCTGTCTGTCCGGATGAACGAGTCGATCTCAGCAACTATAAGAGCTAGAGACACCAAATTTGGAATGTAGGTTCCTGTATACCATACGCAGATCAAATTGTTTCCGTTCTCAGATATCTCTCCCCGTTCCCCCGCAATTCGATAAAAACGTTTTACAGCCACACTTTTAAAGATATTGCTTTGAGTTTTAGCATGTATAATACTTTAGTCACTTTTAACCTGCTGTCGAAATTTCAAGTCGATCGGATTAAAAACACGGAAGTTATTCAACGAACAAGATTCAGTACTATAGCGAGGGGGGAAGAAGAAGCACAGCCACGACTTAAAATGCCTCGCCTGCGCTGTCGCGTGAGGTGTCGCTTGTGTGTGTACGGCTTTGTGTATGTGCAAGTGCATGCAGATGCGATCGGAAATTTTGGACCTGGGTACAGGGAGTTTTGTAGTCGGGTATACTCGACTATAGCATTCTTACTTGTTTTCGCTTAAGGTTCTGCTATAGTACATTTTTTACTCCCTGTACCCATAAAATGGGTAAAAAGGGGGTATTGGATTTGTGCAAAAGTATGTAACAGGCAGAAGGAGACATCTCCGACCCTATAAAGTATATATATTCTTGATCAGTATCAAAAGAGATTTCGATTTGGCCATGTCCGTCTGTCTGTCCGTCCGTACGTATGAACGCAACGATCTCAGCAACTATAAGAACTAGAGACACCAAATTTGGAATGTAGGTTCGTGTATAGCAGGCGCAGGTCAAGTTTGTTTCTGATCTCAGCTATCTCCCCCCGTTCTCCCACAATTCGATCAAAACGTTTTACAGCCACATTTTTAAAGATATAGCTTTGGGATTTGGTATGCATAATACTAAAGTCACTCTTGATCTACTGTCCAAATTTCAAGTCGATGGGATAATAAACACGGAAGTTATTCAACGAACAAGATTCAGTACTAGAGCGTGGGGGGGGGGGGGGAAAGAAGCACAACCACGACTTAAAATGCCTTGCGTACGCTGTGGCTCGCGTGTGAGCAGGTTTGTCTATGTGTGCGTGCATGTGTAAGAGACGAACATATGATTGGAAGTTTTAGACCTGGGTACAGGGAGTTTTGTAGTCGGGTAAGCTCGACTAAAGCATTCTTACTTGTTATTTATTTTTTTTGTTTACTCTGCAGATGAAGGGGAGCTCGCCCCCTGTTTCTATAAAAAATTACCTTCTTTGAGATTATTAACTCGCATCAATTTGTTTTGTTGTTGAACCGAAAGGAGAGCAGCTTCTCGTTTCTTTGGATGCACAAAATTTTGTTTCTGAGGCTATGAATAGGGTTTGTTTTGTAATTGGATGGATTTATCTATATCCATGGGTTCCTGTGGATGCTAAGGGGTATTGTTGCTTTGAGCAAAATTTTGATTTTGTGAAACCTGATTGAAACGTAAACGATTGTCGTACTTTTTATTAGATTGATTTAGGTTTTCAGCTTTCTTTTGCTGTTTTTTGTAACCGGAGTTTTGATTATTATGTTGTTGAGAGTTAGAGAAATGGTTATATGCGAAGTTAGCTCTTTGATAATTAGCTTCGAGATCCTGGGCTTTTGCTAAAGCATTAGGCATGTTTTCTGGTTTTAGAGAAAATAGTATCTCTGACGGAGAACCGTTAAGGCCTGTGATAACAATTCGTAAAGCATTATCCCTATTTTTATTATTCATTTCTGTGACAATACTGACCTTATCGCCGTATGTCATGATTGTTTTATTTATAAAAGGGGCAATTTTTTATTAACTAAATTGTAATATTCAAGGACAGTAAGATTACCCTACCCTATCTTGAAAGTATAGCTTCGAAATTAAGAACTGTACCATGGTTAGTTAGAGTATCATTAGCTCTACCTGGTCCCTTATTTCTTGAATGGTCAAAGCGCCTACATACTTTCCACTTCCTTCTTTGTACATTCGCATAGCACAACAAGCTGCTTCACGCCAACTAACATATGCATTATAACTACCGGAGAATTCTGGTATGGAATTAATAACATCGAAAGATTCTTCACAACGAATAGTATCATTGATTTCACTAATTTTGAATTCCTGTTCAACATTTGGAGAAATAGTAAGTTGCAATTTTAATTCTGCAATTTGGTCATGAAGTGTTCTAGTCTGAGTTGCAATCAACTGAGCCACCAAATCAGCTGCTAAATTATTATTAGTCATTTTTAGATTTTCAATTAAGTCGTCCAGTTTTTAACAATTATTATCCTTACAACTGTTTCAAACATTTATTATCTGTTTTTTATTTTTACAATTTAGCTTTTTATAAATACAATATATATATATATATATACACTGCCGCTCAACTGAATAGGTTCACGATTTCTATCAAAGTTATTGGATCAAATCTCTTTAAGTAATTGGGCGATTGCGATGAAATATATTTTATTTTATAGAAAATTTAATTCTTAATAATAAACATATATATATACACTGCCGCTCAACTGAAAATTAGTTTCATATATATATATATATATATTTATATATATTGTTATCTTATATATATATAAAACTATAAGAAATTATAAAATACTAGCAGGTAATATCCCGGCCTTGCCCGGGGAAATATTTAGATGAAAATGCATTTTTTTCTTGAATTTGACTGCTTTCGTCAACCGTAAGATATACAACTAAATAGTTGAGCCACGTGACTAATGTTTTCAGTGTAGGGCTATGTAAATGTCTTTGAAAAAAATAAACAACAAAAAAATGTCCCACTCATTTGTCCTTGACTTCCATTTCCCGCCCGTGGCGACACGGAGTAGATTTTCCAAAATCATTTGGCACTTTAAGCCAATTTCAAGAATAATACTAAGAATCCAGATTAAATCTTTCCAACTCATTTCCGCCCGTTGTATTGCCTGCAAAGTACCGAGGTTTTAGTATTTATTTATATTTTTCAAAACCGGTAGCACATGTGACGAATTATTTAATGTGAGGTGCTTTGAAAATTAGTTTCAAAATGATTGAATGATAAACAGAAGTTAATCAAAATAACTGCGGTTGCTAAGAGCGTGACGTCATTGTTGAGATTCTTGGCAATGAGAGAGCTAGATGGAGTTGAACTTGCTTGGGGGGGGGGGGGGGGGGGGGGGGGGGGGGGTGATTGCACCGCAACACCCACTCGATGTACAGGCACGCACCTGATGACCTTTTTTCAAGCAATTCAGGCATAAGTCAAGCTTCTTTGCCTCCTTGAGCCGAAACAAAGGTGACAGGTTGCCAAAAAGTGTGCATGAATATATAGCATGCTCTTGCTTGCCACAAAATCCACAAACGGAATTACAAGAGTTAGTTGCTACAAATGTACTTCTACTGTTGTTAATTTTGTTGCTCTTTCCAACCTGCTTGCCAGACGAGTAGGTTGCCGTGGCATGTTCCATATTTTCCATTCGCTGGCATCGAGCATCCAAGAACGCTGTAAATTCGGCAATCGATGGTATCTCGGCCATTGATACATGCTCCTCCCATTTAGATTGCGTTGCGCTGCCCATTTTTTGAAGAAGCATGTAAATTAGCATGCATTCAGCTATTTGCTCTGCACTTCCCATTGCCTGCAAAGCGCGCAAGTGCGCATTCAGGCTATCCGAAAATTGACGCAGCTTACTTGCGGACGACGTTTCTAATCTCTCAAGCCTCAGAATCTCGCAGACGTGTGCCTGAAAAACAAGACGTTTGTTACTAAAACGCTTATTAAGCAAATCCAAAGCCACGGAATAATTTTCCGCAGAAATCTCCAACGCCCTTATAGCATCCAAAGCTGGACCTTGCACACAGGATCGCAGGTTTTGGAGTTTCTCGATACTTGACAAATTCGGATCCTTGTCGATGATAGTTTTAAACATTGACGAAAAATCAGCAAACTCCGTGTAACCACCCGAAAATGTTGGCAGTTTTAGTTCGGGGATGCGGGATCGATTTGCCATAAACACGGTTGGCCGGTCCAATGAGTCATCGTGGCGAAACGTGGAACAAGTCGGATGTTCAGTTTGCCGTTTCTGAATATGATACCGAGCACGAACTTCGACCGTTATCACGAACTCGTCAATCACTTCGCAATTTGCTACCGATTTCGTTATAGTCTAGTTCTTCGAGAGAGTCATGCGCGCTTCTAAATGCCGTCTTAATATTCGAAATCAAGTTTAAACGCACTTCTAATTCAATATTATTCATTGCATTGATTTTGGCATCACTAAGTTCAATTTCCATGGACTTTGCACGTTTAAATAGCGCATTGACCTTGCGCTTAAGAAATGTCACCCTGTTTGCCGTACCGGCATTGTTCGCGTTTTCTTCGTCTGCCATAGTTCCGTTATTCTATGCGCACACTCAAAACCGAAAACTGAGTAAGCGAGAAGAAACGGACACTGTACTTGTTTGTATAAAACGCGCACCAACGGTAAATGTGCATATGTATGTATGTATGCAACTATGCGCGCACTTTGCTAACAAGCAAGAGTAATTGTTTTAAATAATTATTAACAAATTATTAATATCACGTCGGGGTCACCAAATTATGTTGCGGCTAGGGTGAGCTTTTTCACTAGCACCTCTGACTCAAATAGTCAGCAAATTAATCCAATTGTCAAATTATTTCGCGGCTAGAGTGAACCCTTTCACTAGCACTTCTGACTCAAAATAGTCAGCAATTAATCCAATTGTTTGAACCACCAAATGCAAAACAAAAACGCACGAACACTGCTTCTGTTTAAAGCAAATACAATTTGGGGTTTATTGGCAAATGTTTAATAATGTTTGTTGCACAAAAGGTTGTTTTATGTAAGTCAAGCGACAGGCCAACGTGCTTGCCGCTTGTTACAATTTTGATTCCGAGACGAACAATTCGATATGATAGATAATTTCACACTGAGAGTCGAATTCAAGATCGGTTGCAGCTGAACCAAAAGGGTCCAGCGCGGGCGACAAAACAGTAAGCTACATATGAGCGCAATGAGTGCGTTTGTTCGAAACTACATTTTGTTTGTGCTGCCAACGCCTAAGCTGCGCTGCCTGGTGAGGCGCTGAACCGAACAACTTTCTTATCAACAGAAAAATTATATGCTTCTAAAAAACTCGAGTGTCCTACGAAATTTTAATAAACAAAATACTAAGTGTAAAAAATATAACGCTATTAAAGAACAGAAACGTGAACGTGCAAATCTATATATATAAAAGAGTTCGTGCTGACTGACTGACTGACTGACTGACTGATTGATTGGCAATCATCGCACAGCCCAAACCATAAGAGCTAGGATGCTGAAATTTTCACAGAAGCTTCCATCTATGATGAAAGTGCACACTAAGACGGGATTTTGGAAAATTCCACCCACAAGCGTGGAAAATCGCGGAAAACTGTTGTATGAAACTTTTTTGTTTACCATCCAATCAGGTTCAAACTCATTTTCAGAGATCTATACAAAAATTCATTTGACACATATTTCACCGATTTTGGAAAATCCACCCCCATGGGTGGAAAATGGGGGTCTCAAGGTTGTATGGGCGAAAGTCTAATTTTATTCCGATCACCTTCAAATTCATTTTCAAAGCTCTTCACGTAAAATAATTCGACACGTGTATCAGCGATTTTGGGAAATTCGACCACATGGTCGGAAAATCGGTGGAAAAGTCTGGCATTCGACATTTACAATTTTCATGCGATTGGCTTCAAACTCATTTTCAAGGTTCCATGGGAAAAAATAATATTCGCGGTGGTCAAAGATTTTGGAAAATCTACTCCCAAAGTCGGAAAATTCGTGGAAAACTGTTGTTTGAAACTTTTTTGATTATCGTCCGATTGACTTCAAACTCATTTCAAAGCTCTTCACATTAAATAATTTGACACGTGTATCAACGATTTTGGGAAATTCCACCACATGGTCGGAAAATCGGTGGAAAAGTCTGGCATTCGACATTTACAATTTTCATGCGATTGGCTTCAAACTCATTTTCAAGGTTCCATGGGCAAAAATAATATTCGCGGTGGTCAAAGATTTTGGAAAAGCTGCCCCCAAAGCCGGAAAATTCACGGAAAACTGTTGTATGAATTTTGTTTTTATTATGTTCCAATTGACTTCAAACTTCTGTTTATCATTCAATCATTTTGAAACTAATTTTCAAAGCACCTCACATTAAATAATTCGTCACATGTGCTACCGGTTTTGAAAAATATAAATAAATACTAAAACCTCGGTACTTTGCAGGCAATACAACGGGCGGAAATGAGTTGGAAAGATTTAATCTGGATTCTTAGTATTATTCTTGAAATTGGCTTAAAGTGCCAAATGATTTTGGAAAATCTACTCCGTGTCGCCACGGGCGGGAAATGGAAGTCAAGGACAAATGAGTGGGACATTTTTTTGTTGTTTTTTTTTTTCAAAGACATTTACATAGCCCTACACTGAAAACATTAGTCACGTGGCTCAACTATTTAGTTGTATATCTTACGGTTGACGAAAGCAGTCAAATTCAAGAAAAAAATGCATTTTCATCTAAATATTTCCCCGGGCAAGGCCGGGATATTACCTGCTAGTATTTTATAATTTCTTATAGTTTTATATATATATATATATATGTCGAATGCCAGACTTTTCAACCGATTTCCGACCATGGAGCTGAATTTCCCAAAATCGCTGATACACGTGTCAAATTATTTAATGTGAAGAGCTTTGAAAATGAGTTTGAAGTCAATCGGACGATAATCAAAAAAGTTTCATACAACAGTTTTCCACGAATTTTCCGACTTTGAGAGTAGATTTTCCAAAATCTTTGACCACCGCGAATATTATTTTTGCCCATGGAACCTTGAAAATGAGTTTGAAGCCAATCGCATGAAAATTGTAAATGTCGAATGCCAGACTTTTCCACCGATTTTCCGACCATGTGGTGGAATTTCCCAAAATCGTTGATACACGTGTCAAATTATTTAATGTGAAGAGCTTTGAAATGAGTTTGAAGTCAATCGGACGATAATCAAAAAAGTTTCAAACAACAGTTTTCCACGAATTTTCCGACTTTGGGAGTAGATTTTCCAAAATCTTTGACCACCGCGAATATTATTTTTTCCCATGGAACCTTGAAAATGAGTTTGAAGCCAATCGCATGAAAATTGTAAATGTCGAATGCCAGACTTTTCCACCGATTTTCCGACCATGTGGTCGAATTTCCCAAAATCGCTGATACACGTGTCGAATTATTTTACGTGAAGAGCTTTGAAAATGAATTTGAAGGTGATCGGAATAAAATTAGACTTTCGCCCATACAACCTTGAGACCCCCATTTTCCACCCATGGGGGTGGATTTTCCAAAATCGGTGAAATATGTGTCAAATGAATTTTTGTATAGATCTCTGAAAATGAGTTTTAACCTGATTGGATGGTAAACAAAAAAGTTTCATACAACAGTTTTCCGCGATTTTCCACGCTTGTGGGTGGAATTTTCCAAAATCCCGTCTTAGTGTGCACTTTCATCATAAATGGAAGCTTCTGTGAAAATTTCAGCATCCTAGCTCTTATGGTTTGGGCTGTGCGATGATTGCCAATCAATCAGTCAGTCAGTCAGTCAGTCAGTCAGCACGAACTCTTTTATATATATAGATTTGCACGTTCACGTTTCTGTTCTTTAATAGCGTTATATTTTTTACACTTAGTATTTTGTTTATTAAAATTTCGTAGGACACTCGAGTTTTTTAGAAGCATATAATATTTCTGTTGATAAGAAAGTTGTTCGGTTCAGCGCCTCACCAGGCAGCGCAGCTTAGGCGTTGGCAGCACAAACAAAATGTAGTTTCGAACAAACGCACTCATTGCGCTCATATGTAGCTTACTGTTTTGTCGCCCGCGCTGGACCCTTTTGGTTCAGCTGCAACCGATCTTGAATTCGACTCTCAGTGTGAAATTATCTATCATATCGAATTGTTCGTCTCGGAATCAAAATTGTAACAAGCGGCAAGCACGTTGGCCTGTCGCTTGACTTACATAAAACAACCTTTTGTGCAACAAACATTATTAAACATTTGCCAATAAACCCCAAATTGTATTTGCTTTAAACAGAAGCAGTGTTCGTGCGTTTTTGTTTTGCATTTGGTGGTTCAAACAATTGGATTAATTGCTGACTATTTTGAGTCAGAAGTGCTAGTGAAAGGGTTCACTCTAGCCGCGAAATAATTTGACAATTGGATTAATTTGCTGACTATTTGAGTCAGAGGTGCTAGTGAAAAAGCTCACCCTAGCCGCAACATAATTTGGTGACCCCGACGTGATATTAATAATTTGTTAATAATTATTTAAAACAATTACTCTTGCTTGTTAGCAAAGTGCGCGCATAGTTGCATACATACATACATATGCACATTTACCGTTGGTGCGCGTTTTATACAAACAAGTACAGTGTCCGTTTCTTCTCGCTTACTCAGTTTTCGGTTTTGAGTGTGCGCATAGAATAACGGAACTATGGCAGACGAAGAAAACGCGAACAATGCCGGTACGGCAAACAGGGTGACATTTCTTAAGCGCAAGGTCAATGCGCTATTTAAACGTGCAAAGTCCATGGAAATTGAACTTAGTGATGCCAAAATCAATGCAATGAATAATATTGAATTAGAAGTGCGTTTAAACTTGATTTCGAATATTAAGACGGCATTTAGAAGCGCGCATGACTCTCTCGAAGAACTAGACTATAACGAAATCGGTAGCAAATTGCGAAGTGATTGACGAGTTCGTGATAACGGTCGAAGTTCGTGCTCGGTATCATATTCAGAAACGGCAAACTGAACATCCGACTTGTTCCACGTTTCGCCACGATGACTCATTGGACCGGCCAACCGTGTTTATGGCAAATCGATCCCGCATCCCCGAACTAAAACTGCCAACATTTTCGGGTGGTTACACGGAGTTTGCTGATTTTTCGTCAATGTTTAAAACTATCATCGACAAGGATCCGAATTTGTCAAGTATCGAGAAACTCCAAAACCTGCGATCCTGTGTGCAAGGTCCAGCTTTGGATGCTATAAGGGCGTTGGAGATTTCTGCGGAAAATTATTCCGTGGCTTTGGATTTGCTTAATAAGCGTTTTAGTAACAAACGTCTTGTTTTTCAGGCACACGTCTGCGAGATTCTGAGGCTTGAGAGATTAGAAACGTCGTCCGCAAGTAAGCTGCGTCAATTTTCGGATAGCCTGAATGCGCACTTGCGCGCTTTGCAGGCAATGGGAAGTGCAGAGCAAATAGCTGAATGCATGCTAATTTACATGCTTCTTCAAAAAATGGGCAGCGCAACGCAATCTAAATGGGAGGAGCATGTATCAATGGCCGAGATACCATCGATTGCCGAATTTACAGCGTTCTTGGATGCTCGATGCCAGCGAATGGAAAATATGGAACATGCCACGGCAACCTACTCGTCTGGCAAGCAGGTTGGAAAGAGCAACAAAATTAACAACAGTAGAAGTACATTTGTAGCAACTAACTCTTGTAATTCCGTTTGTGGATTTTGTGGCAAGCAAGAGCATGCTATATATTCATGCACACTTTTTGGCAACCTGTCACCTTTGTTTCGGCTCAAGGAGGCAAAGAAGCTTGACTTATGCCTGAATTGCTTGAAAAAAGGTCATCAGGTGCGTGCCTGTAAATCGAGTGGGTGTCGCACCTGTGGTATGAAGCATCATACACGCCAATTTCGTCAGCGCAACCTGGTGCATTGCCTTTGTCTCAATCTGCGGCGCAATCACCCCCCAAGAATAACTGATCATCAACCGAGTTTTCTGTTGACATTGCAGATTGGAGGATTCCCGATAATATACGGTTAGCGGATCCAGCATTTTTCAGGCCTCAACGCATTGATCTCCTTATAGGAGCAAGCCTATTTTTTGGCCTTTTCTCAGTCGGCCAAGTCGAGCTGGCGCCAGGATTACCATTGCTGCAAAAAACTCGTTTTGGTTGGGTGGTATCGGGAGGAGGGCATCAATCCCGCAGAACAGCATTGGTTTCAACACATTCCACAGCGACTATTGAGGAGGATTCGCACGACAATATCGCGGTGTTGCTGAAACGGTTCTGGGAGATCGAATGTTGCGGCTTGGCATCAGACAAAGTTAAGCAGGAAGATGTTGACTGCCAAGATCACTTCAGGAATCATTTTTCTCGCCTGCCATCTGGGGAATTTTCAGTGAAGCTGCCTCTGAAGCGAAACTTGGATGTATTGGGGGACTCATACACGCAAGCGTTTCGTCGTTTTGTCAATTTGGAGAGAAGGCTGGAGCGTCATCCGCAGCTTTAAGCGCAGTACTGTGCATTTATAAAGGAATATCGAGATTTGGCTCACATGTCGTTAGTGGGGCCCGAATCAACTCCTTTATGCAGATGTTATTTGCCTCATCATTGTGTCCTGAAGGAGGACAGCACTACTACCAAGCTTCGAGTCGTACTCGATGGCTCAGCAGCAACATCTTCAGGATTTTCGCTTAATGATGTCCTCATGACAGGACCCATCATCCAAGCGATTTGTTTTTCTCTGTTTCGCCCAAGCAGCTGTCTTTAAGGCCAACGAAGCGCTCTATGCTGTCCACCATAGCTCGCTTCTATGACCCTCTCGGCTTGATTGGGCCGGTCATAACGAAAGCGAAGATATTTTTGCAGCTCTTGTGGAAGGAAAGGCTTCAGTGGAATGAGAGTTTGCCAGTCTCTCTCACAACTGCATGGATGACTTTTTGCGATAATCTATCAAATTCGCAGCGTTTTGTTTTTCCACGTTTGGTCTCATATCCAGATTCAGAAGTTGACGTTGATGGTTTCTGCGATGCCAGCATACATGCGTACGGAGCATGCATTTATATCCTATCGAAGTCCACTGAAAGTACGCATGGTCATCTTTTATGTTCCAGATCCCGTGTGGCTCCTCTGAAGGCTCTTACAGTTCCAAAGCTGGAGCTTTGTGGTGCTGCATTGCTCTCTGAGCTTATTAACGAGATCGCGAGTATACAACTGTTTTCTGGAAAGTTTTACTGTTGGTCAGACTCAACAACTGTTCTGTCTTGGATTCGGAATGAGCCGACGCAATTCAATATATTCGTATCAAATAGAGTCGCCAGCATTCAGAAGCTAACAGCGCAGATGGAATGGCGGTATGTCCCAACAAAAATGAATCCAGCGGACATTTTATCAAGAGGTGTTTTGCCTACGGATTTGCTACTGTCTCGATTATGGTTTCATGGACCAATTTTTCTTTCCAATGATAAGAGCGCATGGCCAGCGACATCAATTCCAAAGGCGCCACTTTTAGAGCTTCGGAAGCGGGTTCTGATTGCAGTTTGCCCCTTTGTCGACATTACAGAAGTACATAAATATGCAAACTCCTTCTACAAATTGCAACGCATGTTTGGATTTATGTTCAAGTTTCAGAAGGGAATTAAATCTGTTGGATTAACAGTAGCTGACATAGCTGGAGGCAACCGGATGCTTATTCGTTCAATACAGCAAGCGCATTTGTGGTCGGACTACAAGCATATTAAGGATAACGGGCGTGCGTCTTCGTCTAGCTCTATTTCATCACTTGATCCCTTTGTTGATAAATTTGGAATTTTGCGCGTTGGTGGTAGGCTGAGGAATTCATCACTTGACTTTTGCGCTCGCCATCCTATCATACTCCCTAAAGGTCATCCTGTCACTAAGGCGATGATTACATCTTCCATGAGCGAAACTTGCACGCTGGCCCACGAGCGTTGTTGGCAATTATTCGGCATCAGTATTGGCCTATTGGTGGTCGGAGAACTGTTTTGAGCGTCGTCAACAAATGTATCAGATGTTTCAGAGCAAGACCTCGATTACTTCAACACATCATGGCGGACTTGCCAAAGGAGAGAGTGGATGACTCAGCGTATACTTTCATGATCACCGGAGTACATTTTTGTGGTCCATTTCATTATAAAAGCGAAGTTCGCACCAGGCCACCAATCAAATGCTATATCTCCGTATTCAGTTGCTTTGCGACTTAGGCCGTGCACTAAGAATTGGTCCAGGATTTGTCGAACTCAGCGTTCCTTAGCGCTCTTCAGCGTTTTATTTGCACCAGGTGTCGCCCGAAGGAAATCTGGTCGGACAATGCAACCAACTTCGTAGGCGCCAAGAATGAACTGCAGCAGCTTAAGCAATTATTTATGAGCGACAAGCATCGAAAGGCAGTACAAGATTTTTGTGTGGCGGATTCTATTGACTGGCGATTCATCCCACCTCGCTCCCCGCACTTTGGCGGGCTTTGGGAGGCCGCAGTAAAAACGGCAAAGTACCATTTTTATCGATCCGCTGCTAGTTCGCTCCTTAGTTTTGATGATTTGCGTACACTTGTTTGTCATATCACTGCATTCATTAATTCGCGCCCATTACTTCCAGTTACAGAGCATCCAGATGATCTTGATGTTTTGACGCCAGCTCATTTTTTGGGTACAACACCGCCCAAGTCGCTTGCTGTTCCAGATATCACTGGATTAAACTTCAATCGCCTCGATCGTTGGCAGCGCGTGTCTTATCTTCAGCAAACGTTCTGGTCACGGTGGCGAGAAGAGTACCTGACTCTCCTGCAGGAGAGGTCTAAGTGGAGATCTGATCAACTTGGACTTGGTGTCGGCGACGTTGTTCTCGTGAAGAACGAGAATCTTCCCCCTCTCAGTTGGCCCCTGGCAAGAGTAACCAAGCTGATCGTCGGGGCGGATGGCGTAGCACGAGTCGCGGAACTGAAGACTGCCACTGGAATCACAACTAGAGCTATTGCAAAGCTGTGTTCGCTGCCAAAGAGGGACGTTGAAGACTCGGGTCCTCCAACGGGGGAAGTATGTTCGGTTCAGCGCCTCACCAGGCAGCGCAGCTTAGGCATTGGCAGCACAAACAAAATGTAGTTTCCAACAAACGCACTCATTGCGCTCATTTGTAGCTTACTGTTTTGTCGCCCGCGCTGGACCCTTTTGGTTCAGCTGCAACCGATCTTGAATTCGACTCTCAGTGTGAAATTATCTATCATATCGAATTGTTCGTCTCGGAATCAAAATTGTAACAAGCGGCAAGCACGTTGGCCTGTCGCTTGACTTACATAAAACAACCTTTTGTGCAACAAACATTATTAAACATTTGCCAATAAACCCCAAATTGTATTTGCTTTAAACAGAAGCAGTGTTCGTGCGTTTTTGTTTTGCATTTGGTGGTTCAAACAATTGGATTAATTGCTGACTATTTTGAGTCAGAAGTGCTAGTGAAAGGGTTCACTCTAGCCGCGAAATAATTTGACAATTGGATTAATTTGCTGACTATTTGAGTCAGAGGTGCTAGTGAAAAAGCTCACCCTAGCCGCAACAAAAGTCTTAATGCACTTTTTCACTTTCGAGTTTTTTAGGGGCACATGATTTTTCTGTTGATAAGAAAATTTTTAATGCACTATTTTATTGAGTTTTAAAACGAGGCACACGATATTTCTGTTTATAGGAAATTTTTAATGCTCGATTTTTTTTATTTTGACATCAGGTTACGGTTATTTTTTTTACTCGCAAATCACTAAGGATTTTTATTATTATCCTTTTATTGTATTTTGAAACGCGAGCCCCGCGTTGGGCGCCAATTAACTATTTAGTATTTACTAAATAGAAAAAAAATTATTGTTTAGTGGAAGGCAAGACCCGTTTTATTCGATATCAAAATAAGAACTAAAGTACAATCGTGATCTTATGCTGCAAGTCAGCTAACGTTATTCTAAAGCTTCTTTCTGAAGGTTCAAAAGCTTGCGGGGGCGTAAGTCAGCTGTTTATTCTAAAGCTTTAAGATTCGGATTCTCAGGAGAACGTAAAGATTCAAAAGCTCACGGGAGCGGCTGGCATAGGATCATGTTTACGTTAGTTGCGCATGAGCTGTTATGTTTATGTTATGAATTGCGTCGTGCGCCCTTGGCTGTTATAATTATGTTACGAATTGCGCTTGAAATATTTTATTTATATGTTAATTGGTTGCGCTGTTATGTTTTTATTGAAGTCTGACTCCTACGTTAAGTAGTTTATGTTAGAAAAGCCGCAACTGCGCGTTAACTTAAAGTGGCGAATGAAAATGGTCTAAGTGATTGGGGTAGAATTGCGTTGCAGGCTGAGTGGTCTAGGCAAATGAAAAACCTGTTTATAATTTACATAGAAATCGCTTTGCAAGCTGAGCGATAACTTGCGTACATACATAGTGGAGCGCAGCTTATTTCGTGCATATAAGAACTGAAAGTTCAAATCGTTACTGCGGCTAAACTATCAAAGATATCACTAAAGTATAAATGCAGTAATTTAATGTTGAATATTAACATTTTTAATAAACAAAAACTATTTAATAAATTACAAAAACAAAACAATAAAATAAAATAAAACATCAATTAAGGACTTTTTTCATGCCGCAGCTTATTTCGCGCACTCCATTTTGATAAACGTATTATTCTTAATTATAACATTTAGTATTTTGTATGGCCTCCATTGTTTTTAACAACTCTTTTCAACAGCTGTTTAGAAACTAAAGATACAACCCTCGCAACCCTCACGAAGCACACCCAAAAAACCAAGTCATAAATATACACATGCACTCGATCCTCGCTTGCCCGGGCCACTTGAAAACGGTCTAGGTAGAAAGGGACAATGCACATGTGGGTGCTCGAGTTGCAAGAGGGGAAAAAGGCGACCAATTAAAAATAAGATTCCATATGTACTTTTTAGTAAATAAGAACAATAATGTATATCTGTTTAAATAGAATCCACAAAAAAAGGGTATAAAAACCCATGGATTTTCAATAAAGATTCAGTACCAAACGAAATCGCGACCTTGTGTAAGCATTTCTTATGGAACCGGCAGTGCGACAGTTTCATTCAATAGCTGCAACTCTCAGGAGTTGCGCTGCAGTGAACAAAAGTTGCACCAAGCAGTATAATTGGTGATCGGCCAAGTTTATATTGCACATTTGGTCCTTCGAGCATAAAATCATCTGCTCACGAAGCCTGCCAAACCGATGTGACACTCGTAAAACGGTATCCACGGTCAAGTGAAGCCAGCACCCTCTCGGCGCTCCACAGCAAAGCTAGGGAATAAATAATTGAAATAATACAACCCAGACAACGGCGTTGGACAGGCAGACGACGTGGGAAATAAAAAAAAAAAAAATCAGCGACGAAGCGATCGACAGCAGCGTTGGAACGGCGCAAACAGCGACGTTGGACGACTGATAAATCGACGTGGGATCTACAAGGAAGTGGACTAGCGGGGTTGCACATCGTAAGAGCCAGACTAGGAAGCTAAAAAGAAAGTGTCAGCAGAGGCTACAAAAGCGTCGTACCGCGGCTTAAACAAAAATAAAAAATCGACGAAGCGATCGACAGCAGCGTTGGAGCGCCGTAAAACAGCGGCGTTGGACGACTGAGAAATCGACGTGGGATCTACAAGGAAGTGGACTAGCGGGGTTGCACATCGTAAGAGCCAGACTAGGAAGCTAAAAAGAAAGTGTCAGCGGAGGCTACAAAAGCGTCGTACCGCGGCTAAAATAAAAAATAAAAAAAAATACAACTAATACTGCAAAATGGTGCTAACAAGAGAGCAACTAAATGCCCTGGCAGTAAGCCAGAACAACATTTACCTACAGCTAAAGAAGTGGGATGAAGAGTTGGATTCCTTGGACGGTCAGAATATGCAACTGATGACCAAAGTACAAGGTCAATGGGAACTATTCAAAGTACAACATCAGGAGATATTAAAGTATGAATCTTCGTTTGTAGGAGATTACTTTGAAAAGGAGGTTATGGAAAAACACAGAACCTCAAAAACAAGATACTGTCAGAATTAAACAAAAAAGCAGCTGAGCATACGATGAACGTATCGATGTAACAAAGCATGGAAGTACGTGAAAAGAGAATTCTAAAATTTAAAATAGCTGCAGCGGCGGTAATAAAATCATTAAAAAACACGGGGTAAAACCAGTATTCCCACCAGATGGACATCGACGAAATTAAAGAAGATTTCGATCAACTGACAGAAACCTACAAGGACCTAGAAAGGAATGGTCTGGAGACGCCGTCAATTCAATCAAAATATGATGAACTTAAAGCAATGAAAAGAGAGAAGATGAGATGGCTGGTGGAAAACAAGCCAGCGGAACAATACATACATCTTAAACAAATAGAAATACCACCGTTTTTTGGCTCCATCTCCACATGGTCAAATTTTTTCGACATGTTTAAGGAAATAGTAGCTAACAACAACAGTATCTCAAAAAGAGAAACATTAATGCGTTTAAAAGAGACAATAAAAGGTGAAGCATCTCATCTAATTAAACATCTAGTAATTAACGAGGAAAATTATGAAATGGCACTGAATATTCTAAAGGATAGATATAAAAATCGAAGAGAACTATTTATGAAGCATTTTAATCAGATTCTCGAAATACCAACAATGAATAGCGAATCGGAGAAAAACGTTCAACAAATGCTAGACACTATACAAAAAAGTGTACATGCTATTCGTGGAATGGGAATTAATCTAGATGACACCGATGTATTCATGGCAGGAATAATTCTGAAAAAATTTGATCGTCAAGGATTGCAACAATACGAACATACATCCACTAAAACGAAAGATTTACAAGTCCTGAAGGACGTAATACTCTTCATGGAAAAGCATCTACAAGCAATAAAAGCTATGAAACCGAAGTCATATAAGGAAAATCCAAGAATTTTGAGCACTACGATTGACAACGAATGCATGCATTGCAAGATACCAGGCCACAGGATATTTAATTGCAGGAAATTTAGCAATCTAGCGATACATGCGAGATGGGACTTTATACGATCAGGAAACGTATGTTTTAAATGTCTAAATCATAAATTTACACCAAGTAGATTCTGCAACGAAAGATGCGCAAAATGTAATGAAAAACATCATGAACTATTGCACTATGAAAAATAATCGAAAACATCGTTGACAACAGGAACAGCACAAACCACCCTTCTCGTAACAGCCCAAGTTGAAGTGCAAGCACTAACTGGAGAATGGATAATATGTCGGGCACTTGTGGATCAGGGATCACAGATAACAGTAATATCCGAAGAAGCCGCGCAGATGTTAAGGTTACCAAAAAAGAAAAAGGTGACAGAAATTTATGGACTTGGCGACAATCCAGTAGGAGTCTCGAAAAGTATAATGGAACTAAGGATGCGGCCCCGATTTCGTAGCAGCGATAAATTCCAAGCTGAAGCAGTCGTACTGAAAAAGATTGTGAGTCCTCAGCCAGCAAATTCATTTCATTACAACAAAGAAATCTGGAAAAATGAAGTACTGGCAGATCCGACATTTAATCAAAAAAGCAGAGTGGATATACTAATCGGAGGAAATCTGCTCATCAAAATCATGGGAAAAGGAATAAAACAGAAAAATAACGTGCTTGGACAGTGAACTAAGTTAGGATGGATATTATCAGGAATAGTCGACATACCAGGAAACAAACGTATCCAGTCAGCCGTGAACTTGGAGAAATTCTGGGAATTGGAGGACATTCCAGACACCACAACTACCACAGACAATGAGAAATGCATGGAAATATTTAAAAACACAACTCAGTTCGATGCTGACGGCAGATTTATAGTAAAAATGCCATTTCAAGAAGACACTGCACTAGGAGAATCAAGGAAAAGAGCAATGGCAAGATACTTAAATCAAGAGAAAGCCTGATCAAAAAACGATCAGCTAAAACAACAATACGCATCATTCATGGAAGAGTATGAAATGAAAAATCACATGGAAGAAACAAAGGACAATATTACATACCACATCAGGCTGTAATTAGAGAAGAAAGCATTACAACTAAACTTCGAGTTGTATTCGACGCATCTTCAAAAACCACAAATGGAAGAAGATTAAATGATATCCAACTTACAGGACCTCACATCCAAAAAACAATACTGGAGATCATAATGAAATGGCGGAACTGGAAATATGTTATAACCGCTGATGTTGAGAAAATGTACAGACAAATAAAGGTACAAAAAGAGGACCAAGACTACTTAAGGATTCTGTGGAGAAAAGATCCCAAGGAACCAATAAAGGAGTTTAAATTATCAACAGTAACATATGGGACTTCATCGGCACCGTTTCTAGCAACAAGATGTCTATTAGATATCAGAAAGATGTAAAAACGAGAATATAAAGAACATTATTAAAGACGACTTTTATATGGATGATTTAATGACAGGTGCTGAAAACATAACAAGTTGCATGGAAATTCAAAAAAACATTGCACAGGAATTAGAGAAATATGGATTTCATCTTCGAAAATGGGCAACGAACGACAAAAGGATAATAAAAGCATGGCCAAAGGGAGTCACAGAAAAATTATTTGAAGTTAACGACGAAGAAGCAATAAAAACACTAGGACTAAAATGGAGCCCGCAAAGCGACGAATTTAGTTTTAATATAAACATCGGCGAAAACAAGAACATCACGAAGCGGAAAGCAATATCCACACTAACGAGGATATTTGATCCAATGGGTTGGCTTTCACCGGTAACAATAATAGCAAAACTTTTTATACAACAAGTAAGAATGCTATAGTCGAGTATACCCGACTACAAAACTCCCCGTACCCAGGTCTAAGACTTCCAATCATATGTTCGTTCACTTACACATGCACGCACACATACACAAAGCCGCACACACGCGAGCCTCAGCGTACGCGAGGCATTTTAAGTCGTGGCTGTGCTTCTTCTTCCCCCCCTCGCTCCAGTACTGAATCTTGTTCGTTGAATAACTTCCGTGTTTATTATCTGATCGACTTGAAATTTGGACAGTATATTAAAAGTGACTAAAGTATTGTACATGCCAAATCCCAAAGCTATATCTTTAAAACTGTGGCTGTAAAACGTTTTGATCGATTTGCGGGGGAACGGGAGGAGATATCTGAGATCAGAAACAAACTTGACCTGCTTCCGCTATACACGAACCTACATTCCAAATTTGGTGTCTCTAGCTTTTATAGTTGCTGAGATCCTTGCGTTCATACATACGGACAGACAGACGGACAGACAGACGGACATTTGCACAAATCCAATACCCCCTTTTACACATTTTATGGGTACAGAGAGTAAAAATTGTGGATATCCGACATAGGCTGGGACCAAGCACTCAGTGAAAAAATATCGCGAGAATGGATGAAATTCTATCAGCAACTGAACACGATGGGAAGCATAAAAATTCCAAGATGGACTGGAACAACACTCAATAAGCCACTTGTAATCGACGGGTTCGCCGACGCGTCTGATTTAGCATATGCTGCAGTTATTTACGGGAAAACACCGACAAGTGTGACAATAATCACAAGTAAAACAAAGGTCAACCCAATAAAAAACCGGAAGATATTACCAAAATTAGAACTATGCGCAGCTCACTTACTATCAAAACTATTGAACACAGTAATAAACACGATCCCAGTTACAAAAGGGATATATGGCTGGAGCGACTCAACCATCACACTAAATTGGATAAAAAATAGCAGAAATAAAGACAAATTCATGCGATCAAGAGCTGAGCAAATTAAAAAACTCACACCAACAACAAAATGGAGACATGTAGGGTGAAAAGAAAATCCAGCAGATTTGGGAACCAGAGGCATCCAACCAGATAAGTTGATGGATCTAACGCTGTGGTGGAAAGGACCCGATTGGTTACAAGAAAATCACGATAAATGGCCAGCAGATAAAGAAGAAATAAAACTATTGAGTCTACATGCTACAAGACAGGAAAACATCCTGGATCAATTAGAAACCAAATATAGCAAACTTGGGAAATTAATCAGAATCATCGCATATGTAAGACGGTTCTTAAATCGGTGTCGGAAAAAGGGCCAAACTGGAATTTTGACAGTGGAAGAACTCAAAGAAGCTCAATTTATCAAACAACACCAGTACAGAGAATACTTCGATGAAGTAACACGACTACGGGAGAAATTGCATATAGAGACAAAAAGTAAACTTGCGCCGCTACACGCATTCCTGGATGAAAATGGAATTATGAGGGTGGGCGGAAGGCTAAAATTTGCAGAACTTAGCTACAATCAAAAGCATCCAATCATCATAAAAAAATCACACTTAGCAGATCTGATAATCAAAGAAAAACACATGGAAACGTTACATGGAGGAAATCGGATTACAGAAGCACGAATAAGACGAGACTTTTGGATAATCGGACTAAAAGGCGCGACGAAAAGGATAATACACCAGTGCACGAAATGCACAAGGTTTCGGCAACACAACACACAACAACTAATGGGCCAAATTCCAGAGCCAAGAGTAACAATATCACAACCATTTAGTCACACAGGTGTAGACTATGCGGGAGCGATTAACATCAGAACATCCAAAGGTAGAGGACAGAAATCATATCTATATATATAAAAGAGTTCGTGCTGACTGACTGACTGACTGATTGGCAATCATCGCACAGCCCAAATCATAAGAGCTAGGATGCTGAAATTTTCACAGTAGGTTCCATCTATAATGAAAGTGCACACTAAGACGGGATTTTGGAAAATTCCACCCACAAGCGTGGAAAATCGCGGAAAACTGATGTATGAAACTTTTTTGTTTACCATCCAATCAGCTTCAAACTCATTTTCAGAAATCTACACAAAAATTAATTTGACACATATTTCATCAATTTTGGAAAATCCACCCCCATGGGTGGAAAATGGAGGTCTCAAGGTTGTATGGGCGAAAGTCTAATTTTAGTCGATCACCTTCAAATTTATTTTCAAAGCTCTTCACGTAAAATAGTTCGACACGTGTATCAGCAATTTTGGGAAATTCGACCACATGGTTGGAAAAGTCTGGCACTCGACATTTATCATTTTCATGCGATTGGCTTCAAACTCATTTTCAAGGTTCTATGGGCAGAAATAATAGGCACGGTGGTCAATGATTTTGGAAAATCTACTCTCAAAGTCGGAAAATTCGTGGAAAACTGTTGTATGAAACTTTTTTGATTATCGTCCGATTGGCTTCAAACTCATTTTCAAAGCTCTTCACATTAAATAATTTGACAGGTGTATTAGCGATTTTGGGAAATTCGACCACATGGTCGGAAAAAATTCAAACTCATTTTTAATGTTCTATAGGCAGAAATAGTAAGCGCGGTGGTCAAAGATATTGGAAAATCTACCCCCAAAGTCAGAAAATTCGTGGAAAACTGTTGTATGAAACTTTTTTGATTATCGTCCGATTGGCTTCAAACTCATTTTCAAAGCTCTTCACATTAAATAATTTGACAGGTGTATTAGCGATTTTGGGAAATTCGACCACATGGTCGGAAAAAATTCAAACTCATTTTTAATGTTCTATAGGCAGAAATAATAAGCGCGGTGGTCAAAGATATTGGAAAATCTACCGCCAAAGTCGGAAAATTCGTGGAAAACTGTTGTATGGAACTTTTTTAATTATCGTCCGAATGACTTTAAACTCATTTTGCAAGCACTTTACATAAAATAATTCGACACGTGTATCACCGATTATTGGTAATTCAGCCCTATGCTCGGAAAATTTGTGGAAAAGTCTGTCACTCGACATCTTTAAATTTTTTGTGATTGGCTTCAAACTCTTTTTCAAGGTTCTATGGGCAAAAATAATAGGGGCGGTGGTCAAAGATTTTGGAAAATCTACCCCCAAAGTCGGAAAATTCGTGGAAAACTGTTGTATGGAACTTTTTTAATTATCGTCCGAATGACTTTAAACTCATTTTGCAAGCACTTTACATAAAATAATTCGACACGTGTATCAGCGATTTTGGGGAATTCGACCACATGGTCGGAAAATCGGTGGAAGACTCTGGCATTCCACATTTTTAGTTTTCATGCGATTGGCTTCAAACTCATTTTCAAGGTTCTATGGGAAAAAATAATAGGGGCGGTGGTCAAAGATTTTGGAAAATCTACCCCCAAAGTCGGAAAATTCGTGGAAAACTGTTGTATGGAACTTTTTTAATTATCGTCCGAATGACTTTAAACTCATTTTGCAAGCACTTTACATAAAATAATTCGACACGTGTATCACCGATTATTGGTAATTCAGCCCTATGCTCGGAAAATTTGTGGAAAAGTCTGTCACTCGACATTTTTAAATTTTTTGTGATTGGCTTCAAACTCATTTTCAAGGTTCTATGGGCAAAAATAATAGGCGCGGTGTCCAAAGATTTTGGAAAATCTATCCCTAAGGTCGGAAAATACGCGGAAAACTGTTGTTTGAAATTTTTTTGATTATCCTCCAATTTACTTCAAACTCATTTTCAAACTTCTGTTTATCATTCAATCATTTTGAAACTAATTTTCAAGGCACCTCACATTAAATAATTCGTCACATGTGCTACCGGTTTCGAAAAATACAGGTAGCCTTATACTAATTTCCAAATATAAATACAAAAACCTCGGTACTTTGCGGGCAATACGACGAGCGGAAAACAGTTGGAAAGACTGAATTTGGATTCTTAGTATTATTGTTGGTTTAAAATGCCAAATGATTTTGGAAAATCTACTCCGTGTCGCCACGGGCGGGAAATGGAAGTCAAGGACAAATGAGTGGGACATTTTTTTGTTGTTTTTTTTTTTTTTTTTTTCAAAGACATTTTCATAGCCCTACACTGAAAACATTAGTCATGTGGCTCAACTATTTAGTTGTATTTCTTACGGTTGACGAAAGCAGTCAAATTCAAGAAAAAAATGCATTTTCATCTAAATATTTTCCCGGGCAAGGCCGGGATATTACCTGCTAGTAAGGGATATATATCGATATTCGTATGTTTGAGCACAAAAGCAATTCACTTAGAAGCGGTAAGCGACTTGACAACAGCAGCCTTCATAGCAGCACTCAAGCGATTCACAGCAAGGAAGGGAAAATGCCAGCACATGTACTCGGACAACGGTACGAACTTCATCGGAGCAGAAAAGAGACTAAATACGGAATTCATACAAGCCTTACAACAAAATAGTATATCTCCAGTGCTAACAGAAGAAAAAATAGAATGGCATTTTATCCCGCCAGCAAGCCCCCACTTTGGAGGACTATGGGAAGCTGGAGTAAAAGCAGTAAAACATCACTTGAAAAGAATCATAGGCTACAGTACACTGACCTATGAAGAAATGAGTACATTATTAGCTCAAATAGAGGCAATATTAAACTCCAGACCGTTATATAAAATCGACCACAGCAACGAGCTCGACGACGTTTTGACACCGGGTCATTTTTTAATTGGAAGACCCATGATTGACGTACCAGAGGATGTAAACGATAAGGTGGTATCAGCATTGGATCGTTGGAATTTAATCACCAAAATGAAAAACCACTTTTGGCAAAAATGGAAGGACGAGTACCTCGTAATTCTTCAAAAACGACTAAAATGGCAAAAGGAATCAACAAATTTAGAAATAGGCCAGATAGTATTAATAAAAAATGAAAATACTAGCCCAACAAAATGGCCTCTCGGACGAATTGAAGAAACGCACCCAGGAAGCGACGGAAAAGTCAGAGTTGAATCAATCAAAACTCAAAATGGAATCATAAAAAGACCGATCCATAAAGTATGCCCCTTGAGATCAGAATTGGAAGAGGAAAAGCCAAGGCGAGAAACAAGATCGGTCAAACCAGCAGTCATCCTGAATTGTCTCCTATTATTATCAATGATACAAGGGGTATCAACATCAGAAGCACAGAAAATCAAAAATGAAGTGACGCCACTAGAAAATAGCTCGATGATATACATGGATACTTTGGGCTTGGTGGATATCGTGTCTTCAAAATGGAACATGATCATATATTACAAATTAGACGCATACGAAACGGAACTAAACCAAATCGGGAAATACATTGAAGAACTAACAATAAATTGCAAAGCATTGGTGCATTGGTATTGGTTTGAAGGAGCATGTCAAATCATGGCAACAACAATGAAGAACCGTTACAATCAACTTCAAACAAGCAATGAACTCATATTCAAAAACAAAAGAGCTAAGCGCGCACCATTCGAGTTTGTTGGGACTTTACATCACATACTATTTGGGACAATGGATGCCGAAGACAGGAACATGATGGAAACAAAAATAAGGAATGTTTTTGAAAACCAACAAGACCTACAAAAACTCTACAAAAAGCAAACATCACTTATTGACTCCACACTCAATATATTAAAAAAACCACGGAGGATATGAACAACCAGTTCAAAGAAGTGGATGACGCAATACAACGGCTGCAGTACGAAATAAAGGAGAACCAGTATGTAAATAAGATGTCACTATCGTATCAAATAGTACTATCACAAATAACCCAGCTAATAGAAAACTGTGAGAAAACACAAGCATCAGTCACAAATTTACTCATCGATTTGAACCATGGGCGACTAAATCCACAATTACTGGAACCAACACAAATAAAACAAGAAATAAGCATCATTAATGAAAAACTACCACCTAAACTACAAATGCCAGGAACAACAACTGGAACAGAAATTAGAGAAATCTACAATCTTATGAGTGCACAAGCCATCATTGTGGATAAGAAACTAATAATATACGCAGAGATTCCGTTATTTAATCAGGAATCCTCCAACGTGTATAAACTAATTTCCATACCTTTTGAAAGATATGGGAAAACCATCATGGCCCAATTAAAGACTGAGTTCCTGATCTATAATTTCAACATGGACGCCTACACGCTCATAACAGCTACACAATTAAATACCTGTTCACGTTAAACGAACAAACATTTACTGTGCCGAGGAAACTGGGTATGGAAAACCGCCTCAGACAATTCATGCGAACTATCCGCCCTTAAACAAAGTCCGGATCCGTCATGTGAATTTCAACAAATAGCCTCTGAGAACGGACGGAATTAACCACACCAAACACTTGGTTATTTAAAACTGCAAACGATCCGGTATTCGAATGGACATGTGGAAATCACCAGAGCCAAGTGATGAAACTCCCCGGCCAAGGGGTACTGCTCGCAATGGCAAACATCTACTAGCAGCTGCACATGATTTAACAACTCAAGACGTTATCACGGAGCGAATTTCCCCTCTCTTCACAATAGCAGATAAGATAAAATTAGAAAATGTAAAACCAATGGTAACTAAATTAATAAACAACTCGTATGAAATAAATAAAATTAAGAAATTGGTAGAACAAACATTAGAAAATATAAAATTAAGAGGTATAAATTTCCACAATGTAAGTGGTCATACATCGCTTACGCTAATTATTATTGGAATATTAGCAAAGGCATATTATATGTAATAAGAAAATGTAAAACAGACAAGAAAAAAATCAAAATCGAATTTGGAAATCCACCAATAGAAAATTAAACTATGTCATAAGGCCCCCCGCAAAATGTTTAGAAACTAAACATACAACCCTCGCAACCCTCAAAAAGCACACCCAAAAAACCAAGTCATAAATATACACATGCACTCGACCCTCGCTTGCCCGGGCCACTTGAAAACGGTCTAGGTAAAAAGGGACAATGCACATGTGGGTGCTCAAGTTGCAAGAGGGGAAAAAAGGCGACCAATTAAAAATAAGATTCCATATGTACTGTTTAGTAAATAAGAACAATAATGTATATCTAAATAGAATCCACAAAAAAAGGGTATAAAAACCCATGGATTTTCAATAAAGATTCAGTACCAAACGAAATCGCGACCTTGTGTAAGCATTTCTTAGGGAACCGGCAGTGCGACAGTTTCATTCAATAGCTGCAACTCTCAGGAGTTGCGCTGCAGTGAACAAAAGTTGCACCAAGCAGTATAATTGGTGATCGGCCAAGTTTATATTGCACAACAGCTCTTAACTCTTAACAACTCTTAGCTTTTGGATCATTTTTGTTCGAAATCTTCCGCTTCCGAATGGTAGTGTGCAATGTTGCCCACCAATTTTCAATAACGTTAAAGTCTGGTGACTATGCTGGGGTTTTGATAATATGGGGACAGTTCCAAATGAGCCAAGTCTTCAGAATGGCTGCTGTGTACTTGGGGTCGTTATCTTGATAATAGCGAAAACGCTCTCGTATTCCCAGGTTTTCAGCTTTTTGTACCATTTTTCAATATTGAGAAGGACATCCTTGCATCCATTTTACCATCAATAACAAGTAAGAATGCTATAGTCGAATATACCCGACTATAAAACTCCCTGTACCCAGGTCTAAAATTCCCGATCGCATCTTCGTACACTTACACATACACAAAGACGCACTCACACAAGCGACAGCGCATGCGAGGCATTTTAAGTGGTGCTTCTTCCCCCCCTCGCTGCAGTACTGATTTATTTGGATCGAATAGCAAGGGAACGGGGGGAGATATCTGAGATCGGAAACAAACTTAATCTGCGTATGGTATACAGGAACTATTATAGCTGCTGAGATCGACGCGTTCATCCGGACGGACGGACAGACAGACGGACATTTGCACAAATCCAATACCCCCTTATATAATTATAACAGTTTCCCCTGATTGGTGACTGACAGCCTGATTGACAATCATCGCACAGCCCAAACTATAAGAGCTGGAATGCTGAAATATTCCCAGTAATTTCCATCCACATATGTATGTACATATGTATGTCTGTCGAAAGTGCACACTATAGAGATATGCAGACCATAGACGGGCCGGTTTTAGCACAATCGGTTGCGGCAACCAGTTGTCACTCAAATTGGGTCTTTGCCTCGCACGCCGCAATCAGATCAGCCAACTTCGTAGCAAAACTCGAGAAATGGCGTCGGCAAGTGCCGAATTTATAAATAATTGATAAAATAATTATTGTAACTAACTGGTTTATTTAAATATATTAAGTAAACAAAAAAAAAAAACCAAAAATTTAGAAAAAAGTTTTAAAATTTTGAATTTTGTTAATAATAACAACAAAAAGCAAATCTGAATATCCAATAATGTCATTATTTTCTGCTAAACAACGCCGCTTATGAACGGCAGGCAAAGATCTTCAAATGTTTCGCACAAAACAACAGACAAGTACCAGGCGAACAAAAAAAACAGTAGCGAGAAAAACCAAAACGAAAAGGGAGACGCCCACAAAGATGTACACAACTATGCACAACTATAGCCCAACTATAGCAAACCCACCCCCGAATCTGAAGCAGAGCTCTGCAAGTGTTTTGCATACAACGAACCGCATTTGAACCAGGCGATCATCGAAAACAGTAGCAATAAAGTACAAAACCAAAGGGAAACGCCCACGAGTTGTACCAATCGAGTTGTGCGTTGCCCAACTACACCACAACCAGTTGTGGCAACTCGCTGCTCGTATCAAAAGGTTTTGATACAGAATTCAGTTGGCCCAACATTGTACCAACCGTTCCAATTACATTGCAATCGGTTGCCGCAACCCGAAAAACTTACTCAAGTTGGGCAACTGAATTGGCGCGTGTATGGTCCGGGTTAGACGGGATTTTGGAAAATCTACCCCCACGGTCTACGAATGACTGCAAAGCTAAACACAAAAAGATCGGTTCATTGGGTGTCAAAACAACGGGCGGAAATAGTGAAAAGCTTTGTCTGGTAGTATTATTCTTGCAATAGGCTTCGAATTGTCTGGTAGTATTATTCTTGCAATAGGCTTCGAATTCATTTTTCAACCTCAATTTCAATACAATGGATTTAATTCTATATATTTCGCCGGGAAATGCTGGATTTTTACCAGCTAGCATATATGTATACATACATACATATTTTCAACTATCGTAACTAACGATCGTATGCACTTTAACCTTTGTGAACTAGTTCACGATTGTACGTACATATGTACATTTATGTAGCACCTTTCTCACAAGCACATACACACACGTAACTGAGGATTGTCCTCTCCAGTCTAGTGATGATCGCGACTACTCACCGCTACCAGTTGCCGAGTCCAACAACAATGAGAAGAAGGAACGCAAGCTGGCAGATCCACGCAAAAACTGCAATGTTATTTACATATGTTACATACAAATGTGGATGGAAATTACTGGGAATATTTCAGCATTCTAGCTCTTATAGTTTGGGTTGTGCGATGATTGCCAATCAGTCAGTGCGTCAGCGCGAACTCTTTTATATATATAGATATAGATAGACTATATACTTTTTGGTATATTTTTAGGGGATTTTTTTGCCTTTTTGTATATTGGTATAAAATGGTATTTTTGCCTTTTTGTATATTGATATAAAATGGTATTTTTGCAGATTTTTGTGGAATATTTTGGTATATTTACATTCAGTACACTTTTACTTAAACAATTTAATATAACGATGTCCTGCCAAAAATATATATATGTACACTTAAGGATACCTACAACGGACTTAAGTATGAAAATATTGCTAAATTAGCACAGGCGCTTTGTGTTGAGCAACCAGCTCCGGCAAAAAGAGTGTCTCCAACCGCATGAGTACGCAGAAGCCAACAGTTTCCGGCACTTCAACTGGAGCACGCCAGTCTTCTGCCGGCATAATAGCCACCAGAATCAGCTGGCAAGAAGACAGAAACGGTGAAGGTGAGGAGTGCTGTGACAAGCGGCGCTAATGACCAGATTCCTACTGTGTGTACCCCGGACTGCTCCAGCATAGCCACCAATCTCATTGGCGCGTCAGCTGGCAGCAAAACGGGAACATACACAGTGGTGAGCAAAACGGCGGCCGACTTCACTCGACCGGACCCGTCTAAAGCCCGTCCGAATGACAAGCGTACGGCCAAAAGGATTTTGACGCGTAGTGCAACCGTTCCGATAACCAGGGAGTAGGCGTCTGAGGAGGATTTTGCCAAGATCCAACAGAATCTGCAGTGGACAAAGGCCGTCCTACCAAATTTTAAACTGGAGGATACCGCGCAACACACCGCAACTAAACGGAATCGCTCCATGGAGGAGCCCAGCACAATGGCCACAAGAGTGCGAACCCATGCTCCGTTGTCGAGGTCCTTCGCAGAGGTGGCGAAGGACAAGAAACCTATTGGGATCATCGACAAGAACTGTCCTGAAGGTCGTACTCCACAACACCAGTGGCGCTGGGTGCAGGTGGCTCTAGCGCCAATCTGTCTCAGGATGTTGCGCGAAGCCCCAGGTCCACCACCGATCTGCGAGGATGCTGGATGGTTCCAAGGAACCGTCAATCTGATCGCATGCGGAGATGAAGGCATCCCCTCAAGACCCAGAGCAAGGGCTTGGCTGCCGTCTGAACCCTCGGAGCCGACGGAGATACTGGAGATGGTCAGGCTATGCAATCCGGACATGCCTGCTACCAAAGAATATAAAGTCATACAGAAGGCGCATCACAAGCAAAAATTTCGTCGATTTGTTTTCACGTTTGATGATGCGGGCAGGCGGTCAACGGGGTAAACATTCTAAAAATAGATTCCGTTTGCTTCGATTCAAACGAGCCAAGCCTCGGCATGCACAGTCCAAATCACAGCTTTCATTCTCTTTTATGCTTGTTGCACAGTTATCTGCCGTTTGTCACTGCTAATAATTAGTGGCAGTGGTGCAGAGCGAAGTGATGCAGTACGTTGTTTGAAGGACCTGAGGTTCAAACCTGCCTGGGGCGATGATGACGTGGTAACATTAAATTATTTTTATTATTGGTTTTTTCTGTTAATTGGAATTGTTTTTGTGTTATCCGGTTTGATAAATTTTCTCTTATTTTGCTTTAAGGTTGATAGAGAGGGACAAAATTAGGAACGGATAGATTGACAGACAAACGGACGGACCGACAAAGAACGGACGGACGAAAAAAGAGATTTACAGCTTATTGGCCTGCAATTGTTTTTAATTTTCGGCCTTTTGATTGGCCCTTTTCAACAGCCCATTTACAATGCTTGCGTAGCAAAACCAAAAGAAGAAAATCTAATATACAATCTTTATGTTCACTACATTCACCACTAAACCACTCAGGGGTTGAAGATTTGCAAGCTTTTTTCATGTGTGACTTTATTTCCAATCTTTCTGGCTCTGAATCAAAAATGCTGTGAAAAATTAAAATATGTTTCTTGCTAGCTTCCATAAGAGAATCGGAAGGGGCAAAGAGATTTCCAAAATCTGTAAGGGACTGGTAGTTTTTATGGAACATAAAAAATTCACTTGGTGCAGTTAATACCTCATCCTCTTTTCTCAAATCAAAAGAGCACTTTTCACATTTCAGTATTGGAATTATTTTGAAAGCAACATATCCAACAAAATATCTTATGGAAACTAACTCCAAGTTTATTTTTGAAGAATTACAAAAATCATCTTCCAAAAAATAATCTGCATATATAATGCTATCAAAATTGCAAACTTCCGTGTTTTCCGTGTCTTCTGCGTAGACAGAATTATCCTCATCCTTATCCTTTCTGTCTCAAAACAGCAAACGTGTTTTCCAATCTATCCTGATTCAACCGCTTAGTCATCAGGAAAAAAAATTTAGGATTATTGGTAAGAACTTCCTCAGTAAGCATAAACACCGATGTAAGCGTAAATTGTATCCCATTCAAAAAAAATACGCTGCCTTGCTTTTTGTTATCAACAAACTTTACATTCTTAATATAAACTAAAAATTCTTGTATAAATTTGTATGGTTGATTATTTAATTGCAAAGCAGATCGATACAAATTATCCGCATATAGCGCTCCACTGTTCATGCAGATCAGCGCATACATTTATCGATGCGCTCGACTCGGCGGTCGCTAAGCATCTGCGACACGAACTTGGTGGACCTGCCGCTTCGGGTCGTGAGAGCGAGAGCAGCACTGCGACAGGTCCCCCCGAGCAAATACGAAGCGTAGGGGACCTGCCGCGTTGAAAATTTTTAGTAAATGTTGTTCGCACCAAATGGAATCTCTATAAGCGATTTACTTGATGCTTTGGATTAATTAATTAAATTAATTAATTTTTTTCGATTTCAACAAATTTTTTTGCGCGCACTTCAAGTGGCTTGTATGTACGTTTGTATGATTGTGCTTATGCTGCATATACATTTATACATATATGTATGAATGTACGTACAATCGTGAACTAGTTCACAAAGGTTCAAATGCATACGATCGTTTGTTATGATACTTGAATGTACATATGTGGTATAGTATATATATATATATGGTAGCTGGTAATAACCCAGCATTGCCCGGTGTAATATATAGAATTTAATCAATTATATTGAATTTGAGGTTGAAAAATGAATTTGAAGCCTATTGTAAGTATAATACTACCAGACAAAGCCTATTTCCCCTCGTTGGGTTGACACCCAATAAACCAAAATCCCGTCTTAGTGTGTACCTTGGACATACATATGCACATACATATGTAGATGGAAATTACTGGGAAAATTTCAGCATTCTAGCTCTTATAGTTTAGGCTGTGCGATGTTAGCCAATCAGTCAGTAATAAATATATTAAATGATCATGTACTTTCATACATACAAATAAATGTATTTGCAAACACGGATATGAAACTATCGCGTGAGCATATATCGTCACCAACGATTGTGTTCATGTGTATTAAAGCATTTCGAACAAGTTCGGATCACATGAACATAACGTATACGTACGTATGTATACATGTACATACATACATACACATGCAAATATATGCGAATGACAATTGAAAACGGTAATTCCACGAACTGTCGTTACCTTCTGATACAAATGCACACATACATACATACATGAAGAAAACCAAAAAACATATTTATTTGTTTTTGGCATTCGCATATATTTACATGTGTATGTGCGTATATGTGTTTATGTACGTATACGTCATGTTCATGTGATCGTGGGTTGGAGTTGCAGGACTTTAAGATCACAGCAGCTACAGAATCGTGTCACAGAACTAGAGGCAGCCGTACGCCAGTCCCAGGAACCGCAGCAGATGTCGAAAATGGAATGCCTGCAGCGCTTGTTTTGCTTGTTTTCCACGCAGGAAAAGTCTAAGAGTCGCGATACAAGCCAAGCGACCAGCCGCGTCAACTTTTGTGAGGAACTCTGCGATATTCCCGCCTCCTAGCTACCCGATCTGTGGCGTCTGGGTCAGCTGTATTTCACGGGCGAGCTGCGTGGACCGCATGATCCCAAGCCGGGTAACTTTAAGCGCATGGTGTTGAATGCCATTGAGAAGTTTTGTGTCTACCTGCGCTTGGCCATACTCATTGCCGCCGACCAGCGTGCCTTGCTCCATACCAGCGGCTTGGCCTAGCCCATTGGCTTCGCCTCGGCCACGCACCACTTTCTACCGCAATGACGCTGATTGGGCTGGATCTGCCCTCGGAGGCGCTGGCCATAATTCTAATTAATGAAGTGCGCTTGTTTTGTTTCTCCATCATCTTTAAGCGCGCCACGGATCGCTGCAAGAAAATGGGCGTGCATGAGACCTGGAAAATGGGCGTAGAGGATTATCCGGGCGCGACGCTGCTGCCCGCTACGCTAGAAACGCTGCTGGTGGAAACGACGAGGTGCAGTCAGTCTGTATGCAGCCGGAAGCACGTGAGCGTACTCTCCTGGAGCCACATTCAGATGGGCAGCGCGAGGTGACGCAACGTTTGCAGGAGATGCTATCAGCCTTCAGCGGCGTCATAGCGGAACTGGCTTATCCCTCCCACGACGATGAAACGCACACGCACAATGTGTCGCAGTTGCTCGGCTTTCCCAACGCCCAGCAGCGCATGATCTGCTGCATGGCCAACTATGCGTGCTGCAACAAGAGCTTCTTTCCGCAAATAGGCGGACTCTTCGTACGTTATGGGTATCCACTGCCCACGCTGGCCATTGAGACGGCGCGTTACAATGTCAAACAGCTGTTCACTAACCTGCTGAAGGAGTATGTGGAGCACAAGGGCGATCCGCTGGTGGGCACCATTGAGCACTCCATGTATCTGGGTCGCTTTCAGTAGGATCATGAGATGGAAATCGGTTTGGGTCAGATGCGTCCCTATGCGCACGAATGCTGCGATAATCTGGTCGGTGTCTACTCCGAGATCTATAGCGTTTGGCCCGCATTGCTGCGGCCCATACTCGAGTCCATAGTGCAGACCATTTGCGAGGAGCTGGCGCGTCTCATGAGCTGTGTGCAACGCTTTAGCTACACGGGCGCCATCCAAGCGCATGTGGACATACGGCTACTGCGAGATGCTCTAGAGAACTATGCCAACGAGACGGCTAAGTGAGTATTCACATACCATTGTCCTTTTTACTTAACTAAACTCAACTAAACCATTTTACCCTGCAGAAAATTTCTTAGAGGCTCTGGAAGCCATCAGCCTCCCGCTCAACGGCGAGTAAAAGCGCAAAGCGGATGAGATTCTGGAACGTGTAAAGCGCAATATGCGGTTGCAGTTGCTCTGTTTTGACGTCAAGGAGCCCTAGCACTTTCCCTCTATATCTAGATATATATTTATAGCCATCATTTAAAATCACCAAAAATAAGTTTTCGGGCGCTTTTAAGAACTTATAATATTGTATAATATTGGCGAACTGAACGACCGCCCACAACTGCGAACGAGCGCGTCGCCTCGATCGCTAATGTTCACTTTTTTTATATTATAATTAAATGAAGTTTTATGTACATAGGTATAAGGAACTTTTTGTATACATACATGCATATATTATCTTTATTAAAGTAAGTAGATACTAGATCATTTATTTATAAAACAAATAATAAATGTCAAATTTTATGTTTTTATTTTATTTGTCCAAATAGGCCTGTGGCATCAGATGCACAATACTGCAGATGTTTGCGCTCTTCTTCATTTGGGAATAGCCTCCAGAACTGCAAGGAAATCAATAAAGCAGTTAATTTAATAATTAAATTACACATAATGTGTAGGTGAACAAATATGTCTTTATTAATTTTAATATAAACCACTATCACTTGATTCTGCCTCTCCCTATGTAACAATAATAAACGAACTAACTGACCTACGACAACAATGCGCTTTGGGGTTGATCGTCAAAATATCGCATATGCATACATACAAATACATGTAAATGTGTATGCGAATGTATGTACAAATGTGATAATAACGACAACCATAGAGTATGTCTGTATGTATGTACACAGAGATCAGAGCAGCCCGCACATATAGATACGCACTTGACAAAACGAGACAAAAAATCAGAGACCAAAACGTAAACAAACATATGTACATATGTATGCAGTCGTTGTTTACCGATGCTTTTTTAATGTTTCGTTATGATTTTTTCATTCTTTTATTGTTCTTTTAATGCGATTTTAACTACATAAATATACATACATACATATGTATAAATTAGTTATATCAGCAAAAACAGCAGCATCATCAGTAGCTGCAAATAGGTAGTTAAGGTTGAGAATATAATTGTATTATTTGGTTATTAATGTATAAGCTTCTTACAAACTTCTTCAAAGATGCATACGTTAAAATGCATGTCATGATTACATGTATGAGTTAATTATCAAGCCTAAAAGAGTTCGTTAGTGCCTTAATTGGATACCCTATTGGGTTGAGCATAAACGAAAACATACATTTAATGATTACCGTTGGTTTTTATATATGTATGTATTTTAAAATGTATATTTAAAAAATAAAATATGCGCGCCTCCAACAAGGTGGCATCTCCAAATACTTTGCGGTACTTACCAACACTACTCCAATAACAGGAGCTCGTTTACCAGCACTGCGCTCTGTTAATAACAGAAACTTATCGGTACACGCAACCCTGCTCTGTTAGTTTACAACAGCAGGTCGGCAATCGCTTGTATGGGACAGGCTTTGATCATTGTTTTTTTAATTAATTGTGCAATAAAGTTAAGCTCCCCCACCATAAATCGGTTCTTGGATTTTTTCCGCGTTTTTTGAGTATAAAACCAATATTCTCCGTGCTTTCTTTCTAGTCGGGCCTAGCGCCGTATATTTACCTTAATTTATCCATTAAAGACATTGGTACCCTTTTACGATAATGCAATTTTGGAATAGCGTTTTCCTTAAGGTTGATTAAATCCGTTCTGAGTATTTCACCTAACCCTGTGAACAAGAGCTTATTGTTTTCTAAGAATCCTGCCTTATCACTTGGTAATAAGGTTATAGTGTTAACATCTAGTCGTTTTTCAAACTAATCTTAACACAAGTTTCCAGTCCAGGAATGGCTCATGTGCGTCATTAACAACATGAAACTGCGCCTCCTTTTTCATTTAATTCAACACAGCAAAATTTACCTTTTCTTCAACACAACTTAAATTTACAGTATTATAGTCTTTAATTTTGTTACTGCTGTTGATGAACGCATTCAATTAGAAATTTGAATTCAAACTTAACGTCTAGATTCTTAACGTTTCTTTTTCTTTATGCATTTACGCAAACACTTAACATATCCATACAAGCTGTAATCATTGCCGATCATGATGAAATTTGCTTAACAGTAGTTGTCTCGCTTTAACATATGCTTTAACACCCACCTTTTGAACGCTTCTGTTAACATGCAAATGTACTAGGCGAGCAGTTCTAGTTCGACAGCAGAATAAGAATGAACGCGCTGTTTCAATTTATAAAGTTAAAATAAATAATTAAGCTAAGAATAATAAAAACCAGCATTTTTATTATTGAACATAAGTTTTGGTCCTTCGAGCCGGATCTGCTGTGAACTACATTTCAAGTGTTTAAGTAATCAACATGGATCAACTTAAAGAACTCAATTACGTACGAGGCAGAGCAAAGGCAGGAATCACACGATTGTTGCAATATGCCGACAATCCCCCAGGATTGTGCTGATCAGGCTCAACGCCGTTTGGAATGATTTTGAACGGGCTGAGCTGGGTATGATCAAATTCGATACACTAGAGGGATATCTCGATCCCACAGTAGACCATGATGCATATGAGGCCAAGCCCTAATGCGGCTTAATGGGCTGAAGCAGTCTCTTGACACACCAATATTAACAAGCAAGCTTGCAGAGCGAAATCAACAGACTGCAGGTGTGAGCGAGACAACAATAGATGCCAATGTCGTGATGCCGGTTAGAGATACAGAGTTGCCAAAAATACAAATTAAACCATTCGGTGGCGACTATAAAGAATGGCCTGCATTCAAAGAATTGTACGAGAGTGTAATCCACAACAAACAACACTTGGCAAATATTCAAAAGTTTCATTATTTAAAATCGTATCTTATTAACGATGCAGCCAACTTAATACGTAATTTGCCAATACCAGGTACTGCATATGAAACTGCGTGGGCACGCCTAATTGAACGATACAATCGACCTCGTCATGTTGTCAACTCGTTTTTAGAAGCCTTTATGGAGTTGCCCGCAACCACTGGTGCCAATGTATCAGTACTGCGTAAGGTTACAGACAGTGCAAATGAAATTGTGCGCGGACTGGATGCGATTGGCCAAGTTAGTCGAGACTGCTGGGTTATCCACCTGCTGATAGCAAAACTCGATTCAGAGACACGACGCAAATGGGTGGACGTCAGCTGTGTGATCTCATCCCCTTCTTTGGATCAACTGTTTACATTTTTGACGCACGTTGTGAGGAGTTTGAGCTGAGCCACTGCGAAACCACATTAATTGCAACACTAAACGATCGTCCGAAGAAGTCATCGCACACTATGGTGTCAACAAAGGGTAATTGCGTGAAGTGCACTTCTAATGAACATTTGCTTTTTGCCTGTCCGCAATTCCTGGGCTTATCTGTCGAGAACCGCCGTTGCTTTGTCAAGCAGAAATCTTTATGCTTCAATTGTCTAAGCCCTGGTCATATGGTACATCAATGTGGATCGCTGCATTCCTGTAAGCAATGCCGTGCCCGGCATCATTCACTTATACACATGGAAGTTTCGTCGCTGCAAACTGCTGGAAATCAAGTTTAACCAATCGGTATCAGCCCTAAGGATGATCAACAGGACCAACACCAATAGGGCACAGCGGCTGTGACAATGAGTCACATTGCACGAGCGCCAGGCGCTAAGACTCATGCAAGGCAAAGAGTGGGAACACTACCAACTGCGGTGGTGAACATACAAAACGCACAAGGCACATACACAACCTCCCGGGTGCTGTTGGACAGCGGATCCGAGTTATCATACATATCGGAGCGGTGCATAAATGCACTTGGAATTGCACGAGTGCCATCTGGAATCCTTGTCTCCGGCATCTCAGCAGTAAAGGCTGAAACCACACGAGGTCTAAGCAAACTCCACATCAAGTCACGACTTTCGCAGCATTCTCTAAAGAGAATGTCATTGTCAAAATGTTCCGTGAAGTTTGGGTTACCGATACCCACCGCAACTATCAACGCATTGTATGGAGAAAGCACCCTGCTGAGCCACTCAAGCACTATCAATTGTGCACGGTCACATATGATACTGCCTGTGCTCCGTTTTTGGCTATCAGGGTGCTGGAACAGTTAGCTAGCGATTACAAAGAAGACTACCCGAATGCTGCCAAGATTCTGCTGGAAGACTTCTACGTGGACGATGTCTTAACGGGAGCAAATACAGAGGAGGAGCTGCTGCAACACCGATATGAGCTCATTTAATTAATGTCTCTAGCGCATCTTGATTTGGCTAAATGGGTTTCAAACAGCAAGTGCATCGACAACCAGGGGTCAAGCCCATCTGCAGACGTTTTTGGCAATTCACAAGATGCCACAACTAAGGTTCTTGGAATTCATTGGCAACCAGGCAATGACACTATCGTTTACGGCAAGTACTATCTGATGTTGCTCGTATCTTTGACCCTCTGGGGCTATTGGCACCAGTTGTCGTCCAGTTCAATATTCTGTTTCAAGAACTATGGCTCCACGAGTTAGGATGGGACTTTCAGCTCCCACCCAAACTGGCAGAATTGTTTCAAAAATATCGCAAGGATATAATCGCTCTAAAAGAGCTCAAAATAATGCGGTATGTTGGATACGTTTCCGGCAACATCGAACTCCATGCATTCTCGGATGCATCGATCAAAGCTTACGCCGCTGTCGTCTACACCCGAATTAAGCTACCTAATGGTAGAATTAAGGTCACACTTATTGCTGCAAAAACACGTGTTGCCCCTCTCAAGCAACAATCTCTTCCTCCATTGGAACTCTGCGGAGCGCAGCTACTGAGTCGACTCGTTGCTTCCATCAAGGCCGCCTTGCGCCATACGGATATCGCAGTACATACTTGGTGCGATTCAACTATCGTGTTCGCTTGGTTATCCCACACACCATCAAAATTGAAAACTTTCGTTGCCAATCGCAAAGCTGAGATTTTGGACACAATACCACGACATGCATGGCACCACGTCAACACAAAGAAGAATCCAGCCGATTGTGCTTCGAGAGGCATGCTAGCTATTGATCTGCTCAGCTTTGATCTTTGGTGGAATGGACCACATTGGCTACATGACGAGTCTCTCGATAAGGTAAAACTGCATAACGAAATAGTTTCTAATTGTCTTTCAGATAATCGTTTTTAAGCTGAAGTGAAGACTACACTATTAACTTTGGCAACAGCTAATCACGAGCTAGCTGCTCGGACCTCCTCTTGGCTGAAACTTGTCCGTGTGGTGGCGTATGTTTTGAAGTTTATTCGGCGCAAGAAACACGATGAAGTCAACACCCGCTCGGCCCTTCTCACGTTCAAAGAGATCGAGGACACTCGCAAGATTTGTCTTCGACACGCACAGAGAGCATTTGAGAGTGAGCGCAGATTGCTGAGTAATAACACTCCATTGGGAAGTAGTTCCAAGTTGCTCACACTGTCGCCAATCATTGACGATACTGGGTTGCTGAGTGTTGGTGGACGTTTAAGTAATTCGGAACTACCCTATTGTGCTAAGCATCCGATCATTCTGCCGAAGACCCATCGCATTACAAGGTTAATTCTGGAGCATGAGCACCGGACACATTTGCATCCAAGCGTTTCCGCACTGTTTGTAATCGTTCGTCAACGTTATTGGATTCTCGGTGCACGAAATCTAATTCGAAAGCTCACGCATGACTGTTTGAAATGTTTCAGACAACGTCATCACACTGCTCATCAATTCATTGCTGATCTGCCTGCAGTTCGGGTTCGACAAGCATTTCCATTTCAGAACACTGGTTGCGACTACGCTGGCCCTATCACACTCAAGGTGCACAAGGGACGCAATCCACGCAAGGAAAAGGGCTACATTTGCCTCTTTGTCTGTTTGGCTACTTCTGCGCTGCACCTGGAGCTGGCAACAGATCTCAGCACGGAAACCTTTTTGGCAGCACTTCGTCGGTTCGTGTCACGACGTGGCAAATGTGCACAAATGTACAGCGATAATGGCCGCAACTTTGTCGGCGCCAAGATGGCTCTAAACAAGATGGAGCAACTGCTTGCATCGGAGTTGCACAATCACACCGTTCTGCAGACCTTGGCCAATGAGGGAATTCAGTGGAACTGGGGTGGTAAATGGGAGTCGGCTGTACGCTCAGTCAAACTTCATCTGCATCGAGTAGTGGGCAACGCTACCATCACATTTGAACAAATGCACACTCTCTTGGCACAAATTGAGGCCGTGGTTAACTCTCGCCCACTGTTCGTAACGCCTGACATTGACTCGACATACTTGTCTCCTGCGCATCTGCTGATAGGCCGCCCATACACATTGGTTCCAGAAGGCGATCTGTCAACAGTGGCGGCAAATCGGTTACATTACTGGCAGCAAACTCAAGCCATATTGCAATGCATGTATTGATGAACGCATTCAATTAGAAATTTGAATTCAAACTTAACGTCTAGATTCTTAACGTTTCTTTTTCTTTATGCATTTACGCAAACACTTAACATATCCATACAAGCTGTAATCATTGCCGATCATGATGAATTTTGCTTAACAGTAGTTGTCTCGCTTTAACATATGCTTTAACACCCACTTTTTGAACGCTTCTGTTAACATGCAAATGTACTAGGCGAGCAGTTCTAGTTCGACAGCAGAATAAGAATGAGCGCGCTGTTTTAATTTATAAAGTTAAAATAAATAATTAAGCTAAGAATAATAAAAACCAGCATTTGTTTTATTCAACAACTGCTATAATCAAATACAGAGAGATCCTTTCTTTCATTATCAATTTAAATTTTCATTTTTACTCCCTGTACCCATAAAATGGGTAAAAAGGGGGTATTGGATTTGTGCAAAAGTATGTAACAGGCAGAAGGAGACATCTCCGACCCTATAAAGTATATATATTCTTAATCAGTATCAAAAGAGATTTCGATTTGGCCATGTTCGTCTGTCCGTCCATCCGTCTGTCCGGATGAACGCGTTGATCTCAGCAACTATAAGAGCTAGGGACACCAAATTTGGAATGTAAGTTTCTGTTTACACAGATCAAGTTTGTTTCCAGTTTCAGATATCTCCCCCCGTTCCCCCACAATGCGATCATGTATAATACTTTAGTCACTATTAACCTACTGTCAACATTTCGAGTTGATCAGATAATAAACACGGAAGGTATTCATCAAACAAGGTTCAGTACTGCAGCGATGGGGAAAAAGAAGCACAGCCATGACTTAAAATGCCTCGCCTGCGCTGTCGCCTTGCTGTCGCTTGTGTTTGTACGGCTTTGTGTATGTGCACGCAGATGCGAACGGAAATTTTTGACCTGGGTACATGGAGTTTTGTAGTCGGGTATACTCGACTATAGCATACTTACTTGTTTTAACTATAGATATCGGAATGCAATTCACATCAGTTCCAGTGTCAATCTTAAATACTATTGTTTCATTTCCTATTACGTATTTTTGAGTCCATCGGTTCCTTATAGATCCCATAAAAGATTGGAAGTATTTCGATTACCACTTAATTTAATATATTTAACTAATTTTTTACTATTACCAGATTTTTCTGTATGCAGCACTGAATATTTGAAATTCACTACGAAAATGTAAGCAATGTCAACACAAATGAATGGCTACAACAAGAAGAGCAAGAGTAAAAAACAAATGAAAAATTACCAAATCGTTTATATGGAATGGGAACATCCAAATGAGATGGTGGTTTGATGGTCAAATTTAGGCATGACTAAAACTATGGGACCATCACGCCAGATGATGGTGGATGGTTGATGGTGGCTCAGTGTGAATAGCCTATTACAGCTCCTTCAACACTGTGCACAGTGAATGCTGTCGATTTTTTTCTAGGTACATTTTGTTAAGGTTAGCAGCTTAAAATGTTTTACACTTGAGTTGCAGCTTCTTGTTGTGTACTCCAATGATGATACGATCACGCATCAAACGCTCTTCATACGATCTGCCACAATTACAAAAGAATTCGCAATATTTGATTTGCTTTTTTCAGCTTTTTGTTGTTATTGCTGAGCATTTTTCATGATTCCCAGAATTCAGTTTGTTGTGCCATCATTTTGGTACAATGTATTGTATATATCCATGGCTTGTTGTCCAACCAACTAAAGAAATGTTGCTATTTTCTTCAGCCACTTCTAACACCATGTAATAATTAGGCATAATTATTACCTTCTTTAATTCACTATATTCAAATGCGCGTCCTTGTGCATCAGTAAAAGTACACGATCCAAGTACCCTACTTATCGATAAGTATAGTGTTAAGAAATTATCAATACAAGGTTGCCATTTTACAGCAGGGATATTTATGTACAAGGTTGCCATATTACAACTACTCTTGGAAAACAGTAACTCATCCGAAACATTTCCATGTTATATTTAAAATATTACCACCTAGTTCAAATATGAGCGCTACGCATTTTAGTACAATTTAATGCTAATTCATAAATATTGCGATAATTGACCGATTTAAATATCGATTTTTGTACATCGAACACGGTTTTTATATTTCATTCATTATGCCGGGAATAAAGTCTAGTTCCGCCTCCGGATTTTGCTTTCTTATTTTCAGACGTGTCGTTCAAGACTTATAGCAATTATTTTGATGTAGCCTTTATATGGGCCCCTACACTTTAGAATAACAGGTTCTTGTTATATTTTTTTTTTATCGAAATGCGTTTTACGCTGATCGATATTTTATATATACATGTATATATATTCAAATTGGAAATTATGTCGTTAAGCGCCCCCAGAGAAAGAAAGCACTTTGTATGTTGGATATGTTCTCAAAACATATGAATAAATTATGAATTCGATTTCCGGAGAGGAGGTTGACTTATTTGCACAATTTACTAAGAAAATAATAATTAAAACTCGTCGCATTTAAGCATTTGTCGACAACAGAGCATCATGTGTACAATCATAAAGTACGTTATTGGGAACTTTTTGCACCAAAAATTTTTAACGCGGCAGGTCCCACACGCTTCGTATTTGTTCGGGTGGGACCTGCCGCTCCGGGTCGTGAGAGTAAGAGCAGCGCTGCGGCCGATTTCGTGGCTCTGTCACAGATACTTAACGACCGCCGAGTCGAGAGCTACAGTGAATGTATGCGCTAAGCCCAAAGACTCTATTTGTTGTTTACTTGATGGTACAATAATGTGATTCATCATAAAGTATCAATTTTATCGATCACTGGCGATAAGTCTTCATGGATTAGTTATGTTATGAACATGGCCATTTTGTCGCTGATATCGTGTTACTTTGTCACAACAGTAACTGTGAACTTTAAAATACTTGCGACAAGTAACAACTACTTAATATGGCTCCCATCTCTAATGCACGTTTCTAATATATGAAAACTACCTAATATCTATTTGTGGACATTTTTCTTAAACTTATTGGAGTAAATAAAAACAGCGGCATGTCTGCTAGATTGATAACAGAGTTGAACACGCTTACAAACTTGGTATGGACCTAACTAGACAAATTTTTTTTTAAATCAAGACCACCATACTAAACATTTTTAAACGGCTAACAGGAACGCGTGGCAACAGAGCTTCACGCCGATGTTGAATATAGTCATGATCGGATCAAGCTGCAAATAGAAAATTCAAAACTTAAACACCGCCTAGCCATTATAAAACAAGTAAGTAATGTCACATACATATGTACATGTACATATTTATTCATTGGTGCTTATTACACGCCTCCTACTTTACAGTCAATAATTGATGAGGAAAAAACAAAATCGGAAAAGTTCTATGATGACATTCTTTCGATTACGGAACATTTGGAAGAAGTTTTTACGCAAGCCATTGCCGAAGCTTATCCGCGTTACTCTAATGTGCCAGTTATTATTGCACCTGTAAATAATGTGTCGTCGAATTTTGGAGACTATCAGTGCAACAACGCTATGGGATTAGCAAAAAAAATGAAAGAAACTGGAATTAATACAACGCCACGTGAGATTGCTGTAGAGATACAGAGGTGCTGCCCGTTTTCCCCAATTATAGAGAAGATAGAGGTGGCTGGTGCTGGTTTCGTGAATATTTTTCTCAGCAAGTAAATTGAATTTGCTTTATGCTTTGTATGTATTTATTTGTTATATCTTTACTAATTTTTGCAGAGAATACGCGGTGGCTGCCTTAGTCAATCTATTACGTAACGGTATAAGGCCGCCTAGAATTCCTAAAAAGCGAGTCTTAGTTGACTTTTCTTCGCCTAACATAGCGAAACAGATGCATGTTGGTCATTTACGCTCTACGATTATTGGGGAATCTATTTGCCGTCTTCTTGAGTTTTTGCAACATGACGTTATCCGCATTAACCATTTGGGCGATTGGGGTACTCAGTTTGGTATGCTAATTGCGCATTTAGAAGATCGTTTTCCAAACTTTTTAAATGAAAGTCCGCCAATTGGAGATCTACAGGCGTTTTACAAAGAATCTAAGAAGCGGTGAGTATAACATCTTGAATTGGTACACTACTCAAAAAATTTAAAAATATACCGAACATCTGTTAAGATATTCCTTATGTGATAACACTTTATATTACCATATTCATTATTCGCATTTGTGTTGTATAGCATAACTAGCATGTAATACCCCGCAGTGCCCGAGGCATGTGTTGTTCGCTTGTCGGCCGTTTGGTTATTTTTTGGAAAGAATTGACCCCGCTCAACATTGCCATGCGCTGTTGCAATTTTTCATTGCTCACGCATACTAAGAAGCAAGTACATGTGCGTGCTGGACACACACACAGAAACGAAATGAAAGCGCAAGCGACTTAAGCCGTGCTCATCGTTCTGGTGTCGATTCAAGACTAAATATTGTTCGGTGTCGGTTATTAACTCGGCTTTTTACTCCCTGTACCCATAAAATGGGTAAAAAGGGGGTATTGGATTTGTGCAAAAGTATGTAACAGACAGAAGGAGACATCTCCGACCCTATAAAGTTTATATATTATTGATCAGTATCAAAAGAGATTTCGATTTGGCCATGTCCGTCTGTCTGTCCGTATGTATGAACGCAAGGATCTCAGCAACTATAAAAGCTAGAGACACCAAATTTGGAATGTAGGTTCGTGTATAGCGGGAGCAGGTCAAGTTTGTTGCTGATCTCAGATATCTCTCCCCGTTCCCCCGCAATTCGATCAAAACGTTTTACCGCCACACTTTTAAAGATATAGCTTTGGGATTTGGCATGTACACTACTTCGGTCACTCTTAATCTACTGTCCAAATTTCAAGTCGATCGGATAATAAACACGGAAGTTATTCAACGAACAAGATTCAGTACTGGAGCAAGGGGGGATGAAGAAGCACAGCCCGACATAAAATGCCTTGCATACGCTGTGGCTCGCGTGTGTGCGGCCTTATGCATGTGTGTGTGCATGTGTAAGTGAACGAACATATGATTGGAAATTTTACAGCTGGGTACGGGGAGTTTTGTAGTCGGGTATACTCGACTATAGCATTCTTACTTGTTTTTTTTTTGCCGAGCTGGCGATGCCCGACTGGGGCGCTAGTAGTTCGGCTTTTTTGTCGGGGCGCTATGGCCAGCAAATCATCTGACCTTAGGAAAATGCTAGTTTGACGTACATATCTATGTATTCTGTAATTAATGGTCAAATGTTTTGGAATTCAGAACGCGCTTTTGAACTTGTATAAAAATCACTGACTTTTTACTCCCTGTACCCATAAAATGGGTAAAAAGGGAGTATTGGATTTGTGCAAAAATATGTAACAGGCAGAAGGAGACATCTCCGACCCTATAAAGTATATATATTCTTGATCAGCATCAAAAGAGATTTCGATTTGGCCATGTCCGTCTGTCCGTCCGTCCGTCTGTCCGTCCGTATGTATGAACGCAAGTATCTCAGCAACCATAGGAGCTAGAGACACCAAATTTGGAATGTAGGTTCGTGTATAGCAGGCGCAGGTCAAGTTTATTTTGGATCCGAGATATTCCCCCCCATTTCCCCGCTATTCAATAAGAACGTTTTACAGTAACAATTTTCAAGATATAGCGTTGGGACTTGAGATGTATAATACTTTAGTCACTCTTAATCTTCTGTTCAAATTTCAAATTGATCGGATAATAAACACGAAAGTTATTCAACAAACAAGTTTCAGTACTGCAGCCCGGGGGGAAAGTGGATCAGACAGATGAGAAGTGAATATCTCGAAATGGCTGCAAAGCGCAGCTTCAAAGTGAATTTTACAGTGGATGCACCTTATAATTCCCAACTTGTTCTAGCTTAAAAATAATGAAACCGATGCTTGATCAGTGCATTTTAGTTAAAGTGGATCAGACAGATGAGAAGTGAATATCGCGATTCGCGATATGGCTGCAAAGCGCAGCTTCAAAGTGAATTTTACAGCAGGTGCACCTTATAATTCCCAAAAACGGGTGCTTGATCAGTGCATTTTAGTTAAAGTGGATACTTTTTTCGGGTATTAATTAATAACTCAAGAACATATAATATCAAGTGGCATGGAAAAGTGGGCGTGGCACCGCCTTTGTGTTTAATTTCACGATATTCAAATTTTTTATTTTCAAGCTATCTGTGCCAAACTTTCGGGTTTGAAATGTTGTTGTGCTACTAAATTTGTGTTAAAATATTACCCAAATCGGACAACTATATCATATAGAAATAATAGGAACTATCGGTCGAAAACAAATTTTGTATGGAAATAATTATCTACAAGGACATTCAACTCTGGTCACATTGCTGTAAGTATTTATTTGTTACTCTAAAATATAATTCGCGAAGTTTGTACAGAGTATGCCATAGTCGATCATACTCCACTCCTTGGGTCCTGCCAGTTTGTTTCGCCTCATTTGTTTGGTCTGTCAACAAGGTGTCTTCAGGGAAACGTTTCGATTTGTGATTTTTATCGCGCTGTATTTGAAGTTAACGAAGATGCGATCGGAAATTTTTGACCTGGGTACAGGGAGTTTTGTAGTTGGGTATACTCAACTATAGCATTCTTACTATATATATATATATATTCGGAGATGGCACTTTTGAACAAAAATGATGCCGCCATCCTTCGAACAAAACTTATATTAATATTCTTATTAGGTTCATCCTCCTCTTAAGCATTAAGTGCATACATTGATGCAGAAGCAAAACTTAAAATTATTATTTTCTTATTTTTTCCCGACTCCACCATGTAACGATAACTTTAAAGCAATGTTATCGACAAACGTTGACATTTAGGTTGCAAACTTACATATAGTTGTCACTGTGCACTATGGGAAATTTGCACATTTTTTTTTTGGTATTAATTCAAATTTTAAAAGTACTCCAATGAACGCGTTTTATTTATTAATACATTAGGAATAGGTCAAACTAAAATGTTACATACCAGAAATGTTTATATTGCGAACAGCTGTTAAGATAACAGCTGTTAAACACAGCTCTTTCGACAGAAAATCACAATGTTATGATGTGTACATTTTGGTTGTGGTTTTTAAATGCCGATAACTTCAAAGGATATAGTTTTTGGTAAACTATTATTGATTGAACTTCATCAGTGACTATGGTATTATGTAATAAAAAAGGTAATTTGTCAAAAAGTAGCTTGTTTTATAATCAATTTATTGAGTTAAAAACTTCTCTCCAAAACACGTTCTGTGAATATATCTCAACTTTGGATAGAGCTACAAGATTTTGGTAGCACTTGGCAGCATTGAGACTTTTTTGACTGTGTAGAGCAATCAATTTCGATTCGAAAGCAGTTAATGCCAAGGTCCACTTTTCGCCACATTTGGAAAAATTCAAGTTCTTAGCGGATAACCTCACTTTCCCAATTCTAAGTTTTTTTTGTGTTGTGTGGACAACAAGATGGTCGATCCAATAGATAAAATTTGGCTTTCTTGTTGTTCAAATGTGCGTACATAAGTAATTATAATTATTTTAGACAAAAAGCTAATAAACATACACATACAAGCAAACACGCTTCATGAAAAATGTTTTCAGCAGTGTCAGGCATTCGTTTCCCCTTGAAAGCAAATTGATGCTTGAATAACTTCTGTTCTAATTATCCGATCTTCATGAAATTTTCAGTATAGTTGGGAGATGTAAAATTTTACACGTAGTGCGATAACCAATATTTTAACTCTTATATTGTGGCTGTTATAATAAGAAGAGGGTGTAAGTGGGCGGTGTCACGCCCACTTTTCTTAGCCCCACTTTCTATTGATATTATAAGCCCAATGCAAAAAACCAGACCAAAAAATCTTGTTTCGTTCTCGAGTTATTAATTAATTCCAAGAAAATGGGAAAATTTCCCATAGTGCTGTGTGACCAGTACACAAATTGTTTGCATGAAACTCGATTTTGTGCAAATCGTAGCTGCCAACTGATTTTGCTCCAAATATTTAGCCTGAATGACCTTATCTTACCTTACCGAAATAATGCATTACTTCGCCATTTATTGTTGGATTTGCATCAATAATAGCTTATTTTCTTCGAAACAGAATCAGTTTTACGTAAAACATAAAAAAAATTTATTTTTACGATTTCTACTTTTCCAGGCCGATATGTGAGCTTTCGAACTTAAAAAATCACAAAAAACCTTATTTTCGAACCTTTGGCATTTCAACCACAGAACCGATCTTAATAATATATGAGAAAGAGGGGGTAAAGGGTTTACTTACCTTTAATTTAAGTGCTTGCTTGGTTTAGTTGAAATGGAAATATATTCAAAAATGTTGGAGCAACTTCGAAAATTCGATAAAAATAAAATTAATATTTCAAAAATGCTTCCATGAAAAAAATTAAGTGTCATTTTCGTGTTCAGTGGGCCAAAGTCCAAAGAAAATCACACTTAGATTTACTTTGCAAAATGGCTGTAAACTAGTGTATTTGATAAACTTATAAATGATTTAATGATATCAATTTTTTTTTTTTTGTTAAGGCTTACGTATTATACCAATATTTATTACTTATGTATGGCCACACTAAATCACTATGAAATAAAAGTTTTTAGTCTATCCTTATTTACTTTTTTTTTATAATAAGTTAATTTCTCTGCTTGTTTTATTCAAGCATTATTTTAGCTCTTTTATATGCTAACTCTAATCTATATTTTGATTCCTTAGTGTAATCATCTATATTATTTAAAGGCTTAATGTGGTCGTCTATACTATTAAATTCATTGTTAATATTAGGGTTCTTACTAAAAATTAATTCATAGGGACAGTAGTCATGCGTTGTGGATGGGGTTGTATTAAAACAATATAAGAAGTATTGTAACCAAACATCCCAATCGGTTTTATCAACTGATATATAAGATCAAATGTATTCGTTTAACGTTCTATGACTTCGTTCCACAGTTCCCAAAGTCTGGTGGTGGTGTGCCGTAGAAGTTATGTTTTTAATAAAACATAAATGTTCTATAACTGAATTTGTATATTCTGTACCAATGTCCGAAATAAACGTCTTCATTGGTCCGTATTTCAGAATAAAATCTTTGAATATAGCTTTACTTACGACTTTTGCACTTTTGTTTGGAGTAGGTATGGCAACAATATATTTTGTTAAGTCACATATCAGTGTAACTGCATATACATTGCCTTGCTCTGATTTTGGTAGTGGACCCGTCCTGTCTACTAATACTCTATCAAAAGCATTGATTGGGATTTCCGTACTTGTTAAAGGAGTTTTTGTGTGTTGTAGAGTTCTGCATGGATGCATTCATTTTAAAAATTGAAGTGTGCACACACTGCTTTTACTCGAAAAACACTACTCTATACTCATTGTGCAGTGTCCTCATACAAGTTAGACAGAGAGAGAGAGTACAACTTTCTGGAATACTCCCATTGTGTAAATGTTATGACTGCTGTCTCATTCTTAGTGAGTTCACCAAGAAATGTCATGAGTACCGTAAAAGTTACATTTGTATAGTAGAGTACAACTTGTACAAAACTAGAGACGACTAGACGACGTAAAAAATGGATTTTGGAAATAAGGAAAATAACAGCGCCGCAATAAATATTATATATTTGTTTAAAATTAAAAATAAATTTAATTAAAATCCTACATTAACAAACGTTTTGCGTAGGTTTTTCCCAGAAGAAGTTTTTGATTACTGTCTCGCTCTCTTTCTCTCGAATCATTCATTGTACAGTGAGTAAAGTGTACAACAAACTAGTGTACTCCAATTTGATGTACAACGTTCAGTTTGTATGGGTACAGTATTTACTAATAGAGAGACAAATACAACATTCACTCAACAGTACTCATACTGTTAAAACTGTACATAATTTTCGAGTAAATGTCTCATACACCGTTTTGAATGTATCTATGCAGACATCTGGTGTGTTGTCACTTTTGATTTAGCCATTTTCGTATGTACACAGCAATATATCGAGTCATACCTTTCCAAAAATAGTGTCTTTTGAGCTTGGCCAATGTTTTTGTGGTGCCTGTGTGACCTCCTTGTATTGGATCATTGCGAAATGTAATCAATATAGCTTATTTTTCTTTTTCTATTAGGGTCACCGGGTTGAGTAGCGCTACTCTTAACGAATTCAATATTTTATTGCCCATTTGTTTGAAATTCTCAATTGAAACTTGTTCAAAGATATTTCCCCACGGTGCCAGGTTGAGGTGGCTGATTTGATGCATACCGGCTTGCATTTCAAGCCTTCGGAAGAACTGACCCAAGTCAAGAATTCCATTAATATACAAATCGCTAACATCATATCTTGCAGTAATTTTGTTTGCATGTTTAAAGAATTTACTTCGTCATTGTTGATGACTTTATATACGTTGGGCTTTGAGCTTTTTCTATAGATTGCATAGGCAATTCTATTTTTTTATCTCCTACGCAGGATTTTTGTCTACTTTGATATCTGGTAGTGACTTTCATTTTATTTCTGGTAATGTCTTGTAGTTCTTTGATGGTTATTCTTGTTAACGCATCAGCTACATAATTGTCTTTTCCCTTTAGATACTCGACTATGAAGTTGTATTCTTTTAATTCGAGCCGCATGCGTGTTAATTTTGAACTAGGATTGATCATTGAAAACAAATATGTTAATGGTCTGTAGTCTGTTCTGACTGTAAAATGTTTGCCATAAATATATGGTCGAAAATGAGTAATTACCCAGTGTATTGCTGCTAGTTCTTGTTCTGTTATACTTTTATTACTTTCGCCCTTAGTGAATGAACGTGATGCATAAGCTATTGGAAGTTAGAGTCCATTATGGTTTTGAGTTAAAGCCGCTCCACAAGCTTGTTTACTTGCATCAGTTATTATGCAAATTGCTGAAATCTGGATATTGTAATAATGTTGGGCTCACTAAATTTTTTCTTAAGTAATCGAAAGCTTGATGATGTTGAGGTGTGTCCATACGAATTCTACGTTCTTTTTACATAAATTTGTAATGTGGCAGAAATGATCCGCGAAATTTTTGATAAATCTCCTATAGTAATTGCAAATTGCAACGAAACTTTTAGCGCTGTCCGCATCATGTGGAACTGGATAGTTTTGTATGACATCAAATTTGTTCGGGCAAGATTCCTTTATCTGTACATTTATGATCGAGAAAGGTCATGTATGAAAAACGGCATTTTTGAGGATGGAATTTAAGATTGCATTTCCTATATTAGTCAAAAACATCTGATAAATTTTTGAGCACATGTTTTTCGGACAACCTATAACTATTAAGTCATCCATGTAAAGGAATGCTTGAGGAGGTTCAAGTCCAAAGAATGAAATAGTCATCATTCTCTAAAATGAATTTGGCGTTATTTTTCAACTAAAAGGTAATCGCGTGAAGCGATACGTGCCCTTGCTCGTTACAAAATACGTTATATTTCTTGAACTTTCTTCAAGTTCAATTTGATGAAAACCTGACATTAAGTCAAGGCATGAAAAATACTTTGATCGACCTACTTGATCTAGAATATATATATAATCTATTCTAGAGAGTGGAAATTTATCTGACAAGAGTTTTTTGTTTTTTTTTATATTAATTTGACGATAGTCAATTACCAATCGCCATTTCTTTTCTTCTGAGCCGGAAAGTGCTTTCTTTGGAACTAGTAAAAGGGGGCTATTGTATTCAGACACTGATGGTTCGACAATTTTGTTGGCGATCAATTTTCATACTTGTTTTTTAATTTCTTCGACTTGGCTATGCGGGCTTCGATAGTTTTTTATATAAATTGGTTCAATATCCTTCAATCTTAACTTTTGTTTATAAAAATTATTTGTTGTTATTGATTCGGTTTCAAGTCCGAATTCATCACTATATTTGGTGCATAATTCTACTAATTGTGGTTTGAACTGTTTTGAAAAGTTTTTACTTAATTGAGTTATAACTGTTTTTTCCCTATTTTCCGGAGTGGTTTGAACTACATCGTAGTTCGAAAGTGGTTCAAAGTTTAGATTATTTATATTGATTAATTGGTCTTTATTGGGCGTATTTAGTAATCGGACAAATGTATTTTTTGGTGTTGCAACTGTGGTTGCAACGTATATACCAGGTTGAATTTCCTGATTTGGGATTAATATACTATCTTCATTAGAAGTTAGTTCAACTTTTCGGACAACTTCTGATCTTACTGAATTGTTACCAGAACTGTATGTTATTGGAACATAAATTTGGACATTTATATTGTTTGGTCTAATTATAAACCTAACCTAACCTAATTATAAACCAATCTTCGGACGGTCTTAGGTCTATTTTGCAATTAAGACTTTTAATGAAATCTATGCCTGTTATTCCGTCAGACGGTATAGCGAAATTTTAATCAACTATATGAAAATTGTGAGAAATTATATATTTGTCTGCTTATAGCTCTATTGGCGGGAGGGCTTTGGATTTTATGACTCCTTGACCAATACCTTGAATGTCTATATTGTTATTTAATTGGATGTCTTTAAAGACATCGGAATCTTCTTTTAAAATTCAGATATCTGCACCTCTATCTAGTAAAAATATCAGTTTCTTTTCTGATTCTACGTTATAAAATGAAACAAAAATATTAAGATTGAAGTTTATTGAATGATTTTTTTTTAATTTCGTATATGGGCTAATCCGAAAATTTTTAAACCAAAGGCAAAAAAATACTCAAATTTTTTTTTTAATATTATGAGCTAAAAGTATGTGTTCATAACGTATTTTCACCTGCTGAATATGAATCTGGGCTTTAAATTGCTCTAGGTTGCCGAGAACACGAAAAATTTCACCTCAAAGTAACAAAAGGTGTGTTTAAATAACATACGATCCCCCAATGCTCGGTATACCCATGCTTGCACATGCAATTTACCATTTTAAAGCTACATCTAGTTTTAGAATTATCAGTTTTGAGCTTTCATGCACATATTGCAAATGTTCCAGTTATTAAAACATTTGATTATATTTCTGATTATTCCAATGATAATACTATAAAAGTAGATCGAAGAGCTGGGTTTATTAAGTAAAAAAAATAATAATAAATAATAAAAAATAAATATAAGCTAATAACTAATAAATTTACACAATTTGTCTTGATGGAAAAAGTGTAACGTCCGTAACAGACAATAATTAAATTTTTTTGTAAACGGAACTACTTATCCTTCTTACCCAAGCGGGATTGATATGGTCATATATTCCACAGAATTTTTTGTATTTGGACTTTTTTTGTTTGTTTATTATGCAAAATTCGCTAAAAAATGAGCAAATGCACATAAGCCTCAAAGTCGACTTCCATTTTTTGTAACGTCTGTAACGAAACTGTGGGCAAACATTTCTTTTTTTTTTTTAACAGTAAACCTTTTATTTTAAATAAGGTAAAAGTACTCCATCTTACTCTATATTACCTTACCGAAATAATGCATTACTTCGCCATTTATTGTTGGATTTGCACAATAATAGCTTATTTTCTTCGAAACAGAATCAGTTTTACGTAAAACATAAAAAAAAATTATTTTTACGATTTCTATTTTTCCAGGCCGATATGTGAGCTTTCGAACTTAAAAAATCACAAAAAACCTTATTTTCGAACCTTTGGCATTTCAACCACAGAACCGATCTTAATAATATATGAGAAAGAGAATGTAAAGGGTTTACTTACCTTTAATATGAGTGCTTGCTTGGTTTAGTTGAAATGGAAATATATTCAAAAATGTTGGAGCAACTTCGAAAATTCGATAAAAAAAAAATTAATATTTCAAAAATGCTTCCATGAAAAAAATTAAGTGTCATTTTCGTGTTCAGTGGGCCAAAGTCCAAAGAAAATCACACTTAGATTTACTTTGCAAAATGGCTGTAAACTAGTGTATTTGATAAACTTATAAATGATTTAATGATATCAATTTTTTTATTTTATTATTTTTTTTTTTTTTTTGTTAAGGTTTACGTATTATACCAATAATTATTACTTATGTATGGCCACACTAAATAACTATGAAATAAAAGTTTTTAGTCTATCCTTATTTACTTTTTTTTTATAATAAGTTAATTTCTCTGCTTGTTTTATTCAAGCATTATTCTAGCTCTTTTATATGCTAACTCTAATCTATATTTTGATTCCTTAGTGTAATCATCTATATTATTTAAAGGCTTAATGTGGTCGTCTATACTATTAAATTCCTTGTTAATATTAGGGTTCTTACTAAAAATTAATTCATAGGGACAGTAGTCATGCGTGGTGGATGGGGTTGTATTAAAACAATATAAGAAGTATTGTAACCAAACATCACAATCGGTTTTTTCAACTGATATATAAGAACAAATGTATTCGTTTAACGTTCTATGACTTCGTTCCACAGTTCCCAAAGTCTGGTGGTGGTGTGCCGTAGAAGTTATGTTTTTAATAAAACATAAATGTTCTATAACTGAATTTGTATATTCTGTACCAATGTCCGAAATAAACGTCTTCATTGGTCCGTATTTCAGAATAAAATCTTTGAATATAGCTTTACTTACGACTTTTGCACTTTTGTTTGGAGTAGGTATGGCAACAATATATTTTGTTAAGTCACATATCAGTGTAACTGCATATACATTGCCTTGCTCTGATTTTGGTAGTGGACCCGTCCTGTCTACTAATATTCTATCAAAAGCATTGATTGGGATTTCCGTACTTGTTAAAGGAGTTTTTGTGTGTTGTAGAGTTCTGCATGGATGCATTCATTTTAAAAATTGAAGTGTGCACACACTGCTTTTACTCGAAAAACACTACTCTATACTCATTGTGCAGTGTCCTCATACAAGTTAGACAGAGAGAGAGAGTACAACTTTCTGGAATACTCCCATTGTGTAAATGTTATGACTGCTGTCTCATTCTTAGTAAGTTCACCAAGAAATGTCATGAGTACCGTAAAAGTTACATTTGTATAGTAGAGTACAACTTGTACAAAACTAGAGACGACTAGACGACGTAAAAAATGGATTTTGGAAATAAGGAAAATAACAGCGCCGCAATAAATATTATATATTTGTTTAAAATTAAAAATAAATTTAATTAAAATCCTACATTAACAAACGTTTTGCGTAGGTTTTTCCCAGAAGTAGTTTTTGATTACTGTCTCCCTCTCTTTCTCTCGAATCATTCATTGTACAGTGAGTAAAGTGTACAACAAACTAGTGTACTCCAATTTGATGTACAACGTTCAGTTTGTATGGGTACAGTATTTACTAATAGAGAGACAAATACAACATTCACTCAACAGTACTCATACTGTTAAAACTGTACATAATTTTCGAGTAAATGTCTCATACACCGTTTTGAATGTATCTATGCAGACCTCTGGTGTGTTTTCACTTTTGATTTAGCCATTTTCGTATGTACACAGCAATATATCGAGTCATACCTTTCCAAAAATAGTGTCTTTTGAGCTTGGCCAATGTTTTTGTGGTGCCTGTGTGACCTCCTTGTATTGGATCATTGCGAAATGTAAACAATATAGCTTATTTTTCTTTCTCTTTTTCTATTAGGGTCACCGGGTTGAGTAGCGCTACTCTTAACGAATTCAATATTTTATTGCCCATTTGTTTGAAATTCTCAATTGAAACTTGTTCAAAGATATTTTCCCACGGTGCCAGGTTGAGGTGGCTGATTTGATGCATACCGGCTTGCATTTCAAGCCTTCGGAAGAACTGACCCAAGTCAAGAATTCCATTAATATACAAATCGCTAACATCATATCTTGCAGTAATTTTGTTTGCATGTTTAAAGAATTTACTCCGTCATTGTTGATGACTTTATATACGTTGGGCTTTGAGCTTTTTCTATAGATTGCATAGGCAATTCTATTTTTTTATCTCCTACGCAGGATTTTTGTCTACTTTGATATCTGGTAGTGACTTTCATTTTATTTCTGGTAATGTCTTGTAGTTCTTTGATGGTTATTCTTGTTAACGCATCAGCTACATAATTGTCTTTTCCCTTTAGATACTCGACTATGAAGTCGTATTCTTTTAATTCGAGCCGCATGCGTGTTAATTTTGAACTAGGATTGATCATTGAAAACAAATATGTTAATGGTCTGTGGTCTGTTCTGACTGTAAAATGTTTGCCATAAATATATGGTCGAAAATGAGTAATTACCCAGTGTATTGCTGCTAGTTCTTGTTCTGTTATACTTTTATTACTTTCGCCCTTAGTGAATGAACGTGATGCATAAGCTATTGGAAGTTAGAGTCCATTATGGTTTTGAGTTAAAGCCGCTCCACAAGCTTGTTTACTTGCATCAGTTATTATGCAAATTGCTGAAATCTGGATATTGTAATAATGTTGGGCTCACTAAATTTTTTCTTAAGTAATCGAAAGCTTGATGATGTTGAGGTGTGTCCATACGAATTCTACGTTCTTTTTACATAAATTTGTAATGTGGCAGAAATGATCCGCGAAATTTTTGATAAATCTCCTATAGTAATTGCAAATTGCAACGAAACTTTTAGCGCTGTCCGCATCATGTGGAACTGGATAGTTTTGTATGACATCAAATTTGTTCGGGCAAGATTCCTTTATCTGTACATTTATGATCGAGAAAGGTCATGCATGAAAAACGGCATTTTTGAGGATGGAATTTAAGATTGCATTTCCTATATTAGTCAAAAACATCTGATAAATTTTTGAGCACATGTTTTTCGGACAACCTATAACTATTAAGTCATCCATGTAAAGGAATGCTTGAGGAGGTTCAAGTCCAAAGAATGAAATAGTCATCATTCTCTAAAATGAATTTGGCGTTATTTTTCAACTAAAAGGTAATCGCGTGAAGCGATACGTGCCCTTGCTCGTTACAAAATACGTTATATTTCTTGAACTTTCTATCTATTGTATTCAGACACTGATGGTTCGACAATTTTGTTGGAGATCAATTTTCCTACTTGTTTTTTAATTTCTTCGACTTGGCTATGCGGGCTTCGATAGTTTTTTATATAAATTGGTTCAGTATCCTTCAATCTTAACTTTTGTTTATAAAAATTATTTGTTGTTATTGATTCGGTTTCAAGTCCGAATTCATCACTATACTTGGTGCATAATTCTACTAATTGTGGTTTGAACTGTTTTGAAAAGTTTTTATTTAATTGAGTTATAACTGTTTTTTCCCTATTTTCCGGAGTGGTTTGAACTACATCGTAGTTTGAAAGTGGTTCAAAGTTTAGATTATTTATATTGATTAATTGGTCTTTATTGGGCGTATTTAGTAATCGGACAAATGTATTTTTTGGTGTTGCAACTGTGGTTGCAACGTATATACCAGGTTGAATTTCCTGATTTGGGATTAATATACTATCTTCATTAGAAGTTAGTTCAACTTTTCGGACAACTTCTGATCTTACTGAATTGTTACCAGAACTGTATGTTATTGGAACATAAATTTGGACATTTATATTGTTTGGTCTAATTATAAACCTAACCTAACCTAATTATAAACCAATCTTCGGACGGTTTTAGGTATATTTTGCAATTAAGACTTTTAATGAAATCTATGCCTATTATTCCGTCAGACGGTATAGCGAAATTTTAATCAACTATATGAAAATTGTGAGAAATTATATATTTGTCTGCTTATAGCTCTATTGGCGGGAGGGCTTTGGATTTTATGACTCCTTGACCAATACCTTGAATGTCTATATTGTTATTTAATTGGATGTCTTTAAAGACATCGGAATCTTCTTTTAAAATTCAGATATCTGCACCTCTATCTAGTAAAAATATCAGTTTCTTTTCTGATTCTACGTTATAAAATGAAACAAAAATATTAAGATTGAAGTTTATTGAATGATTTTTTTTTAATTTCGTATATGGGCTAATCCGAAAATTTTTAAACCAAAGGCAAAAAAATACTCAATTTTTTTTTTTAATATTATGAGCTGAAAGTATGTGTTCATAACGTATTTTCACCTGCTGAATATGAATCTGGGCTTTAAATTGCTCTAGGTTGCCGAGAACACGAAAAATTTCACCTCAAAGTAACAAAAGGTGTGTTTAAATAACATGCGATCCCCCAATGCTCGGTATATCCATGCTTGCACATGCAATTTACCATTTTAAAGCTACATCTAGTTTTAGAATTATCAGTTTTGAGCTTTCATGCACATATTGCAAATGTTCCAGTTATTAAAACATATGATTATTTTTCTGATTATTCCAATGATAATACTATAAAAGTAGCTCGAACAGCTGGGTTTATTAAGTAAAAAAATAATAATAAATAATAAAAAATATATATAAGCTAATAACTAATAAATTTACACAATTTGTCTTGATGGAAAAAGTGTAACGTCCGTAACAGACAATAATTAAATTGTTTTTAAACGGGACTACTTATCCTTCTTACCCAAGCGGGATTGATATGGTCATATATTCCACAGAATTTTTTGTATTTGGACTTTTTTTGTTTGTTTATTATGCAAAATTCGCTAAAAAATGAGCAAATGCACCTAAGCCTCAAAGTCGACTTCCATTTTTTGTAACGTCTGTAACGAAACTTTGGGCAAACATTTCTTTTTTTTTTTTTTAACAGTAAACCTTTTATTTTAAATAAGGTTTAAAAGTACTCCCACAGAACTGCATTTTGCAAAAATTTCATGAAAATATACCAATGTGAACGCCAGCTGTATCAATTTTAACAAGCAAATTTGCGTACGAATGTAACGTCCGTAACGCAGGATTAGCCCATAGTTAAAGGGGGTTGATGGTTTTCCGCATTGCCTTGGGCATGCCGAACATTACCGTTTTGTCTGTTGTTATTGTTAGAAACGTTGTTTCTATTGTTGTAACCTCCGTTTTGGCGGTTGTTACCTTAATAGTTACCACGTCCTCTATTATTGTAATTGTTTTTATTATTGTTATTATTACGATAGTTGCCTCTGCCTCGGTAATTACCGCGATAGTTATTACCTCGGCCTTGGCCATGTCCTCTCTGAGCATACAATACAGAGCTTACCTGGCCAGTAATTTCTGTACTGCAATGGATATATTTTGTGATGACTTCATTCATCGTTATGAATGTGCCTGCTTCAAGTATTGTTTTTAACATACTATGCTCACAATTTTTAGTCTTGACTGAAATGGCTTCTTTGGTGCTGAACGTATCAGCATGTTCGGCCTTTAGTCCTTCATCGATATACGAAGACTCCAATAGTTTTGCAAATTCTCAATTTCGTTTGTGAATTGTGTGGATATTTTACCGTTTTGGACATTAGCCATTTTTGTCTTTACTACATCGGATGTTTCTGCGAATCTGTTAATTTTGTTGCATTGTCACATATAAGTTGACGGCTGGTATTATAGGAATCTACAAGAATTTTAACGTGTCTTAACTTTGTATCGTTTGATATCAGTGCACTTTTGTTAAGGCACTTGAAAGATTTATCTAACTCGGCACGTTGTTCTCTAAGAATTGCAACGATTTGTATCCATTCCATTTATTGACATTTTTTATTTATTATGTTTTTTTTTCTTTTAAAATTGTGTTCTAAATACTACAAAATCTAACATTTTGCCTAATATTGAATGTTCTCTTATTACTGATCTAACCTGAACACCGGGAATGGTGGTCAATACGATTGCCTTTTGGGTTCTTTTGCAATGTATTAATGTATTAACGGTGAATACTCTAATTCATATATGCTTATTGGTGTCGTTGAGACTAATTGTTGAATTATTTCTTTAAAATAAGCATCTCTAACATAAACTTCTATTATTACTTCATTTGTGTTAGTCATTTTTTTAAAAATAAAAATGCATACATATTATTGTACGGAGACAAATTTATTCGAGTTTATTGTTATATTTTTCCTGTAAATCAATTCAAGATCGTTTGCCCTGCTTGCATAATTCTTTTTACGGCACCTATTGTGCAACTTATACAGCTTAGTGAATGTTAGCAATCATTAGTACAACAAAAATTATTAGCAGTATGGTTATTATCTTTAAGTCGGGTTGTGACATCTCGACCGTATTTATAACATTTGCGGTTGAATCCGCGACCTTTGAATTGTGGTCTAACATTATGGATAGCTCGTTATTAACAATTAATGGGGGATCCGTTTTCGAAATCCCACTACCAATAATTATTTCGAGATCCAGTTTTTCTTAGCTTTTGTGTGTAAAATTTATATAATTTTTCTGACTGATATTTTTCAAATTTATATTTGCTCTTTTTTAGCATTTAACAAGATTGAAAGGAAAATTTGTTGTGAGGTAGAGTACATATAACTGGTTAACATGATTGGGCTCTATATAAAACAATACCAGTCATATGTTGTTAGTAGAAAAGCCTTGTAGCGTTAAGTATTTTTCAAGCAGCGTTTGCACGCATCGGCTTGAGATAGAGGTTATAAAACTCTATATAAAACAATACCAGTCATATGTTGTTAGTAGAAAAGCCTTTCAGAGCTTAGTATTTATACTATGTTCCCGAAGGGAAAAATAGTATATTGGGTTTGCGAAATGTCCGTCTGTCCGTATGAACGCAATTTTTTTGCCTTTATCTTTGAGCTAGAGCAACCAAATTTGGTACACATGTTGGTGTATATCGTCAATTTATAAAGTGTCAAGATCAAATCGCGTTTCTTTCCGAACTCACAAATAACCATATTATATAGGACTGTGAACATAGTATTCTGCAGTCGGGTGCGTCCGCCGTCGGACGAACCCGACTGCAACGTTCTTATTTGTTTTCAAGCAGCGTTTGCACGCATCGGCTTGAGATAGAGGTTATAATTAAAGGCAAAATAAGGCATTGGTATAAATTCAGCCCTTTTGCGTTATTTTGCATCAGTGCAAAGTTGTTGTTCAATAACTTTGAGATTGTTCTCCTGTTGTTGACGCTCTGGGTCCGTCTGCGCTCTGCATAGAAGGTCTTTTACCAACCTACGCTGTTGCAGAAGCTTGATGCGTCGCCCGCTCCTGTTTTTTTTTCTTCAGTGGTTGCTGTCGTGCCCTATACTCAGCTATTGTAAGTGGGTGGTGTCCATCGTTTGGATACATCTCTAAGGCCTCTTGCAGGCTGGGTGCATCCCTTTGCTCAACGGGAGCAGCCTCTTCTAGTCCAGTGTTGCTCATCTATTTTTGTCTTTATATTTCACTTCCAACGTTAGTGCAAGGTGCGCACTGCCTCTCACACTTTTAAGACTGCTGCTGCTGTCCGAGGCCCATGGGCTCAGGCGTTCCCGGTTCTTGTCATCGCACAGGCCATATCAGGTTACTTATTATATATAAGTTAACACATAACACTCAATATGGGGTATTTCATAAGTTAAAGAACAGCCCTCGCAATCGCGAAGGCCCGTTTTGTTTTTCGCGGCCGTTGGCCTGCGCATGCCACAGTTCAGCCAATATTGAAACCATCGCAAGCAGTCTAGCGACTCAGATTCCGACTGTGACATTTGCATCAGACTTCTCCCCGTAGTTCCCCCACCATCAGGTAAAATGGATCCAGAACAGCTTAGGGAAGTAGTAAGGACGGCTATCAGCAATGCTTTAGCCGAACAGGCCGTTGCAAACCAGCAGAAGGAGCAAGCATTGACTCAAAGAATTAATGAGTTAGCTGAACAAATAACAGCAGCAAACGTTGCCGCCCCACAAGTAGTAGCATATGCTGCTATAGGAATTAGAAACGACATTCGCTGTGACGAGCCGCTAGATGCCGTCAAGTGCTTAACTGAGTTTGCAGGAGTACAGGAATCTTATGTATCTTGGAGGCAGGCAGCATTAGCCGCTTACGAGATCTTCAGACCATTTAATGGCAGTTCTCGTCATTATCAGGCTGTTATCATCATAAGAAGCAAGATTAGGGGCCCCGCAGACGCGGTGCTGGCCTCATTTGGTACTGTATTAAATTTTGATGCGATAATAAATCGCCTAGATTTCACATACAGTGACAAAAGACCAATTCATGTCATCGAACAGGAATTAGGTACCTTGAGGCAAGGTGGCTTGTCCCTGCTTCAATATTACGATGAGGTAGAGAAGAAACTCATTCTTCTTAATAACAAAGTTAACATGTCATATGAGCCAGCTTTAGCAAAGGGCCTATGTGAAAATTTCGCGACGATGCGTTTCGTGTGTTCATATCGGGTCTCAAGCGCAGTCATTCGCGGCTAATTTCGCAAGAAGTCTAGAAGACAAAGAGCGCAAGCCGCATGCAAAAGGGCAGGGTCACCAACAGGAGAGGCATTCGCAACAAGCCGAAACACAAGCTAGCGGTACAAAGATTCCGCACTTTAGCAAGCAAAGCAAAGCCCCAGTGCAGACTGACCAGCGAAGCAGCAGGCAGCACAATAATAATGGCGCGCAGGTGCCCATGGAGGTCGATCCTTCCCTCTCAAGGGTCTTGCAGCCCACTCAGGCCCCTGCTTACACGAATAGGAAGCACTCCGCATCTGACCGCACAGGCGGTCAGAGAAGTCAGCAGAGGTTGAATCACGTCACGCAAGACGCGGGACAAGGGGCAGAGGCGTATGCTGATGCCGCCTCCAGCGCAGCGGCACAAATCAATGACGACGCTAGTTATGACTCCGATGCCGTTAATTTTTTAGGAGCAAATCCCTGCTACCCGTCATCAGATGAAGAGTAGCAGGGACTCACATGCGATTCCTCATAGACACGGGCGCGGCCAAGAATTTCATTCGGCCACATGAAGGGTTGAAAGGCGTCCGCTCGGTAGAATCCCCCTTCAAAATTCATTCCATTCACGGCGAGACACAAATTACACACAAATGCTTTGTTTCAATGTTTGGGTTGAAGGCAACATTTTTCATTCTGCCGGACTTGTCAAATTTGATGGGATTGTAGGCCTTGACCTGCTAAAGCAGGCAGCTGCTTCGCTTTGTCTAGCTTCAGGACAACTTAAGTGGGGTACGGAGGTTGAAAAAATCACCTTCCACACTTGCAAAAATGTAAATTTCACAAATGTAGACTGTGCAGAGGCATCCCCATTAGCTAGAAGTTCTTTTTTGAAAATGCTAAAGACCAGACAAAAGGCTTTTGCAGACCCAGACGAGGCGTTGCCGTATAACACATCAGTCGTGGCTACCATTAGGACCACAGATGAGCAACCGATCTATGCCAAGCTTTACCCATATCCAATGGAAGCAGCTGATTTAGTTAATAAAGAAATCAAAGATCTGCTAAAAAATGATATAATTCAAAAGTCCGTCTCTCCCTACAATAACCCAATATGGGTAGTAGACAAGAAGGGCACTGATGAAGCAGGCAATAGGAAAATGAGATTGGTAATGGACTTTCGTAAACTTAACGAAAGAACCGTGCCTGAGAAATACCCTATGCCAAAAATATCAATGATATTGGGGAATCTGGGGAGAGCCAAATTCTTTTCAACATTAGACCTCAAGTCTGGTTATCACCAGATCATACTCGCTGAACGCGATCGTGAAAAAACCTCTTTCTCAGTTAACGGGGGGAAATACGAGTTCAAAAGACTCCCCTTTGGATTAAAGAATGCAGCAAGCATCTTCCAAAGAACCATTGACGACATACTGCGAGAGCAGATTGGCAAATTTTGCTATGTTTATGTCGACGACGTAATCATCTTTTCAGAAGATGAGGAATCCCACATTAAACACGTGGATTGGGTCCTAAAAAGCTTGCACTAAGCAAACATGAGGGTCTCCGTCGAAAAGTCACGTTTTTTTAAGAAAAGCGTGAACTTTCTGGGGTTCATAGTCACCAGCACTGGCGCCACGACGGATACCGAAAAGGTTAGGGCAATACAGGAGTATCCAGAACCCAAAACACTGTTCGAGGTCAGATCATTTCTAGGCCTCGCAAGTTATTACAGATGTTTCATTAGGGACTTCGCCGCAATAGCAAGACCCATCTCGAATATCTTGAAGGGTGAGAATGGAACAGTCAGTAAACATAGGTCTAGAAATATAAAGGTTCAATTCTCTGAAGTGCAGCAAAGGGCGTTTCAGAAGTTGCGCGATATTTTGTCATCCGAGAATGTAATGCTCAGGTACCCCGATTTTAAGAAGCCATTCGATCTAACGACCGATGCTTCGGCTCACGGCATAGGTGCAGTTTTGTCTCAAGAGGGTCGTCCTATAACAATGATTTCGAGAACATTGAAGGACAGCGAGGTTAACTATGCAACAAATGAGAGAGAGTTATTGGCCATCGTATGGTCACTTGCCAAGTTAAGGCACTATTTGTATGGGGTGAAAGACATTAATATCTTTACTGACCATCAACCCTTGACCTTCGCAGTTTCGGAATCCAATCCAAAAGCGAAGATCAAAAGGTGGAAAGCGCGCATTGACGAGTCTAATGCACGCATCTTCTATAAACCTGGCAAGGACAATCTGGTTGCGGATGCCTTGTCAAAACAGCAGCTCAACGCTGTAAATGAACAAGAAGTTGAGTCCTGCGCAGCAACGATCCACAGTGAGGTATCTCTCACCAACACCATTGAGTCAACAGACAAACCCTTGAACTGTTTTCAAAACCAAATAGTGCTAGAAGAGGCGCGTTTCCCCTTAAAACGGAGTTTTATTTTATTTGGAAATAAGAAACGCTACTTGATCAACTATACTTGCATTGAATCGCTGCTAGACGAGCTCGAAGATGTAGTTTCACCCAAATGCGTAAATGCTCTCCACTGTAATTTACACACGCTTGCAATGATACAAGATGCATTGGTTTGAAGATACCCGGCCACAAAGTTCTGGCACTGCAAAAATCGCGTAGTGGACGTATTTGCGATTGGAGAAAGAAGGGAAATCCTCACAGCCGAGCATAATAGGGCCCATAGGTCCGCACAGGAAAATATTAAGCAGGTACTCTCCGAGTACTACTTTCCAAAGATGTTAAAAATAGCCAATGAAATAGTACAAAATTGCAAAACATGTGCTAGGGCTAAATATGATAGACACCCCAAAAAACAAGAACTTGGGGAGACACCGATCCCCTCACATGTAGGAGAGATGTTACACATAGACATTTTTTCCACTGACAGGAAATTTTTTCTCACTTGCATCGACAAGTTCTCTAAGTTTGCTATTGTCCAACCGGTCCCTTCAAGAACCATTGTGGATCTGAAGCCAGCCTTAATGCAACTAATGAACTTATTCCCAAAAGCCAGATCTATTTACTGTGACAATGAACCGTCATTGAATTCAGAGACCATCGTGACTATGCTTGCAAACAACTATGGGGTCAGCATTTCAAATGCACCACCATTGCATAGCATCTCGAATGGACAGGTTGAGCGCTTTCACAGCACTCTGCTAGAGCTAGCCAGATGCTTAAAGATCGATAAAGGCATAAGTGACACCGTAGAAGTCATTTTACTGGCTACAACTGAGTACAATAAGTCGATACATTCGGTCATCGACCAGAGACCAGTTGATGTGGTTCAGGCGCACCCAGATGAGCCACAAGAGAAGATACAAGAAAAGATCAGGAACGCTCAGACGACGCTCAGAGCTAGGGAGAACGCAAATCGGCAGAACAGGGTCTTCGACGTTGGTGACAAAGTTTTGGTCAAGTCCAACCGACGGCTCGGAAACAAACTCACACCTTTATGTGATGAGAAGGCCGTGGATGCAGACCTGGGGACCGAGGTCCTAATTAGAGGGAGGGTGGTCCACAAGGACAACCTAAGGTGACTACCTTGTTTTTTTTCATTATTTTGCACCTTTTTTAAGCCACTAGGCAAACTCGTATAAGTTAGATAGTGGTGGGCAAACCTCTTTAAAAAGAAAAACGGAAAATTGCTAATAAATGCCAACAATAGACAAATAGAAATAAACACTAGAGTTCAAGCCCAGATTAATCAGTTAACAGTCACTGTCAATAAAATTCTCAAGATAACCAAAAACTCACAAGTTGACACTAGCCATTTATTTGAAACATTACTGTCCAGAAACAGAATGCTAATGATGGAGTTGCAAAATTTAATGCTTGCTGTTACTCTTGCGAAGGCTAACATTGTTAGCCCAAACATTTTGGACCATTCAGATTTGAAATCAATTTAGCTAGAGGAACCCACCAACACTCCAATAGGAGATCTTATGTCCGTTGCGTCCGTAAAAGTTCTTCAATCCATTAACACTATACATTTTATAATTAAATTCCCAAAGATTAAAAAAGCTTGCAGAAAAATCACGATTTACCCTGTCATCCACAAGAATTTCATATTGCGATTGTTTGACAACGTCATAGCCGAATGCGATGGAGAAACCCACACACTGCAGAGTTGCGCCGCTTCACCTGGAGCCACATTTTGTCGTCTGGCATTAGAGAGTTCATGTGCCAAAGAGCTTCATGCAGGTGGCATGGCACACTGCGAGATCCAGCCGAGCAACCTGGAAACAATCACCCATGTAGATAACGGAATTATCATCCTCAACGACGGGTCCGCAAGGATTCAGGCGGACAACGGCACTGAGATCCAGGTACAAGGCACGCATCTCATCACATTCGGAGACCGAGTCGCAATTAACGGGACTCTGTTTTACAATCACAACAACGTACGCAATAGAGTCCCGGGTATGGCCAATTCTCCCTTGCTGAACATCACTGCCAGCCAAGATGTCCTCAGCCTCCCTTACCTTCATCGTTTGAATGAACGTAATTTGGAGGTGATACAGCAATTCAAGGAAGACGCCGGAACTGATCAAGCCTATCGCGTGGCATTCATCATTGGAGCCATATGCTGTGCTTTAATCTACGTTGGCCTCACTCTTTGGCGGATCATCGACGCAAAGAAGTCTGCGAAGCAATTACGAAAAGTCGTCGCCGGGATTGGGTCGGCCGAGGACGGCCTTATACTTGAAGGGGGAGTAGTTAACACCAGGGACCGTAAATAATGATTATTTAATTTTTTTTAAATAAAAAAATCACCCACTTATAATGGACGTAGAAAAAAGTGGTTTATACAAAAAATCTTTACTATTGTACACTCTCTGCATTTCCGCTATGAATTTTAAACTTCTCATTTTTAACGTTTTTCTTTAATAATAATCATTAATTTTGAGTAATTGAATAAGGCTTGGACATAATCATTATTGTTGATAAAAAAAAAAAAAATTCAAAAATAATGATTATCAATAATTTTTATTTTTTTCGCTCAATATAACACTCAACAGTAATTTACGGCTTCTGTGTTAGATTTATCCGCAATATTCTTGCATATCCTTGTAAAGGGACCACAAAGCTACCCCCCAGAATTTTTTTTTATTATTTTTAGTTTTAGCTTTGAATACAGCGCTCTACCAGTAAGTCGCTTAATAAACATTAACTCCGGCACTTGGCCGTTAATCATTATAATCTTTTATTGCTGAGCCACAATGCCAGTGATTGGAAAGCTTAAGCATTTCCCAACATAGTCATCAGTAATCTTCATAATTTATATATGCAGATATGACACTACACTTTGCACTTGTTTAATTTTAATTTTTCACGCTTTTTGATTTCGAGCGTCCCGGTCCTTTAGACGGACGTCACGGTCGCCATGTAATATTCCATTTATTTGGTTATGTAATATTCATAAGAATTTAGTAGTGTAATATTCCATTTATTTGGAGCGGAGCTGCCGTTTTGGATTTATTATATATATATATGTATATATATAAGGGAGAATGCTATATGCACATAAAAAGCGCGCTATGCGTGTCAAGCTAAACATGCTGACTCGTCACTTATGCTGCCCGTTGCGTTCTTGTGGGATCATATTACTTTGCACTTGAAATATGCTTGGGGCTTATGTTATGTAAACATTGGCATTCGCGGACCCAGGCAAAATGCAACCCACCTCCCGCCCAGCCGACCGAGGGGCGCGCCGCATAACGTGCGGTAACGAAGATCGCGGAATAGATGAATAGGTGCAAACTAAATAAAAGCTCTACATAAATTAAACAATAGACAAAAAGTAACTATAGATTACGCAGATAACATAAGAGTGAAGTCCTGAGTAAGGAACATAACATAGAATACGAAAAGGGTTATGGATAGCATAGTTAGTATTACAAGCTTGAAGACAAAGGGGAAGAAAGTTTCTAGAATTTCTGAACGGAACTGCAAAACTAATTTGGCTGATAAACTCAGAAGAATCAATTTCCCCAACTAATTAGTTTGTGTATGAAAATTACTCCAAGCATAGTTCTACGATCAGAAAAGGAAGGAAGATTTATTAGTAAAAGTCTACTAAGATAAGAAGGCAAGCGAGTATTGTGATTCCAGTTAAGACCACGGAGTGCAAAGAGCAGAAATTGTTTTTGTACCGACTCTATTCTATCCTGATGAACCTTGTACTGGGGCACCAAATACAAGACCCATATTCAAGAATAGGTCTAACAAGAGAAGTATAACGAATTTTAGTAATATAGGGATCGTTAAATTCTTTAGACCAGCGCCTAATGAAACCCAGGACACCAAAGGCACGATTAGCGGTGGAAGAGATATGTTTGTAAAATTTTAGCCTGGAATCTAAAAGGATACCCAAATCAACAACCGACTCAATTCTAACAAGCGGCTTATAATTAAGAATATAATTATTTAAAAATGGCAGTCGCCTGTAAAAGGACAACGTTACACTTACCACAATTAAGATTTAATAAATTTACCCGACAGCAGGCTTGAAAACTGTCAAGATCAGTTTGCAACCTTTGACCAGATAAGGAATCAGTAGATGACAGACAACGTTTAACATCATCGGCATACATCAGCACCCGAGAGTGAATTATGACAGAGGGAAGGTCATTTATGAACAGAGTAAATAATAAGGGACCAAGATGACTTCCTTGTGGTACTCCGGAAGTAAGCTGGGTATACTCGAATATAGCATTCTTACTTGTTTGATAGTTTTAATTTTATGTAGAACTTGTATTAAGGAGGCATATATAGAAATTAAGTGTACTGAGGCTTTCACGGACAGAGGGATTTTATTTTCGACATGTTGTCATATACGCCAGTGTAGCCTGAATTTCCCCTTTGCAACGAGGCCGATTCGAGGTCAGTACGTTAAAAAGTGTCGAGGCTATAATACGTTTCAAGAACAATGTCAATCCAGTCTCCCGCCAAGTGCGAAATACGCGACGTCATTCGATATCTCGTTTGGAGGGAAAAAACCTCCGTTTAAGATTTATAATAAGGCGAAAACTGCATATGGTGATAAAGCTATGAATCGCTCGAGTGTGTAAAAGTGGTGTCGCGCTTTCAAAAACGGTCGTACGTCTGTGCATGACGATCAGAGTAACGGAAGACCTAAAATTGTGACGACGAATTGTGACGATCGCAGATTGACTGTGGATGAACTTTCTACGATGTTTCCGCACATCTCCAGATCGCTACTACACGAAACAATCACAGAAACCCTCGGATATAGGAAACTGTCCGCGCGCCGAGTCCCAACAAAACTGACAGACCACATACGGCGTTGGGCCACTGAACGTACTCTTTGCTTGGTACATCAAAGTCCACTAAAAATATAAAAATAAGCCAAAACAAGCAACACAAACATAGCACAAAACTTTGACCCTAAAATTTACTCCCTTTTAATTGGAATTTCGCAAAACACCGTCTGACTGCACGATGAATTTGTCTCAGTTATGTTGTGTCAAAATTTCAGCCTCCTAGCTTTTACCACTGCAGCTGTGCTATGTTCAGTACTCAGTCAGTTAGTGATTATGGACAAAGATTTTATATATATATATATACATAGATATATTAATATGTACAGTTTTATATATTTCGGTACAATATACCAACTTAAACTCATTTTTCAACTACAATATATAGTAGTTCGAGCTTTACTAAATTTGGTCAGCTAGTGCAAAACGTAATGAAACTTCTATTTGGTGAGTTTGGTCGAACTATCTTTATAAGCAAAGAAACTTTGCTTACAACTCAATTTCTCACCGATCGTTCCTATGGAAGCTATACAATATAGTGATCTAATTTGATCAGTCTGTTTAAACAGTACCGAAAGATATATATATATAATTAAATAACCGATTTTCGTGAGGGTTTAAAAAAATATCTATATATATAAAATAGTTCGTGCTGACTGACTGACTGACTGACTGACTGATTGGCAATCATCGCACAGCCCAAACCATAAGAGCTAGGATGCTGAAATTTTCACAGTAGGTTCCATCCATAATGAAAGTGCACACTAAGACGGGATTTTGGAAAATTCCACCCATAAGCTTGGAAAATCGCGGAAAACTGATGTATGAAACTTTTTTGTTTACCATCCAATCAGCTTCAAACTCATTTTCAGAGATCTACACAAAAATTGATTTGACACATATTTCATCGATTTTGGAAAATCCACCCCCATGGGTGGAAAATGGGGGTCTCAAGGTTGTATGGGCGAAAGTCTAATTTTAGTCCGATCACCTTCAAATTCATTTTCAAAGCTCTTCACGTAAATTAATTCGACACGTATATCAGCGATTTTGGGAAATTCGACCACATGGTCGGAAAATCGGTGGAAGACTCTGGCACTCGACATTTTTAGTTTTCATGCGATTGGCTTCAAACTTATTTTCAAGGTTCTATGGGAAAAAATAATAGGCGCGGTAGTCAAAGATTTTGGAAAATCTACCCCCAAAGTCGGAAAATTCGTGAAAACTCTTGTATGCAACTTTTTTGATTATCGTCCGAATGACTTTAAAATCATTTTGCAAGCACTTTACATAAAATAATTCGACACGTGTATCACCGATTATTGGTAATTCAGCCCTATGCTCGGAAAATCGGTGGAAGACTCTGGCATTCGACATTTTTAAATTTTATGTGATTGGCTTCAAACTCATTTTCAAGGTTCTACCCAAACACATAATAGGCGCGGTGTCCAAAGATTTTGAAAAATCTATCCCTAAGGTCGGAAAATACGCGGAAAACTGTTGTATGAAATTTTTTTGATTGTCGTCCAATTGACCTCAAACTCATTTTCAAGATTCTGTTTATCATTCAATCATTTTGAAATTTATTTTCAAAGCACCTCACATTAAATAATTCGTCACATGTGCTACCGGTTTTCAAAAATACACGTGGCCTTATACTAATTTCCAAATATAAATACAAAAACCTCGGTACTTTGCGGGCAAGACAGCGGGCGGAAAAAAGTTGGAACGATTGAATTTGGATTCTTAGTATTATTGCTGAAATTGGCTTAAAATGCCAAATGATTTTGGAAAATCTACTCCGTGTCGCCACGGGCGGGAAATGGAAGTCAAGGACAAATGAGTGGGACATTTTTTTGTTGTTTTTTTTTTTTCAAAGACATTTTCATAGCCCTACATTGAAAACATTAGTCACGTGGCTCAAGTTGTATTTCTTACGGTTGACGAAAGCAGTCAAATTCAAGAAAAACAAGTAAGAACGTTGCAGTCGGCGGCGGCGTCCGACGGCGGACGCACCCGACTGCAGAATACTATGTTCCCATTCCTATATAATATGGTTATTTGTGAATTCGGAAAGAAACGCGATTTTGCTCCTTTGGGGGCGTGGGGGTGGGGGGTGTCCAAAAATTTTTGATGCAGTTTTATCCAGGGGGTCAACATCAGTCTGTATGCCAAATTTGGTGACTCTAGCTCTACTGGTGTGGGAGATATAGGTTTAGGATATTGGTTGATCTTGACACTTTATAAATTGACTATATACACCAACATGTGTACCAAATTTGGTTGCTCTAGCTCAAAGATAAAGGCAAAAAAATTGCGTTCATACGGACAGACGGACATTTCGCAAACCCAATATACTATTTTACCCTTCGGGAACATAGTATAAAAATGCATTTTCATCTAAATATTTCCCCGGGCAAGGCCGGGATATTACCTGCTAGTACTTTATAAATTATAAACCTTATCATAACCGATGTATCTGGATTTCTAAATCGAACTCAATTAGTCTAAGTGCGTGGGCTGATCAAACCTCGGACCAAAGCTTTTAAGATGCTTTAGATTAAAAACGTTTATGTTGAGAGCGAGCTTTTGGCTCTCTTAACCCTCTAACACCTAAGAGTGTCTATAGACACTTATTATATTATTCACAATAATAAAAAAATTAATTAATTTTTTATTTTTACACTCAGAGCCCCAAGAGTGCCTTGAGGCACTTATTCATATTTCTCACCTTACAGGTAAACGAAAGCTTCTACACTCTTTCTGACTAAATTTTTGAGTTCTGGAGCCACAATTCCCTTTAGAAAAAGTTATTCGATTTAATTTTTTCCATTATTTTTGAAAGTAGCCTTAGAGGGTTAAGGAGTAGTCTCTTAGGGAGATTACGAGAGAAGTAGCGACATTGCGTCAGCCGAGATTTGTGCAGCGTCTGCATTTTTGTGTGGGAAAGTGGTGGCCTGATGCTAAGTTCGACAAGTGACTTGGGTTCGTAAATTTGGATCTTTTGTTTATGTTTGAACGATATCCGCCAGTGTCGATGTTATCAACAGTTTTTGTTTACCATAATTTGGGTTGCTTATTAACTGTATGTGGTTGCTAAGTGGTATGTGGTTGCTAGGTGTGTGAGTTTCGGGAGATGGATATCTCACTCCCCCAACCATTAAAAATTTGCCTGTCCTCAGGCGGCTATTCTTGGATGTTAGGGTAAAATTAAGGTATCGGATCATTAATTACAACTATTTCTTCGTTTATATCGTTAAGTGCTTCTTTCTTAGCTTCTTGATTTGATTTAGTTTTTTTGAATTTCATTACAATATTGTGTGGTGCTGGTTTGCATTTGGTATAAAGATAAGATATGCCAATTATGGCCATTAAAACTCAAGTGGTTATAGTTTTATAAATTGTGTTTTCCTTAATATTAGACACAATCATTTGCTTAATTTCTACGTGTACCATTATGGTTCAAGCTTAGTTACATTATGTTCAGTAAATATTAGATTTGTATATTGCTGAATATTGTTTCTAATTGTAATATTGTTTAGCTCTGCAGTACAATTGTATGATTTTATTATTTTCAATGTATATTTCTTGATTATTGCAATTTTTATATAGTTTATTTCTGGTCATATTCCATGTAATTAAAATATTTGGTTTAATATATTGATTGTAATTTTCTTTATGAAATTTATTAAAAGTACAAGTTGGTGTTTCGTGATTTATGATATTGGCAAAACAATGCTCTTTAAAAATTTTCTTTGTCAAGGTGTTTATTTAATTGTTGTTGTGTATTTGCTTTTATTAACTTTCTTTTTGATTTGCTCTTGTAATGTGTAACGTTTCTACTTCTGTTTGTTTCTTCGAAGTGTTTTTCGTCAATTTGTTTTAACTGTCATGTTTTTTTAAAAGGGTTTGTAGTTTTTGACTTAACTAGTGGGGCTTGCCTGAATCTACTATCTACTTCAAAATTATTACGTTTTTTATTAAGTGATTCTATTTGTCCTCTTTTTTTTCCGGGACGCCGTATTCTGGGGTTCATGCTGGAGTTCTATTAGTAGTTCTATGCTTTGTTTTGTGCTTATAAGTGTATAATATGGTTTCGAACTTAGTCATCTTATTTTCTATGTTTGCTTAACTATTCTTAGTTTTTCGTTAACTGTTTCTTTCCACATCTGCAACACCGTTCATGCTGGATGTGATGTTTATTAAAACGCCTTCAGATTTCAACCATGCCTGTAATGCTGCGCATATGAAAGCTAAATCTTTGTCGGCTTTTATTTCTTGAAGTTTTCCCATTTCGTTGAATATTTTAATGATAGCTCGTTTAGTTTCTAGCCAATCTCTGCTTTTTACTTCTATAAGCGCTGCAAATTTTGAATAAATGTCAATGCATGATAGGAATTGTACGTTGTCTATCATGTAGAAGTCCATGACTTATTTTTCCTTAATGTTAAAGGTTTCAGGTGTTAATTCAAGGGTTAGTTTAGTGTCCCTATGTTCTGTTTTAGCTATGTTACAGATTTCATATTCGTTCAGGATGTTTTGGATTAGACGTTGGTAGTCTGGGTAGTAGTATTTTTCTTTGAACCAATTTATGATTTTCTCAATGCCTGGATGTAGCAGATCTTTATGAGTTTTTTACGTTAATTCCTTAAATTTAGCATATGTTTGGATATTGGTTAGTATACTAGTGGATCGCATAAATTTTGTTATTTGATCTGGATATGCTTTATAAATATGCTTTTTGAAATGTAGGAAAGTCTGTTTCGTTGTGGAAATATATTGCACTATTTTTTGTACAGAGATATTCTTCAATTATCTCTTTTGCGTAGGTTTTGTTTATATTTTTGTATGTGATTTTTAAAAAAGTTTTGTGGAAGTAGTGGATAACTTCCGCTTTATTTTCACCCCCTTTGATAGATTCTAATTGCCTAGTATAATAATTGTTGGGTCTTTCTGTTAATTGGATTACGCTCAAGTTATCTTCATGTGCGCTGTGTATCGTTGCTACAATACCATCTGCTGATTCTCCTAATAAGTTCTCTTCTAGCTTTACTCTGGAAAGAGCGCCGGCTACCTTATTTTCCTTCCCTGGGAGATTTTTGATGTGCAAATCAATCCCGTTTAGTCTGATCTTCCACCGTTTGAGTTTCATGTTAGGCTCTTTGATATTGTTTAACCAGGCCAATGGTCTGTGATCACTTAAGATCTCAATTTTCCTACCGAAAAGGTAAGATCGAAAATATTTCGTAGCCCAGATGATAGCCAACAACTCTTTTTCAATATCAGAGTAATTTAACCCATGCTCATTAAGAATTCTACTTGCGAAAGAAATGGGCTTATGTTCTTGTGACATAACTGCACAAATTGCTATATTGCTTACGTCAGTGGTTAAATGAAAGGGTTTATTGAAAATTAGGTATACCAATATAGGGTCAGACATGATCAGCAATTTCATCTTTTAGAATCCCGAAATGTATTCTTTCTCTTGAACGTTAATAGTTGCTCCCTTTTTGAGTTTCAATGTCATGGGTTTAACCAAAGACCGTATAAATAACAAGGTATCCAACGCCCATACAATGAATGAATAACGAGATTTTTGGTGTGGCTTTTCGCTTGGCGCGCTCTCGCTCTTGGTTGCTTAGGTGGCTTTTCGCTCTGCAGTGCTTGGCGCGCTCTCGATTTCTAACATTGGTTTTTGTTGTGGCTTGCGCTGCACTATAGAATAAATGGACACATTTTGTGTCATACATTATTAACTGAGAAATCACTAAATATTTTGGGTCGTGTTTCTTTGTTAACGTTTGAATTCTTGTTAGCATTTTTTTAACAAAAAAGGGCCGTGTCACCATCCTTCTATTGAAATTAAAAACAACAATTTAAAAGACAAATTATTCGTACTCGGTAAAAAAACTTGTCTCATGCCAGAAAAACTTAAATTTTTCTTACAGTGCCAAGGAAGATTCTATTTTCAGAACGCGCACATGGTGCATTGTGGACTACATAATACCCTGTACATGTATCATTATATAAAGTAGAATAATTTCACATGTAGTACAATGCGCATAATTCCCTAGTGTTATCTAGACCATGAAGCAAAACATAGTCCGCGTCAAAAAAAAAAAAAATACAATTAATCGGACGGCATGACAATAGTATTAGAATCAATTTAGGGGTTTGAATTGTGTGCAAATTCGTATCAATACGTGGTGAGGCTGAGAGCGCATTCTATTTTTAGCATTTTACGATCTCAAAGTAGTGCGGCCGGTCGCACGATCATTTCGAGTCCAGAGAGCGGTTTCACGAAAATCGAGCGTTATCTTGTGACATTTTTTTGCACTGCGTTGGACTTCTTGTCATTTAAAAAGACTTTGGTACCACTTATTTTCAGAGATAAATAAACACTTGCTTGCGTGAAATTGTCAAATTTTCTGACCTTACCTGTACAGGTGTGGGAGATTTATATGTTGATTATTTGTTGGGGAGGGTGGGGATGGCAAACAGTTTTTGATGTGGATCTGTCGAGAAGGTCAACAGTAGTCTGTATGCCAGATTTCGTGACTCTACCATTAAAAGTGTGGGAGATTGTCAGGCCTGCCCGGGATTCAAAAAATAAAAACAAATGAGATCCGATCATTTGTGAGGAGAGTCCTCCCGGATCCCCTCACAACATCTATTATTACCACTAGAATTACTGGATTGTTATTATATAGACATTAAGTTAGTGCAAGAAGAACAACTCGCAAGGAGCGATATGTTTATATTTAAGTAGCAATAGGAAAAGGCGCACGGAGCGCGTACAAGAGAAGTTAGCAGTTAGCATTTAATTCAAACTCGAATCTAACGGGCTGGGCCGCAGCAAGCACTGTTGATCGGTTGCCGGATCCTGCTACTAGAGCGCGTCTATCAGGAGAGCGAAAGCTCTAAGGCAGAGAACGAAAGCTGCCAACCGTTTCGGATTAGTGAGGCTAGCGCGCAGTTTGGCCGCGAAGGGCTCGAGAGAGTAAGCCGGACTTTAGAAGTGAACGGACATGCATGTGATAATCAGTCAGTAAGTTGCGTGTGAAGAGTAATAGAGAATAGCGGAGAGCAGAGAAATAGCAGAAGTAAGCAAGAGGACAAGTAAGCGGTCTTTACTTGTAATATAAGATTAACCTTGTTGTTAACTAATAGTTTATAATTTAAGAAAATGCAAGTGAAAAAGTGCGTGTCAGTTGCTTGCTTAAGGCAAGTAAGTGTAGAGCGACTGAGGCTTTTGCCTGGTCACTAGTGGGTGTAGTGTGACTGAGGCTTTTGCCCGGCCACTAGTAGGTAGTGTGTGTCTGCGGCTTATCCCGGTCACTAGTAGGCAGTGCGTGTCCGCGGCTTTAACCCGGCCATCATTAGGCGGAGTGCGACTGAGGTTTTGACCCGGTCATCATCAGGTGGAGATTGTGTAGAATAGTGTAGCCGGTGGAATTAGGGTATTCGGCTTATCTACGAACCCCGTTTCTCAGTGCCCCAGCGACTTACAAATATTCTTGTAAACAGAACCTTGGCTAGACTGAGATTTGTACCCCGTCCAAGAAACTTCTTGACACATTTTACGAGGTGCTGTACTCATTTTCAATCGTTTTGGTTGTGTTTTTACTGCCTGTACCCATAAAATGTGTAAAAAGGGGGTTATGGATCTGTGCAAAAGTATCTAACAGGCAGAAGGGGACATTTCCGACCCTATAAAGTATATATATTCTTGATCAGTATCAAAAGAGGTTTCGATTTGGCCATGCCCATCTGTCTATCCGTCTGTCTGTCCGTCCGTATTTGTGAACGCGTCGATCTCAGCAACTATAAAAGCTAGAGACACCAAATTTGGAATGTAGGTTCGAGTATAGCGGGAGCAGGTCAAGTTTATTTTGGATCCGAGATATTCCCCCGCTATACGATAAAAACCGTATTGCAGTAACAATTTTCAAGATATAGCTTTGGGATTTGGCATGTACAATACTTTAGTCTCTCTTGATCTACTGTCTAAATTCAAGTCGATTAGATAATAAACACGGAAGCGGGGGGCATATCTGAGATCCGATATACTTTACCTGTGTCTGCTAAAGACGAACCATTTCAAATTTTGTGCCTCTAGCTCTAATAGTTTATAAGATATTGAATTTGTTCCCTTAGTTGTATGGGGAGGGGGTGAAAGCGTGTTCCAATTTGGTCCAGAAAAAAAAATCAAAATTCTACTACATTGTTACTAATATATATACCAAATTTGAAAACTCTAGCTTTAAAATTATAATTAATACCAAAAATATCAACTTTTTGCCCATAGTGCAGTCAGTCAAAAAAAAGTGGACTGGGCCCGTTACCTATTGAAAGTTCTGTCAAGGAATCACGTTTTTGTTATTTTAAGTTTTACTTTTTGTGGATTTTATTCGTTGCTGTTCAGTTTTCGAATGCCTGAAAATCTATTCCTTTGGAATTAGGTAGGTTTACATGAGTCCAGAGTTCGCGAATATCTGTCAACACTTTTATAATAATTCTGAAGCCATCTTGATTATTAGGTTTCTAGATTACTTAATTATTTATTTAACTAAATCCGATATTGTCTATTTAAAACTAAAATGAATTTCAACACATGAACCCCACGACGAATAACAGGATCGAGGGACTTGACCGATGCAGGTCAAGTATCTGAGAGTAGTTCTAAACAGTAAATTGATCTGGAAGGCCAATGTCATGGAAAGGGTCAAGAATGCCAGAAATACACTATATGATCAAAAAAGATGCTAGGCTGCACATGAGGCCTCTAGTGTCTCTTCATATCAGCGGTGCGTCCGATTCTACTCTACGGCATAATTGTGTCTATATATCTATATCTCCCACACCTGTACAGGTAGAGTCATCAAATTTGACATACATGCATACTACTGTGTGTTTCCCGATCCTTTCCGACCTCACAAGTAACCAAATCATACCCAACTTGAAACAGAGTATTCCGCTTTCGGATACGTCCGACTGCAATGCTCTTACTTGTTACATATTTAGAACATTTAGAACATCGATTCTCTTTTGGCTATACGTTCATATTTTTTTTTTTTTTCGGACGTTGATGTACTAAACTTGCAGTACATTCAAGTGGCCCAAACGACACCAAGCACGGGCTTGTTAACGCGCGGACCCAGGCAAAATGCAAACCTACCTCCCGCCCAACCGACCGAGGGGCGCGCCGCATAACGTGCGGTAACGAAGATCGCGAAACATATAAATACGAACAGACTACATAAAAGTTCTACATAAATTAAACAATATACAAAAAACTATAGATTACACAGATAACATAAAATTGAAGTTCTAAGTAAGGAAATAGAACTAGCATTACATATTAAATGATAAAGATTGTTAAATATATATACACTATCTAACTTAATGACCTTAATAAATGCACAATATTCTCAAATAATAATTACCACGTTAAAAATCAAAGCCTACTGTGAGAAGCCGTATTGGCTCTCCACAATAATTTCAACAAACACGAGCAAAACCCCCTTTTTGATGCGCCACTGCTTTGCGGCGAATTCACTCTCACGGCCGCTCTCGTGTTCACGCTCGCTCTAGCACACGTAGCCAGCAAATGCTACGTGTCGCACAAAGAGCGGCAGCTAGGATAAGCGCCGTTAGTGCTGATCGCGCGCCTTAAGGGATGAGCGTACGCCGTTAGTGCGCAAAGCGTGCAATCGATGTGCAATATGCAGCACTCGTTTGCACTGACGGCAAGCAAAGCTAGCGTCAGTAGTTTGCCGCTGTTGCTAGGCGAGCGTCAGCCGATTTTGCCGTTATTTCGAAGCTGGCGTCGGCGCCAAAATCAAGCCTAGCAACAACGCTGCTGGGATGCACCGCTAGGCGACAGTTTGCCGCGGGCCCCGATCTAGCCACCAATCGGGGCCTATCAGCAGCGGCAATAAAAGGCGAGATCTGCGTGGGATCTGGACAGTCAAGCAGAACAAAGTCAAGTGAACTGCAACGTGAACGAAACAAGTGCGTAACAATAAAGCACAAGTAGTAAAAGAACAGTGCGGCCAAAGTGCCATCGAGGGAAAATACAAGTACGAGCAACGGACGCGGTCAAATACTGGGCTATTTGGTGCACATCAGGAGCAGCCATCAAGACCAACAATTATTCAATAATCGAGGGACAAGCGAAGCCACTTGCCCCGACCCAGCTACTGATAGACTTGGAAGCGAGTCTTCTGCCACGCGGCGTAGCGAGATTCTGCTAATCGGTGAAAACGCGTCGCCCACGGACTAAAGTGCAAACGTGAGTAAAGTGCCAGTGAGGTTTCGACGAAATTTAAAAAGAGGCCAACGGACAGACCTGGTTTACTGGGGTATCTTTGGTATCCTTCCTCAGGAGTACATATGGCAAATCCGAGGAAAACCAGCGGCCAAACCCGGTATAAACTGGGGTACCCTTAGTAAATCTCTAGGATCACGACAGGGCATTTTAGGGAGCATCAACGGCTAAACCTGGTATAAACTGGGGTATCCTTGGTGTCTCTCTCTAAAATACAGGCAGAGCAGTCACTGATACGGATCCTAACGGCCAAACCCGGTATAAACTGGGGTAACCTTGGGTCATCCAGAGAGAGACAGGCGGGAAAACTCGAAAGACACCGATGGCTAAGCCTGGTCTAGCTGGGGTAACCTCGGCGAGTCCTAGGGCCAAGACAACCTAGACATCCGCGCTAAAGGAGTCCGAGGACAAACCTGGGCTAAACTAGGAGTCCTCGAGATTCTGCGGAGCTAAGACGGGCGGAAACAGACGAGTACCGGTGGACCAAATCTGGTCTAAACTGGAGTATTCCCGGTAACGTACGAGCAGAACATAGCGTGCAGGAGAACAGCTACGGCGTAAACCCGGTATAAACTGGGGTGCCAAGGCAAACTAAGAGATATAGGAAAATGTGTGGTTAGGCCGAGCAGGTGAATCCAGGTCTAAACCGGAGTTGTACCACTCGCACACCTAGGGCCAGATATAGGCACACCCTAATTGCACAGCGGCACCGAGGCTAACCGATAGTATCGAAATTACTGAGTCTCAAAGCGCTTAGCGAACGGCACAAGCCGAAGATTGGGTAACTGGAATTACGGGCATTTGGCAAGAGTGGCAACCACCATCACAAGCGACAACGAGGAAGTAGAGTTAACTAATTATATTGTAAAACTTGAAGTATCCGGGTTAACCTGCAAAATATATATTTAAACCTAAAACAATTGATTTCTTATTTATCGCAAGTGCTGCAAATTGTAAATTTGTTGGCACAGACTCCTGTGCCTCCCGACCAAGCTAGACCCGGCGTAACCAATAGGTTCGTTACACTCAGTTAATCTATAATTATTCTAAAGTAATGTTATTAGGCAATTATGTAATAACAAATTGATCCAATTAATTATATAGCCTTAGAAGCCATTGCCTAATTATATAGGTTATGTTAGTTTGTAACTGGAATCTTGTGTTCAAATACAAATGTACATTAATTCTTCATAAAACAAGGTACTCTTTTAACACTTAATAGTTAATAGTTAATTGGGATTTTGATGATGTTTACAAACATATACATATCTTTTCTTTCAGTTTTGATGATGATGACAATTTCAAAAAGCGGGCCTACAACCGTGTTGTTACTCTACAGAGCGGTGAACCAAAATCAATAAAAGCTTGGCAACTTATATGTGATGTTTCGCGAAAAGAATTTCAGACAATTTATGATCGTTTGGACGTCACTATAAAAGAACGTGGCGAATCATTTTATCAGTCGCGCATGTTGTCAGTTGTTAAGTTTCTACGGTACAAAGGTTTTCTGGAACTAGACAACGGTCGCGAAATCATGTGGCCGGATGATAGTAAGAGTGGAATTCCGCTGACAATTGTAAAATCGGATGGTGGCTTTACATACGACACATCTGATATGGCAGCTATTAGACACCGGATTGAAGAGGAGAATGCTGTTTGGTTAATATATGTCGTGGACTCTGGCCAAAGCATACACTTCAATACAATTTTTAAAGCTGCTGAACGTTGCGGCATTGTGGATCCGCTTATGCATCGGGTAGATCACGTCCAGTTTGGAGTGGTTTTAGGTGAGGATGGCAAAAAGTTTAAGACGCGTTCTGGAGATACCGTTAAACTGTCAGATTTACTTGACGAAGGAATGAAGCATTCCTTGAGGCAGTTATGCGAAAGAGGTCGCGACCAAATATTGACACATAAGGAATTGTTCGACGCACAAGAAGCTGTTGCTTATGGTTGTATTAAGTATGCAGATTTATGCCACAACCGTGTTAACGATTATGTATTTTCTTTCGATAAAATGCTCGATGATCGCGGAAATACTGCAGTATATTTGCTCTATACATATACACGCATTTGTTCCATTTCTCGCAATTCCGGCGAGTATGTCAGCTACGTGGGTGATATTTTAGATAAAGTTCATATGGTACTGAATCATGAAAAAGAGTGGAAACTTTCCAAAATATTGCTGAAATTCCATGACATAATATTGAAGTGTGCAAGTGGCTTATATCTTCACTTTCTTTGCGAGTTCTGTTATGAGGTCTGCACTGCATTTACTGAGTTTTATGACAGTTGCTATTGTATTGAAAAAGACAAAGCGGGCAAAATTATTAAAGTTAATTACAGTAGAATTCTAATATGTGAGGCAACAGCTGCTGTGTTGCGAAAATGTTTTGAGATATTAGGCTTAAGAACAATTTCTAAAATGTAATTATTTAAAATGAAACTGCCAACTTCTTTGAAAAATCACAAATATAAATTTGAATGAAGACTAAAAATAACATAAAATAAATGCGTTAATAAAAAAATATATATACTAGCTTATACCCGCGGCGTTGCTCGCATTTCCCAACTATACTTATTTAAATTTAATTAAATTTCAATTTTTATAATTATTAATTTATAATTTAAAGCTGGAAATACCCCGGAGAAATATTAAGATAACAGTGCATTGTCTTGAATTTGACTACATTCCACAACCGTAAGAAATACACTAAATAGAGTATCACAATTTTCTCTCTCGTGGAAACCAAATAGTTGAGTCAAATGTCTAATGATTTATTATGTAGGGCTGTGACAATGACTTTGAAGCCGATATAACTTAACAATTAATCTCTCCAATTTGATTTTGACTTCTCGAACGTGGTGACGGGTGAGCGTAGTCCTCTAAAATAGTTTTGATGAAGTTGGAAGAATACTACTAACATCCAGAAAATAGCGTAAGGGTGGTAAAATGTCTGAAGTTACATTTATCGAATTCTGTTTGCGTAAGTCCCATGCACTGCGGAAATGTGCACCGCTGTCAGCAAAAATTCAAAAGTCTCAAGTTTGTCGGAAAACTTATTACATGTTGTACTAACAAATATCAACCGACCGCCACATTTATGGAAAATCGATCAACAATCGATAATGCGAATGCAGCTTTTCCGATTTACTACATAATAATAATAATGTTATTGTGTAGTCAATCTGCCCAGCAGCATTCATATTATATAAACTAAAAGGTTACATAATTGATTAATAAACTTAAATGATTAAAATTAACCAAATCGTAGTACTATTACAAAAATAATTGACTCCAGCACCATCGCGCAAAGCATAGGCAGAAGCTGAAAGACAAAACCAATATGTCAATTTCAGGCGCACTTTTAAGTTTTAAGGCCGAGAGAGAGGGCGATAAGTCGCGAGATGTATATTAAACGGGTTATTCACATATTATTTTGAACTATTATTAACAAATTCAAATTTGTGCGGTTTTATATCTACCGGTCTGGCAACTCTGGTAAGTGTTTTATGTTTTCCAACACTAAGACGAACAACTATCGTGTCGATATACGCATATCGGTCAACTTTTATTTAATTATTTCTATAATAAAGTCTTGTTTTGCCGACAGAATTTACTTTCTAATTTTAAGACGCATCGTTTAAGACCAAAGTCAAACATTTTGACGTAATTTCGCCCTACCTGTGGTCCAATTCATAACTGTTATTTTTGCCACCCTCTGCTGGATCGGTTGCGGCTGGCTTAATCCATGGCACAAGTCACGCGACCTCCCTTTAAATTAATTTAAGACTCCATTTAGTCCCGCAGGCATGTTGAGGGTAGAATCAGTAAAGTTTTCGTATTGACTCTACAGGTAGGGAGGATATAGAAGGAGAACAATACCATCTTAGTTCTCCAACTCTATATAGGTACTCTATCTCCACGTCCGCCTCATAACCGATTGGTTTGATTGTCCGTTCACCTTTCCCTATTTCTGTCTACGAATTTTTATTATAGTAACGCAGTTGTTCAAGGCAATACAAAAACACACGCCACTTTTCCCTGAGCTAGACACAGTGTAATGCCGAGACATCACTTCGTGTGTTCGTTACAATATCAATAATATCAATAACAATATAAATAAAATCAATAATAATATCAACAATATCAATAACAGTTTCAATAATATCAATAATAATATCAAAAATAATAATATCAATAATAATCATATCAATAAGAATCATATCAATAAGAATCATATCAATAAGAAAATAATAATAATAATAATAATAATAATAATAATAATAATAATAATAATAATAATAATAATAATAATAATAATAATAATAATAATAATATCAATAATAATAGGTTAGGTTAGGTTGCCGTGGCTGGAGCAGAAACCTACTCCACACTTGGGCCAGGAATTGGCCCCTTGTGATACCACATGATGTCTTTTAAACATTTTGTTCCCCCTTAAACCAATTTGCCGATTTTAAAAATTTGAGGATACTGTATATCCCAACCTCGGATACGTCCGATAAGGTATCAAATCTGTAGTGTCCCAGGTGCTGGAACCTTCTCCTGCTGAGTGCGGGACAGTGACAGAGCAGATGTTCTACGCTCACTATCTCTTCTACTATACCACAACTTCTGCAGAAGTCATGGCTATGGTCAGTCTGTTAGCTTGAGTTCCTATGAGGCAGTGACCTGTGAGAGCCCCTTTTATTGTCGAGATGTGGTATCTCCTGTGTTTAATCAAAGCAGATGTGCGCTTTTGGTCAAGGCTGGACCAAGTGAGTTTGGAGACCGTGCATGTTGTGAGATTTCTCCAGCGTTCAGCGGTTTGACGCCTAGTGTACTCCTTACTATGCAGCCTAAAATTGGACAGAGGCATGCCGACGTTGCTCCTTTCAGCGAGGAGTATCGTTGGTGCCTTGCCAATTCGTTTCCTTCTATATTACAGTGTACAGGCACCCATACGAGGCTGATACTGAGCTGTTGGGCTATATCTTGTTTAGAGTCTGGCGACTTTCAGTGAGTGAGACTGCGTTGTTGGTGCATGAGTCAAGCCCTTCAAGGCGGCTTGGCTGTCTGAGTAAATGTAGATATTCCCTGCACTGATGTTGTGCATGCGCAGGCAGAGGGTGGCTTCCTGGATGGCCCTCTGCCTCATACACGCTACGGTGGTCGGGAAGACGGAAGCTGGTTCTGATTCCTAAATCGATGGAATATACACCGCCGCCCACACGTTCATCCAACTTCGACCCATCAGTGAAGATTCTGATCGAGGCTGGTACATGTTGAAACGGCTTTTCACAGTCTAAACGGCTAGGTATGAACACTCTGTATAACTTGTCGAAAGTCAATTTTGGTGTGCAGTAGTCTGTAATGGGGGAATGCGAGGTATGGACTTAAGAACTGCGGTATGCCCCGTGGTGCCCGTCGTCCAGTTGTTGGATTCCCTAAGTCTAATGGCTAAGTTTCTAGCTAATTCTTTGGACAGTAGGTCCAGCTGTATTAGATGAAGCATGATGTTCAGGGCTTCGGTTGGAGTGGTGCGTAGGGCACCACTAATGCAGATTTCTGCACTTCTTTGAACTTTATGGATTGTTTTGAGGTTGGATGGTTGGTCAAGTGCGGGCCACCACACTAGCACTCCATAAAGTAGGATGGGTCGGATGACTGCTGTATTTTACTAAAGTATTGAGCGCTGATCGCATTCTGTCGCAGAGAGTTTGCGGAAATTTACCCTGGGTTAGGATTGCAACATCATCCGCGTAGGCTACCGCCACATGCCCCTCCTCCTCCAGTACATAGCAGTTGGTTTATCACCAGTACCCATGGAAGTGGAGATAGGACACCTCCCTGAGGAGTGCCTCTACTAACGCACCTGCTGATCGAGGACTCTCCTAAGCAGGAGCTCACTGTCCTGCTAGTGAGCAGCAGACCTATGAGCTCCACCAGGGGGTCCTCAACCCCCAGACTCGTCAGTCAAGAGCTGTTAAAAGCTCCTTCTATGTCTAAGAAGGTCACCAAGCTGTATTCTTTGACACTAAGCGATCTCTCGATAGATAGTGCAGAGCTATCTCAGTGACATGCCCTTGATATATGCGTGCTGTGTACGCGAAAGTAGAGAGGTGTTATTATTTCATTAGCCCTGTTTGTTTGGCTACGATAGATCTGAGTCGCTGGTCGCGGTGCTTGAGAGCACCCCGGAAAGTGGGTATTGGTGAGGAGGCTAGAATCTTCATCAGACGCGATTCGTCAGTGGTGGATTCAATATAACTGCAAAAATTGGCCAACGAGGCCCTCTTAGCCATTCTTAAAGCTTATTTGTAGCTGTTGATTAAAAGTTCTCCTGCACTTTGTTTAAAGTGTATCGAGATCTGAGGACCACCATGATGGCTTGAAGGATTCTTTGCGGGTTATTTTTGGGCAAGATTTGTCTAGTGCGTCGTTGCAAACCTTTGTTAGCGTGTCGACTAAGGAGTCTACCTCTGCTGCATTTTCGGAATTAGGGGCGGGTTTTGAGTCAGATTTTTCATAAGTGGTCGCATGTATTTACCTCAGTTGGTTTTTTTTTGGGGCTTTGGGTTTTCTTCAGTGGTGGACGAGATTCGTCAAAATTAAATTCAATGTAGCGGTGGGCAGAGAAGGAGTGTTCTGGTAGAACTTTCCAGGACGCCACCTGCTGTGAAATACTGTCTGAGATAAGGGTAATATACAAGACCTCACTTCTGTTTTTAATGATAAAGGTGGGGTCGTTACCTATTATATAAGTTTAGGCTAGTGCTAAGAAGAAAGTCAAAAAGTAACTCACCCCGTTCGTTGGTGTTTGTACCTCCCCATTGTGTGTGATGAGCGTTTGCATCTCCTCCCATGATCATACTCGTCCTCGTGAGACCAGGTCACGGAATGTGGTTGATGGGATACATCCCACGGTGTCATGAGGGAGGTAAAAGGAGGCCAGCCTGTAAGATTTTGCCCCCAGTTGAAGGCTGGCTACCGTGATGTCTCCATGATCCACCACGCCAGGTGCTAGGCGCAGCAGATGCTGCCCTTCTGTGATGCAGATTTATTTGGAGTATCTCCGAGGCTCCGAGGGTTCACACGGTAGCCAACCCCTTGCTCTAGGTCTCGAGGGAATGTCTTTGGCATTCACTGCCGCAAGTCGCGCGCCGGTGTATATCTCCCCAAGCTTCTCAACATCAGCTTTGTAGAGCTGCGCCGACCTTTCATTCCCGCAAGCTGTCAACTTGATGGTCCCTTGGAACCAACCAGCATCCTCGCAGATCGGTGATAGGCCTGGGCTTTCGCGCAACATTGTGAGACAGATTGGCGCTAGAGCCACCTGCACCCAGCGCCACTGGTATCGTGGAATGCGCCCTTCAAGACAGTTCTTGTCGATAACCCCAATAAGGATCTTGTCCTTCGCCACCTCCACGAAGGACCTCGACAACGGAGCATGGGTACGTACTCTCTTGGCCATTGTGCTTGGCTCTTCCATGGAGCGATTCCGTATAGTTGCGGTGTGCTGCGCGGTATCCCCCAGTTTGAAATTTGGTAGAACAGCCTTTGCCCACTCCAGATCCTGTTGGATCTTGGCAAAGTCCTCCTCAGACGCCTGTTCCCTGGCTATTGGAGCGGTTGCATTGCGCGTCAAGATCCTTTTGGCCGTCCGCTTGTCATTCAGACGGGCTTTAGACGGGTCCGGTCGAGTGAAGTCGGCCGCCCTTTTGCTCACCACTGTATCTGTTCCCGATTTGCTGCCGGCTGAAGCGCCAATGAGATTGGTGGCTATGGGCAGACACAGTAGGATTCTGATCATTAGCGCCGCTTGTCACAGCACTCCTCACCTTCACCGTTTCTGTCTTCTTGCCAGCTGACACGCTGGAGGCCGAGGGCCTACTGGTGGCTATAATGCCGGCAGAAAACGGGCGTGCTCCAGTCGAAGCGCTAGAAACTACTGGCTTCTGCGTGCTCATGCGGTTGGAGGCACTCTTTTTTCCGGAGCTGGTTGCTCCTTCCGGTTTTCTGAGAGTACCGGCTCTTTTTTATTTATGTTATTTTTGCTGTTGTTGTTCATCTTGCTTTGATTCCCACGAGTTGCGGAGAAGGGGAACGGTCCACCCGGGCAGAGATCCGCAGTACCCGGGTAAGGCAAGAATAGAACAAGTGTTTGCCAAGCACCTGAGCCCTCCGTTCACGACTGAGATATATTTGTTAAACCTGGGCCCCCAGCCAGACTGACCATCAGCACGGGTCGGATGACACCTTGGTCCGGCCCAGGTGTGAGATGTGAGGGGTAGGATTGGGTAGGGACGCATATAGGGATGGTGGCGTGTGTGAGACTATAATTTTAGAAGGCGGTCAGACAAACGCCTCGTCGTACCCGCAGTTTGTCCGGGACTGCTTATTTCAATATTCGCAGCTGACCCCCTACAGGAGGCCGTTCGCTATCCGCAACCTGCGACCCGTCCGGTGGCCTCAGCTAGGCCGCTTTCAGAACCACCACACCAGCTCTTAAAGGATACTGCGGAATCAATAATAATAATATCAATAATAATAAATATCAATGATAATAATATCAATAATAATAATATCAATTATAATAAATAAAATAAATAAAAATAAATAATATAAATAGTAATAATAATCATGTCAATAATAATAATAATAATAATGATAATAATAATAATAATATGAATAATAATAATAATATGAATAATAATAATAATAATAAGAATAATAATAATATTATGAATAATAATAATAATTATATGAATAATAATAATAATAATATGAATAATAATAATAATAATAATAATATGAATAATAATAATAATAATATAAATAATAACAATAATAATAATAATATGAATAATAATAATAATAATATGAATAATAATAATAATAATAAGAATAATAATAATATTATGAATAATAATAATAATAAGAATAATAATAATATTATGAATAATAATAATAATAATAATAATAATAATAATAATAATAATAATACTAATATGAATATTAATATTTATATGAATAATAATAATAATAATAATAATAATAATAATATGAATAATAATAATAATAATATGAATAATAATAATAATAATAATATGAATAATAATAATAATAATAATTTGAATAATAATAATAATAATAATAATAATAATATGAATAATAATAACAATAATGTGAATAATAATAATAATAATAACATGAATAATAATAATAATAATATGAATAATAATAACAATAATATGAATAATAATAATAATAATATGAATAATAATAACAATAATGTGAATAATAATAATATGAATAATAATAATAATAATATGAATATTAATAATAATAATAATAATAATAATAATAATAATACAAATAATAATAATAATAATATGACTAATAATAATAATAATAATAATAATAATAATAATAATTATAATAATAATAATATGAATAATAATAATAATAATAATAATATGAATAATAATAATAATTTGAATCATAATAATAATAATATAAATAATAATAATAATAATATGAATAATAATAACAAGAATGTGAATAATAATAATAATAATAACATGAATAATAATAATAATAATATGAATAATAATAACAATAATATGAATAATAATAACAATAATAATAATAATTATAATAATAATAATATGAATAATAATAATAATAATAATAATATGAATAATAATAATAATATGAATAATAATAATATAAATAATAATAATTATATAAATAATAATAATATGAATAATAATAATAATAATATGAATATTTATAAAAATAATATGAATAATAATAATAATAATATGAATAATTATAATAATTATAATAATTATAATAATAATATGAATAATAATAATAATAATAATAATATGAATAATAATAATAATAATATGATTAATAATAATAATAATATGAATAATAATAATAATAATAACATGAATAATAATAATAATATGAATAATATGAATAATAATAATAATAATATGAATAATAATAAAAATAATAATAATAACAATAATAATCTGAATAATAATAATAATATGAATAATAATAATAATAATAATAATAACAATAATAATATGAATAATAATAATAATATGAATAATAATAATAATAATATGAATAATAATAATAATAATAATATGAATAATAATAATAATATGAATAATAATAATAATTATATGAATAATAATAATAATAATATGAATATTAATAAAAATAATATGAATAATAATAATAATAATATGAATAATTATAATAATAATATGAATAATAATAATAATAATAATAATAATAATAATAATATGAATAATAATAATAATAATATAAATAATAATAATAATAATATGAATAATAATAATAATAATAATATGACTAATAATAATAATAATAATAATATGAATAATAATAATAATAATAATATGAATAATAATAATAATAATAATAACATGAATAATAATAATAATATGAATAATAATAATAATATGAATAATAATAATATGAATAATAATAATAATAATAATAATATGAATAATAATAGTAATAATAATAATATGAATAATAATAATAATAATATGAATAATAATAATAATAATAAAAATAATAACAATAATAATATGAATAATAATAATAATAATATGAATAATAATAATATGAATAATAATAATAATAATAATATGAATAATAATAATAATATGAATAATAATAATAATTATATGAATAATAATAATAATAATATGAATAATAATAATAATTATATGAATAATAATAATAAATATATGAATAATAATAATAATTATATGAATAATAATAATAATTATATGAATAATAATAATAATTATATGAATAATAATAATAATTATATGAATAATAATAATAATAATATGAATAATAATAATAATAATAATAATATGAATAATAATAATAATAATATAAATAATAACAATAATAATAATAATATGAATAATAATAATAATAATATGAATAATAATAATAATATGAATAATAATAATAATTATATGAATAATAATAATAATAATATGAATAATAATAATAATTATATGAATAATAATAATAATTATATGAATAATAATAATAATTATATGAATAATAACAATAATTATATGAATAATAATAATAATAATAATATGAATAATAATAATAATAATAATAATATGAATAATAATAATATGAATAATAATAATAATAATATGAATAATAATAATAATAAATTGAATAATAATAGTAATAATATGAATAATAATAATAATAATATGAATATTAATAATAATATCAATAATAATAATATCAATCATTATAATATCAATAATAATAATATCAATAATAATAATATCAATCATTATAATATCAATAATAATAATATCAATAATAATAATAATATCAATAATAATAATATCAATAACAATAATATCAATACTAATAATATCAATAATAATAATATCAATAATAATAATATCAATAATAATAATATCAATAATAATAATAGCAATAACAATAATATCAATGATAATAATATCAATCATAATAATATCAATAATAATAATATCAATAATAATAATATCAATAATAATAATATCAATAATAATAATATCAATAATAATAATATCAATAACAATAATATCAATAATAGTAATATCAATAATAATAATATCAATAATAATAATATCAATAATAATAATATCAATAATAATAATAATATCAATAATAATAATATCAATAATAATAATATCAATAAAAATAATATCAATGAAAATAATATCAATAATAATAATAATATCAATAATAATAGTATCAATAATAATAATATCAATAATAATAATATCAATAATAATAATATCAATAATAATAATATCAATAATAATAATATCAATAATAATAATATCAATAACAATAATATCAATGATAATAATATCAATAATAATATCAATAATAATAATATCAATAACTAGCAGGTAATATCCCGGCCTTGCCCGGGGAAATATTTAGATGAAAATGAATTTTTTTCTTGAATTTGACTGCTTTCGTCAACCGTAAGTGTATGGCTATGTAAATGTCTTTGAAAAAAAAAAACAACAAAAAAATGTCCCACTCATTTGTCCTTGACTTCCATTTCCCGCCCGTGGCGACACGGAGTAGATTTTCCAAAATCATTTGGCATTTTAAGCCAATTTCAAGAATAATACTAAGAATCCAGATTAAATCTTTCCAACTCATTTCCACCCGTTTTTAATTTAATTTTTTCCCATAGAACCTTGAAAATGAGTTTGAAGCCAATCGCATGAAAATTAAAAATGTCGAATGCCAGACTTTTCCACCGATTTTCCGACCATAGAGCTGAATTTCCCAAAATCGCTGATACACGTGTCAAATTATTTTATGTAAAAAGTTTTCAAAATGAGTTTGAAGTCAATCGGACGATAATCAAAAAAGTTTCATACAACAGTTTTCCACGAATTTTCCGACTTTGGTGGTAGATTTTCCAAAACCTTTGACCATTGCGCCTATTTTTTTTCCCATAGAACCTTGAAAATGAGTTTGAAGCCAATCGCATGAAAACTAAAAATGTCGAATGCCAGAGTTTTCCACCGATTTTCCGACCATGTGGTCGAATTTCCCAAAATCGCTGATACACGTGTCGAATTAATTTACGTGAAGAGCTTTGAAAATGAATTTGAAGATGATCGAAATAAAATTAGACTTTCGCCCATACAACCTTGAGACCCCCATTTTCCACCCATGGGGGTGGATTTCCCAAAATCGGTGAAATATGTGTCAAATGAATTTTTGTGTAGATCTCTGAAAATGAGTTTGAACCTGATTGGATGGTAAACAAAAAAGTTTCATACAACAGTTTTCCGCGATTTTCCACGCTTGTGGGTGGAATTTTCAAAAGTCCTTGACTTCCACTTCCCGCCCGTGGCGACGTGGAGTATATTTTCCAAAATCATTTGGCATTTGAAGCCAATTCCAAGAATAATACTAAAAATCCAGACTAAAGCTTTCCAATTATTTTCTGCTCGTCGTATTGCCCGCAAAGTACCGAGGTTTTTGTATGTATATTTGGAAATTAGTATGAAGCCATTCGCATGAAAAACGAAATTACTGAGTTCCAGACTTCGCCCCTTTTCCAACCGTGGGCGTGCTTTTTTCAAAACTAGTAGCACATGTGTCGAATTATTTAATGTGAGGTGCTTTGAAAATTAGCTCCAAAATAGTTGGATGCTAAACAGAAAAGTTTGAAAATGAGGTTGAAACCATTTGGACGATAATCAAAAAAGTTTCATACAACAGTTTTCCACGAATTTTCCGACCTTGGGGGTAGATTTTCTAAAATATTTGACCACCGCGCCTATTTAGTTTTCCTATAGAACAATGTAAATGACTTTGAAGCCAATCGCATGAAAATTCAAAATGTCGAATTCCAGAGTTTTTCACCGACTTTTCAACCATGTGGCTGTATTTCCCAAAATATCTGATATACGTGTCAAATTATTTAAAGTGTAGAGCTTTGAAAATGATTTTGAAGCCAATCGGAGGATAATTAAAAAAGTTACACAGTTTCCACGAATTTTCCGACTTTGGTGGTAGATTTTCCAAAATCTTTGACCATTGCGCCTATTATTTTTTCCCATAGAACCTTGAAAATGAGTTTGAAGCCAATCGCATGAAAATTATAAATGTCGAATGCCAGAGTCTTCCACCGATTTTCCGACCATGTGGTCGAATTTCCCAAAATCGCTGATACACGTGTCGAATTATTTTACGTGAAGAGCTTTGAAAATGAATTTGAAGGTGATCGGACTAAAATTAGACTTTCGCACATACAACCTTGAGACTCCATTTTCCGCCCAAGGGGGTGGATTTTCCAAAATCGGTGAAATATGTGTCAAATGATTTTTTGTGTAGATCTCTGAAAATAAATTTGAAGCTGATTGGATGGTAAAAAAAAAGTTTCATACAACAGTGTTTGCGGCTAGGGTGAGCTTTTTCACTAGCACCTCTGACTCAAATAGTCAGCAAATTAATCCAATTGTCAAATTATTTCGCGGCTAGAGTGAACCCTTTCACTAGCACTTCTGACTCAAAATAGTCAGCAATTAATCCAATTGTTTGAACCACCAAATGCAAAACAAAAACGCATGAACACTGCTTCTGTTTAAAGCAAATACAATTTGGGGTTTATTGGCAAATGTTTAATAATGTTTGTTGCACAAAAGGTTGTTTTATGTAAGTCAAGCGACAGGCCAACGTGCTTGCCGCTTGTTACAATTTTGATTCCGAGACGAACAATTCGATATGATAGATAATTTCACACTGAGAGCCGAATTCAAGATCGGCTGCAGCTGAACCAAAAGGGTCCAGCGCGGGCGACAAAACAGTAAGCTACAAATGAGCGCAATGAGTGCGTTTGTTCGAAACTACATTTTATTTGTGCTGCCAACGCCTAAGCTGCGCTGCCTGGTGAGGCGCTGAACCGAACATACTCCCCCCGTTGGAGGACCCGAGTCTTCAACGTCCCTCTTTGGCAGCGAACACAGCTTTGCAATAGCTCTAGTTGTGATTCCAGTGGCAGTCTTCAGTTCCGCGACTCGTGCTACGCCATCCGCCCCGACGATTAGCTTGGTTACTCTTGCCAGGGGCCAACTGAGAGGGGGAAGATTCTCGTTCTTCACGAGAACAACGTCGCCAACACCAAGTCCAGGTTGATCAGATCTCCACTTAGACCTCGCCTGCAGGAGAGTCAGGTACTCTTCTCGCCACCGTGACCAGAACGTTTGCTGAAGATAAGACACGCGCTGCCAACGATCGAGGAGATTGAAGTTTAATCCAGTGATATCTGGAACAGCAAGCGACTTGGGCGGTGTTGTACCCAAAAAATGAGCTGGCGTCAAAACATCAAGATCATCTGGATGCTCTGTAACTGGAAGTAATGGGTGTGAATTAATGATTGCAGTGATATGACAAACAAGTGTACGCAAATCATCAAAACTAAGGAGCGAACTAGCGGCGGATCGATAAAAATGGTACTTTGCCGTTTTTACTGCGGCCTCCCAAAGCCCGCCAAAGTGCGGGGATGGTGGGATGAATCGCCAGTCAATTGAATCCGCCACACAAAAATCTTGTACTGCCTTTCGATGCTTGTCGCTCATAAATAATTGCTTAAGCTGCTGCAGTTCATTCTTGGCGCCTACGAAGTTGGTTGCATTGTCCGACCAGATTTCCTTCGGGCGACACCTGGTGCAAATAAAACGCTGAAGAGCGCTAAGGAACGCTGATGTCGACAAATCCTGGACCAATTCTAAGTGCACGGCCTTAGTCGCAAAGCAAATGAATACGGAGATATAGCATTTGATTGGTGGCCTGGTGCGAACTTCGCTTTTATAATGAAATGGACCACAAAAATCTACTCCGGTGATCATGAAAGTATACGCTGAGTCATCCACTCTCTCCTTTGGCAAGTCCGCCATGATGTGTTGAAGTAATCGAGGTCTTGCTCTGAAACATCTGATACATTTGTTGACGACGCTCAAAACAGTTCTCCGACCACCAATAGGCCAATACTGATGCCGAATAATTGCCAACAACGCTCGTGGTCCAGCGTGCAAATTTCGCTCATGGAAGTATATAATCATCGCCTTAGTGACAGGATGACCTTTAGGGAGTATGATAGGATGGCGAGCGCAAAAGTCAAGTGATGAATTCCTCAGCCTACCACCAACGCGCAAAATTCCAAATTTATCAACAAAGGGATCAAGTGATGAAATAGAGCTAGACGAAGACGCACGCCCGTTATCCTTGATATGCTTGTAGTCCGACCACAATTGCGTTTGCTGTATTGAACGAATAAGCATCCGGTTGCCTCCAGCTATGTCAGCTACTGTTAATCCAACAGATTTAATTCACTTCTGAAACTTGAACATAAATCCAAACATGCGTTGCAATTTGTAGAAGGAGTTTGCATATTTATGTACTTCTGTAATGTCGACAAAGGGGAAAACTGCAATCAGAACCCGCTTCCGAAGCTCTAAAAGTGGCGCCTTTGGAATTGATGTCGCTGGCCATGCGCTCTTATCATTGGAAAGAAAAATCGGTCCATGAAACCATAATCGAGACAGTAGCAAATCCGTAGGCAAAACACCTCTTGATAAAATGTCCGCTGGATTCATTTTTGTTGGGACATACCGCCATTCCATCTGCGCTGTTAGCTTCTGAATGCTGGCGACTCTATTTGATACGAATATATTGAATTGCGTCGGCTCATTCCGAATCCAAGACAGAGCAGTTGTTGAGTCTGACCAACAGTAAAACTTTCCAGAAAACAGTTGTATACTCGCGATCTCGTTAATAAGCCCAGAGAGCAATGCAGCACCACAAAGCTCCAGCTTTGGAACTGTAAGGGCCTTCAGAGGAGCCACACGGGATCTGGAACATAAAAGATGACCATGCGTACTTTCAGTGGACTTCGATACGATATAAATGCATGCTCCGTACGCATGTATGCTGACATCGCAGAAACCATCAACGTCAACTTCTGAATCTGGATAGGAGACCAAACGTGGAAAAACAAAACGCTGCGAATTTGATAGATTATCGCAAAAAGTCATCCATGCAGTTGGGAGAAAGACTGGCAAACTCTCATTCCACTGAAGCCTTTCCTTCCACAAGAGCTGCAAAAATATCTTCGCTTTCGTTATGACCGGCCCAATCAAGCCGAGAGGGTCATAGAAGCGAGCTATGGTGGACAGCATAGAGCGCTTCGTTGGCCTTAAAGACAGCTGCTTGGGCGAAACAGAGAAAAACAAATCGTCTGAAGCAGGATCTCAAGATAATCCAAGTGCCTTCGTGAAATCAGTTCCATCATGGAGCTTCAATAGCTGTTCTTTATCCTGGCTAGGGATTCCACTCAGCAATTCCGGAGCATTAGAGCACCATTTTCTAATCTGAAAATTGCCCTTAGCCAACAATTCAGAAGTCTGCTTCATGATTGTGGCAGCTTCATCCACAGAATCTCCGCCAGTCATTAAATCGTCGACGTAAAAATCGCACTTTAGCATGACTGAGCCAATTGGGAATTTCTCTTGCTCATCCTTAGATAACTGGTGCATGCATCGAATGGCAAGAAATGCAGCTGGTCTTGTCCCATAGGTGACAGTGTCAAGTCTATAAATTTGCATCTTCTCCTGAGGCGATTCTCTCCATAAGATGCACTGCAGGTAGCTGTCCGGTTCCGATACGGGCACGCACCTATACATCTTGCATATGTCGCCGGTCAATGCGACACGAAACGTTCGGAATCGTAGCAAGGTATACAACAGTTTCGCTTGGATGATGGGTCCTGTCATGAGGATATCATTAAGCGAAAATCCTGAAGATGTTGCTGCTGAGCCATCGAATACGACTCGAAGCTTGGTAGTAGTGCTGTCCTCCTTCAGGACACAATGATGAGGCAAATAACATCTGCATAAAGGAGTTGATTCGGGCCCCACTAACGACATGTGAGCCAAATCTCGATATTCCTTTATAAATGCAGAGTACTGCGCTTTAAGCTGCGGATGACGCTCCAGCCTTCTCTCCAAATTGACAAAACGACGAAACGCTTGCGTGTATGAGTCCCCCAATACATCCAAGTTTCGCTTCAGAGGCAGCTTCACTGAAAATTCCCCAGATGGCAGGCGAGAAAAATGATTCCTGAAGTGATCTTCGCAGTCAACATCTTCCTGCTTAACTTTGTCTGATGCCAAGCCGCAACATTCGATCTCCCAGAACCGTTTCAGCAACACCGCGATATTGTCGTGCGAATCCTCCTCAATAGTCGCTGTGGAATGTGTTGACCCAATGCTGTTCTGCGCGATTGATGCCCTCCTCCCGATACCACCCAACCAAAACGAGTTTTTTGCAGCAATGGTAATCCTGGCGCCAGCTCGACTTGGCCGACTGAGAAAAGGCCAAAAAATAGGCTTGCTCCTATAAGGAGATCAATGCGTTGAGGCCTGAAAAATGCTGGATCCGCTAACCGTATATTATCGGGAATCCTCCAATCTGCAATATCAACAGAAAAACTCGGTTGATGATCAGTTATTCTCGGAGCGACTAAGGCGACGATGTTCGTTTCATAGTCCAATGCCTGAGAATGCACATTCAGACTGACGGTGTAGCCCTCAGATGCAACGCTGTTATTGCCAAGACCCGATACGGAAGCCGTTGACTTAGTCTTTTTCACCTGCAGGCGTTGTGCGAAACTAGACGTAACTAGATGGATCTGCGATCCTGAGTCCAATAGCGCGCGACACGGTATTAGGGATCCAGCATGATTCCTAATCAAAATAACTGCGGTTGCTAAGAGCGTGACGTCATTGTTGAGATTCTGGGCAATGAGAGAGCTAGATGGAGATGAACTTGCTTGGGGGGGTGATTGCGCCGCAGATTGAGACAAATGCAATGCACCAGGTTGCGCTGACGAAATTGGCGTGTTGAAGTGAAGCAATGTATGATGCTTCATACCACAGGTGCGACACCCACTCGATTTACAGGCATAAGTCAAGCTTCTTTGCCTCCTTGAGCCGAAACAAAGGTGACAGGTTGCCAAAAAGTGTGCATGAATATATAGCATGCTCTTGATTGCCACAAAATCCACAAACGGAATTACAAGAGTTAGTTGCTACAAATGCACTTCTACTGTTGTTAATTTTGTTGCTCTTTCCAACCTGCTTGCCAGGCGAGTAGGTTGCCGTGGCATGTTCCATATTTTCCATTCGCTGGCATCGAGCATCCAAGAACGCTGTAAACTCGGCAATCGATGGTATCTCGGTCATTGATACATGCTCCTCCCATTTAGATTGCGTTGCGCTGTCCATTTTTTGAAGAAGCATGTAAATTAGCATGCATCCAGCTATTTGCTCTGCACTTCCCATTGCCTGCAAAGCGCGCAAGTGCGCATTCAGGCTATCCGAAAATTGACGCAGCTTACTTGCGGACGACGTTTCTAATCTCTCAAGCCCCAGAATCTCGCAGACGTGTGCCTGAAAAACAAGACGTTTGTTACTAAAACGCTTATTAAGCAAATCCAAAGCCACGGAATAATTTTCCGCAGAAATCTCCAACGCCCTTATAGCATCCAAAGCTGGACCTTGCACACAGGATCGCAGGTGTTGGAGTTTCTCGATACTTGACAAATCCGGATCCTTGTCGATGATAGTTTTAAACATTGACGAAAAATCAGCAAACTCCGTGTAACCACCCGAAAATGTTGGCAATTTTAGTTCGGGGATGCGGGATCGATTTGCCATAAACACGGTTGGCCGGTCCAATGAGTCATCGTGGCGAAACGTGGAACAAGTCGGATGTTCAGTTTGCCGTTTCTGAATATGATACCGAGCACGAACTTCGACCGTTGTCACGAACTCGTCAAAATCACTTCGCAATTTGCTACCGATTTCGTTATAGTCTAGTTCTTCGAGAGAGTCATGCGCGCTTCTAAATGCCGTCTTAATTCAATATTATTCATTGCATTGATTTTGGCATCACTAAGTTAAATTTCCATGGACTTTGCACGTTCAAATAGCGCATTGACCTTGCGCTTAAGAAATATCACCCTGTTTGCCGTACCGGCATTGTTCGCGTTTTCTTCGTCTGCCATAGTTCCGTTATTCTTTGCGCACACTCAAAACCGAAAACTGAGTGAGAAGAAACGGACACTGTACTTGTTTGTATAAAACGCGCACCAACGGTAAATGTGCATATGTATGTATGTATGCAACTATGCGCGCACTTTGCTAACAAGCAAGAGTAATTGTTTTAAATAATTATTAACAAATAATTAAATCACGTCGGGGTCACCAAATTATGTTGCGGCTAGGGTGAGCTTTTTCACTAGCACCTCTGACTCAAATAGTCAGCAAATTAATCCAATTGTCAAATTATTTCGCGGCTAGAGTGAACCCTTTCACTAGCACTTCTGACTCAAAATAGTCAGCAATTAATCCAATTGTTTGAACCACCAAATGCAAAACAAAAACGCATGAACACTGCTTCTGTTTAAAGCAAATACAATTTGGGGTTTATTGGCAAATGTTTAATAATGTTTGTTGCACAAAAGGTTGTTTTATGTAAGTCAAGCGACAGGCCAACGTGCTTGCCGCTTGTTACAATTTTGATTCCGAGACGAACAATTCGATATGATAGATAATTTCACACTGAGAGCCGAATTCAAGATCGGCTGCAGCTGAACCAAAAGGGTCCAGCGCGGGCGACAAAACAGTAAGCTACATATGAGCGCAATGAGTGCGTTTGTTCGAAACTACATTTTGCTTGTGCTGCCAACGCCTAAGCTGCGCTGCCTGGTGAGGCGCTGAACCGAACAATAATAATATGAATAATAATAATAATATGAATAATAATAATAATAATATGAATAATAATACTAATAATAATAATAATATGAATAATAATAATAAATTGAATAATAATAATAATATGAATAATAATAATATGAATAATAATAATAATAATAATAATAATAATAATAATAATAATAATAATAATAATAATAATAATAATAATAATAATAATATAATAATAATAATCAATAATAATAATATCAATAATAATAATATCAATAACAATAATATCAATAATAATAATATCAATAACAATAATATCAATGATAATAATATTAATAATAATAATATCAATAATAATAATATCAATAATAATAATATCAATAATAATAATATCAATAATAATAATATCAATAATAATATCAATAATAATAATATCAATAATAATATCAATAATAATAATATCAATAATAATATCAATAATAATAATATCAATAATAATAATATCAATTATAGTAATACCAAAGACTGTTTAACAACAAGATATCCAACGCCCATACAATGAATGGACAACGAAATTTTAAGTGTGGCTTTTCAGGTGGCTTTTCGCTCAGCGCGCTCTTGCTCTCGGTTGCTTAGGTGGCTTTTCGCTCTGCAGTACTTAGCGCGCACTCGCTCTCGGTTTCTTTCATTTGTAGGATAAATGGATATTTATAGGATAAATGAACACATTTTGTGTCATAAATTTTTAACTGAAAGATCCCTAAATATCTTGGGTCGTGTTTCTTTGTAAACGTCCGATCTTTTGTTAGAGCTTTTGAAAAAAAAATGGCCGTGACATCATCCATTTTTAAAATTAAAAACCACAATTTAATAGACAAATTATTGATACTCGGTACAAAAATTTGTCTCATGCCAAAAAAACGTCAATTTTGTCTACAGTGCCAAGGGAGATTGTATTTTCTGAACGCGCACATGGTGCATTGTGAAGTACAAAATACCCTGTACATGTATCATTATAAGAGGGAAAATAATTTCACATGTAGTATAGTATATAATGCGAACAATTCCCTACATTTATCTACTCTACAAAAAAAACAAAGTCCGCGTCAAAAAAAAAAACATTCAATTAATCGGACGGCATGACAATAGTATTAGAATCAATTTATTAAATCCAGGGTACAAATATGTCAGTGCCGACACCAAAAGAACACGAAACATGGATTCAAAATGAAATTGAATTGTGAAACTCGCTGGCTGCTTTCAAGATGCCACCGAATCGTAGAGTGAGACAAAGCAACTATGAAAGAGATCGAGTGCGTAGATATACATACGCGCGCTAATCTGGCATTGCATTTGGGGTTTGAATTGTGTGCAGATTTTTATCAATACGCGGTGAGGCTGAGAGCGCATTCTATTTTTAGAATTTTACACTCTCAAAGTAGAGTGGCCGATCGCACGACCATTTCGAGCCCAGAGAGCGGTTTCACGAAAAACAAGCGTTCCCTTGTGCCTTTTTATTGTTCCTCGTTGGATATCTTGTTAAATAAATTGTCTTTGGTAATACTAGCAGGTAATGCCCCGGCCTTGCCCGGTGATTTATTTAGATGAGAGTGCATTATTTTAAATTTGACTACTTTCGTCAACCGTAAGAAATACACATAAATAGCGTATCACAGTATTTATATTTAGTATTAGGAAACTAAATAGTTGAGCCACGTGACTAATGTTTCTTCTGTAGGGCTTTGAAAATGTCTTTGAAGCCGATTAAACTAAACAAATAATTCCACTCATTTGTCCTTGACTTCCACTTCCCGCCCGTGGCGACGTGGAGTATATTTTCCAAAATCATTTGGCATTTGAAGCCAATTCCAAGAATAATACTAAAAATCCAGACTTAAGCTTTCCAATTATTTTCTGCTCGTCGTATTGCCCGCAAAGTACCGAGGTTTTTGTATGTATATTTGGAAATTAGTATGAAGCCATTCGCATGAAAAACGAAATTACTGAGTTCCAGACTTCGCCCCTTTTCCGACCGTGGGCGTGCTTTTTTTCAAAACTGGTAGAACATGAGTCGAATTATTTAATGTGAGGTGCTTTGAAAATTAGCTCCAAAATAGTTGGATGCTAAACAGAAAAGTTTGAAAATGAGGTTGAAACCATTTGGACGATAATCAAAAAAGTTTCATACAACAGTTTTCCACGAATTTTCCGACCTTGGGGGTAGATTTTCTAAAATATTTGACCACCGCGCCTATTTAGTTTTCCTATAGAACAATGTAAATGACTTTGAAGCTAATCGCATGAAAATTCAAAATGTCGAATTCCAGAGTTTTTCACCGACTTTTCCAACCATGTGGCTGTATTTCCCAAAATACCTGATATACGTGTCAAATTATTTAAAGTGTGGAGCTTTGAAAATGATTTTGAAGCCAATCGGACGATAATTAAAAAAGTTTCACACAACAGTTTTCCACGAATTTTCCCGACTTTGTGGTAGATTTTCCATAATCTTTCACCACCACGCCTGTTATTTTTTCCCATAGACCATAGAAAATGAGTTTGAAGCCAATCGCATGAAAACTAAAAATGTGGAATGCCAGAGCTTACCACCGAATTTCCAACCATGGGGTTGAATTTCCCAAAATCGCTGATACACGTGTCAAATTATTTTACGTGAAAAGCTTTGAAAATGAGTTTGAAGGTGGCCAGACTAAAATTGGACCATCGCCCATACAACCTTGAGACCCCCATTTTGCACCCATGGGGGATTTTCCAAAATCGGTGAAATATATGTCAAATGAATTTTCGTGTTGATCCTTGAAAATGAGTTTGAAGCCGGTTGGATGGTAAACAAAAAAGTTTCATACAACAGTTTTCCAAAATCCCGTCTAAGTGTGCCCAATTTATCATAGATGGAACGGTTTGGGCTGTGCGATGATTGCCAATCAGCATGAACTTTTTTATATATATAGATTGATATTATTATTATTGATGTTATTATTTTTCATATTATTATTATTATTATTATTATTATTATTATTATTATTATTATTATTATTATTATTATTATTATTATTATTATTATTATTATTATTATTATTATTATTATTATTATTAATATTATTGATGTTATTATAATTGATATTAATATCGATATTATTGATATTAATATCGATATTATTGATATTATTATCTATCTATGATGAAAGTGCACACTAAGACGGGATTTTGGAAAATTCCACCCACAAGCGTGGAAAATCGCGGAAAACTGTTGTATGAAACTTTTTTGTTTACCATCCAATCAGCTTCAAACTGATTTTCTAAGATCTAAGATCCTCGGAAAATTTGTGGAAAACTCTGGCACTCTACATTTTATCGATCTTGGCACTTTATTAATTGACGATATACACCAACATATGTACCAAGTTTGGTTGCTCTAGCTTAAAGATAAAGGCAAACAAATTGCGTTCATACGGACAGACGGACATTTCGTAAACCCAATATACTATTTTTTCCTTCGGGAACATAGTATAAAAATACATGACTATATAAATAAATAAGCAAAATTATACATTTAACAAGTCACAAGCTCCCATACGACAAAGAATGCAAGGCACCAAATCGAATCGGCACCACGGTGCGAGACATGCAAACGATAACGGCAGAATCACCTGATACACAATGCACAATGCATCTCCAATTGCTGACTAACTAATACAGGCAACCGATAGATGTCAGCAATTGGAGAGCGCAGGCGCAGCAGCCACCCCTTGCTGCGCCAACTCCAATGAGACCACCACTCCGTTCCACAGCAGCAATCCTGGACCGCCCTACGGAGAAAGTCATAATTTCTTCGGAGTCGGAGTCCGAGGCACCGGAGCCACCTCCTACGAGGCACGTGTACCACGTGCAACGCTCGGTGATCCGGGACGGGAGACCAATACGCCAGGACGTGCAGGTGGTGGAGTACAGGCCGACCAAAAACCACCCGCCAAAGGATAAGGTTGGCAGCGCCGACGAGCGCTGCAACCCCATCGACGCCACCAGGGCCGTCGCCAACAACGCCACCGGGGCCGCCACAGCGCGCGCCTGCAACGTCGTTCCCAGCAACAACAACACGCGCCCCGACTCCAATACCCCCTTTTTACCCATTTTATGGGTACAGGGAGTAAAAATATATAATCATTTACCCTTAAGGGTAGCAGAGAAAATTCACACATTATAAACAAAATATTTAGGGAAAACACATCGCTCCCGACGGAAAAGGAGAGTGTGATTTGCCTTAGCCGGCTCCCCACAACATTACTAAACGACCCTTTTTAACTAAGCCCCTGGACACCGGTGAGTAGGTTCTCACGGCCACTCACACATACGCTCTCGCGTTGAGCGAAATAGTCAGCAACCGCGCAGTCGCATAGCAAGCGCTGTTGTGGTTTGTCAGCGACTTAGTGCCGTTATGGAATGTGCAGAAACGGTGCCTAAGTGCGACGACAAAACTACAGTTAACGGCAGTTGATAAACATAAAAGTCCCACCAAGGATCCCTACCGGACCCCACCAGTCCCAGCAAGGATCCAACCAGTCCTGCCAAGGACCCCTACCGGATCCCAGCAGTCCCAGCAAGAATCCCTACCGGATCACACCAATACCAAGCCAGCTACTCGTGTGCCCATCCACTTGCAACTAGGCGGAGCTTTGCCACGCGAAATTAGCCAAGGAGCCAAAAGCGAGTGGGTGGTTCTTAGCGAACATGCGACGTCGAACAGCGAGTCGGTGCATCATCAGGACACTACGATAGCCACCACGGAAGCCACACACCAAAACTAAACCTACACCTAGTATATCGACAGCAAATAAAACTAATTATAATCGAAATCCAGTTAAGCCCGGTAGGACATTTTTTTTAAATACTTATTATGAGCTGAAAGTATGTGTTCATAACTTATTTTCACCTGCAGAATCTGAATCTGGGCTTTAAATTGCTTTAAGTTGTCGGGAATACGAAAAAGTTCACCTCAAAGTAACAAAAGGTGTGTTTAAATAACATGCGATCCCCCAATGCTCGATATACCCATGCTTGCACATGTAATTTACCATTTTAAAACTACATCTAGTTTTGGAATTATCAGTTTTGAGCTTTCATGCACATATTGCAAATATTCCAGTTATTAAAACATATCATTATTTTTCTGTTTATTCCTATAAAAGTAGCTCGAACAACTGGGTTTATTAAGTATAAGATACAATGTGAAGCAGTAAAATAAATAAATAATATAAGCTAATAACTAATAAATTTACACAATTTGTGTTAATGGAAAAAGTGTAACGTCCGTAACAGACAATAACTAACATTTTTTTTAAACGGGATACTTATCCTTCTTACCCAAGCGGAATTGATATGGTCATATATTCCACTGAATTTTTTGTATTTGGACTTTTTTGTTTATTATGCAAAATTCGCTAAAAAATGCGCAAGTGCACACAAGCCTAAAAGTCGACTTCCATTTTTTGTAACGTCCGCAACGGAATTTTAGGCAAACATTTTTTTTTTAACAGTAAGCCTTTTATTTTAAATAAAGTTTAAAAGTACTCCCACAGAACTGCATTTGCGAAAATTTCATGAAAATATACCAATGTGAACGCCAGCTGTGCCAATTTTAACAAGCAAATTTGCGTACGAATGTATCGTCCGTAACGCAGGATTAGCCCATATGTCGCGAATTCAGTTCGTACTAAGTTTTTATTGCGAATCTATGGATTTTTATACCCTTTTTTATGGATTCTATTAATTGTGTGAGTAAACAGAAAAACATTTTTTGTCCTTACTTATTAAATATTACATGTGAATTCTTAGTTTTAATAGGTCGCCTTTTTTACCCCTTTTGCAACCCGAGCACCCACATGTGTACTGTCCCTTTCTACCTAGACCGTTTTCAAGTGGTGCAAGCGAGGATCGAATGCATGTGTATATTTATGACTTGGTTTTTTGGGTGTGATTCTTGAGGGTGGCAAGGGTTGTATGTTTAGTTTCTAAACATTTTGCTGGGGGCCTTATGACATAGTTTATTTTTCTATTGGTGGATTTCCAAATTCGATTTAAATTTTTTTCTTGTCTGTTTTACATTTTCTTATTACATATAATATGCCTAACGCTAATATTCCAATAATAATTTGCGTAAGCGATTTATAACTACTAACGGAATCTCTGCGTATATTATTAGTTGTTTATCCTCAATTATGGCTTGTGCACTCATAATATTGTAGATTTCTTTAATTTAGGTTCCAGATGTTGTTTCTGGTATTTGTAGGTGGTAGTTTTTCATTGATGATGCTTATTTCGTGTTTTCTTTTTGTTGGTTTAAGTAATTGTGGATTTACTCGCCCATGGTTCAAATCGATGAGTAAATTTGTGATTGATGCTTGCGTTTTCTCACAGTGTCCTATTAGCTGGGTTATTTGTGATAGTACTATTTGATATCATAGTGCCATCTTATTTACATACTGGTTCTCCTTTATGTCGTACTGTAACCATTGTATTGCGTCATCCACTTCTTTGAACTGGTTGTTCATATTCTTCGTGGTTTTAGTTAATATATTGAGTGTGGAGTCAATCAGTGATGTTTGCTTTTTGTAGTTTCTATAGGTCTTTCTGGTTTTCAAAAACATTCCTTGTTTGTTTCCATCATGTTCCCGTCTTCAGCATCCATTGTCCCAAATAGTGTGTGATGTAATGTTCCAACAAACTCGAATGGTGCGCGCTTAATTCTTTTGTTTTTGAATATGAGTTCATTGTTTGCTTGGAGTTGATTGTAACGGTTCTTCATTGTAGTTGCCATGATCTGACATGCTCCTTCAAACCAATACCAATGTTCCAATGCTTTGCAATTAATTGTCAGTTCTTCAAAATATTTCCCAATTTGGTTTAGTTCTGTTTCGTATATGGCTTACTTGTAATATATGATCATATTCCATCTTGAAGATACGATATCCACCACGCTCAAATTATCCATGTATATCATCGAGCTATTTTCTAGTGGCATCATTTCATTTTTAATTGTTTGTGCTTCTGATGTTCATACTCCTTGTATTACTGATAATATTAGAAGACAATTCAGGATGACCGCTGGCTTGACCGATTTTGTTTCTCGCTTTGGCTTTTCCTCTTCCAACTCTGATCTCAATGGGCATACCTTATGGATCGGTCTTTTTATGATTCCATTTTGACTTTTGATTGATACAACTTTGACTTTTGCGTCTCTTCAAATCGTCCGAGAGGCCATTTTGTTGGGCTAGTATTTTCATTTTTTATTAATACTATCTATTTCCAGATTAGTTGATTCCTTTTGCCATTTTAGTCGTTTTTGAAGAGTTACGAGGTAGTTGTCCTTCCATTTTGCCAAAAGTGGTTTTTCATTTTGGTCATTAGCTTCCAACGATCCAATGCTGATACAACCTTATCGTTAACAGTTTTTGATACGTCAATCATGCGTATTCCGATCGAAAAATGACCCGGCGTCAAAACGTAGTCGAGCTGGTTGCTGTGGTCCATTTCATAAAACGGTCTTGAATTTAATATTGCCTCTAATTGCGCTAATGATGTACTCATTTCTCTATAGGTCAGTGTACTGTCGCCTATGATTCTTTTCAAGTGATGTTTTACTGATTTCACTCCAGCTTGCCATAGTTCTCCAAAATGGGGATTTGGCGGCGGGATAAAATGTCATTCTATTTTTTCTTCTGTGAGCACTGGAGATACTTTTTTGTTGTAAGGCTTTGTTGTAAGGCTGCTCCAATGAAGTTCGTTTCTTCCATGTGATTTTTCACTTCATATTCTTCCATTAATGATGTGTATTGTTGTTTAAGCTGAACGTCTTTTGACCAGGCTTTTTTCTTGATTTAAGTATTTTGCCATTGCTTTTTTCCTTGATTCACCTAGTAAAGTGTCTTCTAGGAATGGCATTTTCACTGCAAAACTGCCGTCAACATTAAATTGAGTTGTGTTATATTAAATGTTATTTTATGTTTCAAATAAGTACACGTCTTGTTGGTAGATAGGTTTTTAAGAGACTGATCGTTCTCCTTTATTCAATTATGTTCAGAGGCTTATTACATAGAATATTATAAGATAGCTCTGCCGCTAAGAACGTCGGCAGAGAGAGAGTTGCAGTATGTATGTATGTATGTGGCTATGTATAGACATGTATATATGTACAGACGGCACATACTTGAAAAGTGTTTACGTTAGCAATCCCACGCTGCGGCCAGTCCGCATAAGTGACGGATCCTATTACTGCACTTATAAACATAGCAACAAAGTGTCGTTATGTTATGAGTTATTACTCTTACTTTTAAGTTGGGCATATGACCACTTGTTATATTGTATACTCTACAATACTGTGGGCATATGCTCATTTGGCATACAACATACTACACCTCCCTTTTTAAAAAAATAACGTTATATATTGTAGTTATTTAATATTAAAATTATTATTAGAATTATTTTTATATTTTTATATATTATGTTGTATTTAAAAAAATTTTTTTTTTTTATTTTAAAAATTTTTTTTTTCAATTTTGAAATGTATATATATATATATATATATATATATATATATATTCTTTTTTTTTTGTGTTTTTATTTATTAATCTTTTTTAAAAGTATTCCTTTTAAAAAATAACGTAATTTATGTAGATATTTTAAGTATTAATGTTAATTATTTTTGTTTGTGTTTTTTTTTTTTTTTTTTAATTTTTTGTTTATATTATTTTAATATAAAAATTTTTGTTAATATGTATGTGTAAATGTATACGTTTAAAAGTATGTGTATTTTAAAAAAATATATGTATGTGTTAGTATTTTATTTTAAATGTTGTCTCTTTTTATAAAAGAAAAGAATTTTTCTTTCTTTTTGAGTTTCCTTTTCTTAAATTCCATTTTCCTTTTTATTGTTTTGTATTATTTTGTTCGAACAATTTTCTTTGTTTATATTAGAGTTTTCAATTCAATTATTATAAAATTTTAATCTGTCCTTATGTACTTTTTGTTTTTTCTTTTTAGTATCCCTAATTATTATATTATCGTTATCTTCTAACTTTTCTACTGTATAGGGTCCTAAATAAGTTGGATCTAACTTATGTCCTGTTTCATTCTTAAGTAGGACTTTATCTCCTACCGATATATCTATGTTTATTACTTTTTTATCATATAATTCCTTATTATTTCTCTTATTTTCTTCTAACATAATTCTAGCTCTTTTATATGCTATTTCTAATCTATATTTACTTTCCTTAGCATAATCATCTATATTATATAAAGGTTCTATGGTGTCTGTGCTATTAAAATGTTTTAATAAATTGTTTGTTTTACCGAAAACAAGTTCATATGGACAATAGTCATGTGCCATAGATGGGGTTGTGTTGAAACAGTAAACGAAATATTGGATCCATACGTCCCAATCAGTTTTATCAACCGATATATATGAACGTATGTATTCATTAAAAGTTCTGTGACTTCTTTCGACTGTTTCAACTGTCTGGTGGTGGTGTGCAGTTGATGTTATGTTATTTATTTGTAAATACTTGCACAAATCATTTATTATAGAATTTTTGTATTCTGTTCCCATGTCCGTAATGAACGTCTTCATTGGACCGTACTTTAGAATAAAATTCTCAAAAATCGCTTTTGCTACTGTGTTAGCACTTTTGTTTGGAATTGGAATCGCGACTAGATATTTAGTCAGATCACAAATTAATGTGACTGCGTATTCATTTCCATTTTCAGACTTGGGTAGTGGACCAATGGTGTCTACTATAACCCTGTCGAAAGCGTGTATTGGCGTATCAGTTATTGTTAAAGGAGTTTTTATTTTTCTTGTCACTTTTGATTTTTGGCATTTTGGACATTTTCGTATGTATTCAGTAATATCTCGAGTCATACCTTTCCAATAATAATGTCTTTTGACCTTGGCCAAGGTTTTTGAGATGCCTGTGTGACCTCCTTGTATTGGATCATCATGGAACGTAGACAATAGAGCTTCTTTTTCTTTTATTGTTTCTATTTGGGTCACCGGGTTGAGTAGCGCTACTCTCAATGAAATTAATATTTTATTGCCCATATTTTTGAAATTATCGATTGAAACGTGTTCAAAGATATTTTCCCACGGTGCCACTTTGAGTTGGCTGATTTTATTTATACCGGCTTGCGTTTCAAGCCTTTGGAAAAATTGACCTAAATCAAGAGTTCCATTGGTATATAAATCGCTAACATCATATCTTGCAGTAATTTTCTTACCATGTTTAAAAAGACATAGCATATTTTTTACATGCAAGGTCACTACTTTACGTACTTCGTCATTGTTAATGACTTTATATACGTTGGGCTTTGAAGCTTTTTCTATAGATTGCCTTGGCAATTCTATTTGATCTTTTCCTGCGCAGGAATTTTGTCTACTTTGATATCTTGTAGTGACTTTCTTTATTGATCCATTTATTTGTTGTAGCTGTTGAATGGTTATTCTTGATAACGCATCCGCTACAAAATTGTCTTTACCCTTCAGATATTCGACTGTAAAATTATACTCCTCTAGTTCAAGTCTCATACGCGTTAGCTTTGAGCTTGGATTTACCATTGAGAACAAGTATGTTAATGGTCTGTGATCTGTTTTGACATTGAAGTGTCTACCATAAATATATGGTCTGAAATAAGTTATTGCCCAATGAATTGCTGCCAATTCTTGTTCTGTTGTACTTTTATTACTTTCACCCTTAGTAAACGATCTTGATGCATAAGCAACTGGAAGTTGGAGTCCATTTTTGTTTTGAGTTAAAACTGCTCCACATGCTTGTTTACTTGCATCTGTTATTATGCAAAATTCTTTGCTGAAATCTGGGTATTGTAATAAATTCGGATTTATTAGTGCCGATTTGAGATGTTCGAAAGCATGCTGACAATCAGCTGTCCATTCGAATTTTACATCTTTTTTACATAATCTTGTTATGTGACGAGCATAGTCGGCAAAATTTTTGATAAAACGTCTATAGTAGTTGCAGAATGCAACGAATCGTCTGGCGCTGTCCGCATCATGTGGAACTGGGTAATTTTTAATGACGTCGTATTTTTTGTCGTCAGGCAAGATTCCTTTATCCGTGCATTTGTGTCCCAAAAATGTGACTTCATGCATGAAAAATGAACATTTTTCAGGATGTAATTTAAGATTGTATTTCCTACATTTCTCAAAAACATCAGTTAAGTTTTTGAGCATATGTGTTTCGGAACAACCAATGACTATTAAATCATCCATATAAAGGAAAGCTTGAGAAGGTTCTAATCCGGAAAATGCTATAGTCATCATTCTCTGGAAAGAATTTGGCGCTATTTTTAAACCGAATGGCAATCGCGTGAAGCGATACGAGCCATTGCTTGTTGAGAAAGACGTTATATCTCTTGAACTTTTTTCGAGTTCAATTTGATGAAATCCTGACATTAAATCAAGGCATGAAAAGTATTTTGCTCTTCCTAGTTGATCCAAAATGTCATCAATTCTAGGCAGCGGGAATTTATCCGACAACAGTTTTTTATTAATTTGACGATAGTCAATTACTAATCGCCATTTTTTCTTGTCAGAACCTGGAAGAGATTTCTTCGGAACTAACAAAAGTGGGCTGTTATAAGGGGATACAGACGGTTCGACTATTTTATTGTCGATTAATTTTTGTACTTGTACTTGTATCTCATCTATTTGACTTTGAGGGTTTCTATAATTTTTTATGTAGACTGGTTCATCATCCTTCAATCTTAGTTTTTGTTTGTAGAAGTTATTGGTAGTGATCGATTCGGTTTCGAGTCCGAATACGTCGCTAAACTGGGTGCATAAGTTAGTCAATTCGTTTTTGAATTGTGGTGGAAAATTTTTAGCTAATTGAGATAAGACAGTTTTTTCTCTATTTTCTGGATTGTTTTGAACTATGTCGTAGTTCGAAAGTGGTTCATATGACAAATTTTTAATATCTACTACTTGATCAATACTGGTCGTATTCAGTAATCGGACAAATGCATTTTTGGTTGTTGCAACTGTGTTTGCAACATAAATGCCTTTTTTAATTTCTTGGTTTGGAATTAGTACACTATCTTCATCTGATGATAGGTGAATTTTTCTGACTACTTGGGATCTTGCTGGTAGAACAATGGAATTATTACCAGAACTGTATGTTATTGGAACATAAATTGGGAAATTTAGATTATTTGGTCTCATTATGAGCCAATCTGCATTTGGTTTGAAATCTAACTGGCAATTGAATTTCTTAATGAAGTCAATGCCTATTATTCCATCACAAGGTATTGCGAAATGCAAATCTACTAAGTGAAAATCGTGTGGAATTATGTATTTACTTGTCTGTATCTCTATTGAAATCAGTCCTTTGGACTGTATTATGTCTTGGCCTATGCCTTGAATATTGATCTTCTTATTTATTTGAATATCATGAAAGATATCAGAATTTTCCTTTAACAGAGATATGTCTGCACCAGTATCTATTAAAAATACAAGTTTTTTATTTGTCTTCACATTGAAAAAGTTTACAAATATATTCAAACTAAGATTGATGGTATGAACCGCATAATTTCCTACTGCTGAATATCTGAGGGTTGTTGAGAGTTTCCCTGATTGTTCTGGGTTACTCTAACATTGTTTGTATTATTATTATTTTGGTTGTTTCGGCCTCGGTTGGAATTGTTGTTTCCATTTCCTCGGCCTCTACGGTAATTGTTGTTTTGATTACCGTAGTTATTATTTCCTCTGTTTTGGTAGTTACCATTGCCTCTACCACGATAGTTACCACGATTGTTACTACCGCGGTAGTTGTTATTCCCTCTTTTAGAGTACATTACTGTATTCACACTACCAGTAAGTCTTGTACTAGTACGGATGTATGCACTAACGGCAGCATCCATGGTAGTGAAAATACCAGACTCCATAACGGTTTTAACACTTTCGTGACTAGTTTTACTAATCATTGTGTTAACGGCTTCTGTGGTGCTGAGCGTGTCAGCATTTTCAGATGGTATGCCTTGGTCAATATAGGCAGCTTCAAGAAGCTGTCGCAGATTTTCTAGTTCAGTTGTGAACTGGGTGGCTGTTTTGCCTTTCTGCGTTAAAGTGTCCATTTTTGCCTTTATGTTGGCGGGTGTTTCACCGACAACTACGGCTTTTAATTTTGCAATAATTCCATCTATTGTGGTTTCATTTTTTATTTTATTGAGGGTTGTGCCCGTTATTTTTGATTTAATCAACTCTATGGCAATTTCCTCATAAGTTCCCTTTGTTAAGTTGACAAGTCTTAATGCCGTTAAGAATTTTTCAAGACGGGTTTTCTTTCCGTCAAATTCTGGGACTGCTTGTGCGATTTCCCTAATATATGCCCTCTGGGCAGCGGCTGTGTCAACCATTATACTGCTATTATTAGCACTTTCTTCACTTTCGGATAAAATATCTTTGGAATCCAGTGTGATAACAGCAGGGATTGTTAGATTTGTTAAATCTTCTTCTACTAATTGAATATCCTTAGTCCGAACTTCAAGGTTTTCACCGAGTTCCAACTTTGCAGGTGTATTCAAAATAGAAGGTAGTATTAAATTTAAATTATGCTTGTCTTTAACTGTTTGTATATTATTTCTTAGTCTTATTAGCAACCTTGACGTTTCTGACCAATGTTCATTGGTTAATACATCTTTATGTTGATATATCAATAATCGAGCTTCGTTAAAGCTGTCGATCAATGTTATGGAGTGCCTATTAACTGTATCTATATGCGTTTGTCTATTTTGTGTTAGACATTTATACGCTTTTTCAAATGTCGTTTTAATATTTTGGATCCGCTCAGAAAGTTCTGGCCATTCCATAATATTGACAAGCTACTTTGTTTTTCAAGATTATTCTTGGATATTCTTACTATTCATCATACTGTGTGTTCATTATTATTTATTTATTTTTTTTTTTTTATATTTAGTTTAACTGGTATCTTATAGTTATTATGATATTGTCAATTATGATTAATCATTGTTGTTTGTGCTGTGCAAATTTAAATTTTGTCCAAGTCATTTGCTCGGCTCATGAATCTTTTCTTTAGGCATTTGTTATGCAGTTTATATATTTTATAAAAACAATTTGCACACATTATAACAACTATGATTACCAGTAATATATTTGTTAATTCTAAATCTGTGTTGTTTGATTCAACTTTATTTATAACGTTAGCAGTGGAATCCACTGACTTAACGTCTACTAATCCCATTTTGGAGTTCTGTTCAGAATTATGATTTGATTCAATTAGAAAATCTTCGGAAAACTTACTTATTGCATTACTATTCATAAATAGAACATTTTTCCTGCCTATGGCTTTAATTTGATTCAATTGACATATAGCTTAATAAAAATTTCTCATTTTTATATTAGGTTGATTAATTAATTTTTTTTTTTACATTATTTCCTGCCTAGTTTTGTTGTGTGGCTTTACGGGCCGCACTCTAATCGGGCAGAAATGGTTCCGCTCAATTTTACAATGTTTATTAATATTAATGGTTATGCATCGCAGTGCATTAAAAAAATTATGCACGCAGTGCAAATGGAAAAAAAAATTAAGCGTGTTAGGAAACGCTGTCGGTCCATGGAAAAAATATTATGTATAGTTGCTGCTGCTCAGGACCCATTTCTTATGCGTCAGCTGGTCGTCACGGGCCTGCTACGCTGACGCTCCCTCGTATGCGCAAGTGGCGGTGTGCCCCTCACGCTTGTTGTTCCCTGCAGACTTCTCGTAGTTCAATTTTGCTCATCTAATTGTAATGCAAAAGTTTTATAAATCTTGCAGTTTCCCACGCTGGCGTAAGGGGCGGTTTGCCTCTCACACTTGTTGAATATTGTTTTCTATTCCAGCGTTGGCGCAAGTGGCGGGCTGCCACTCGCACTTGTAGGGTGCTGTTGTAGTCCAGGGCCTGTGAGCTCAGACGGGACTGGTGCCGGTCATCGCACAAGTCGTTGGTAAAATGCAAGTTGATTTGCATGTGGTACTGTAGAGCGGTCCGGGGCAGTCGCTTGGACAGACGTCAGGCCTCTTTTCTAGTTGCTTCTGGGATGGAGGTTTCGTTATTAATTTTGTATTTAAAATTTGTATCTTGGCTGAGTGAATTGCGGTGTTGGGAATCTTATGCACAAGACTTGATTTTAGATAATCAAGTTCGACTTGCAACTTTTGGGCTGTTGCCCACGCGGGAGGTGGTGTTTTTGTATATAATAGCCACTTTATGTGTGCTATTCTTTTTTTTATTGTGTTATTTACACCTCCGCGTTTTCCCATCCTCGCACTCTACTCACTCAGCCTTTTTTTGTTTGCCATCCGCGTTGTTGTTACTTGTAGTTGAAGTTTTCGTTTTAGTTGTCGTTTTTGGTGCTTATTTATTTAACACATGTTTTGGTTTTTGTATTTTAAATGCACTTAATGTATTGTTACATTTGCAGTTTTTCGTGACTGTGTCACGGTCGCCATGTTATATTAAATGTTATTTTATGTTTCAAATAAGTACACGTCTTGTTGGTAGATAGGTTTTTAAGAGACTGATCGTTCTCCTTTATTCAATTATGTTCAGAGGCTTATTACATAGAATATTATAAGATAGCTCTGCCGCTAAGAACGTCGGCAGAGAGAGAGTTGCAGTATGTATGTATGTATGTGGCTATGTATAGACATGTATATATGTACAGACGGCACATACTTGAAAAGTGTTTACGTTAGCAATCCCACGCTGCGGCCAGTCCGCATAAGTGACGGATCCTATTACTGCACTTATAAACATAGCAACAAAGTGTCGTTATGTTATGAGTTATTACTCTTACTTTTAAGTTGGGCATATGACCACTTGTTATATTGTATACTCTACAATACTGTGGGCATATGCTCATTTGGCATACAACATACTACAGTTGTATTTTTATATATTTCCATACATTTCTCATTTTCTGTGATACTTGTAGTGTCTGGGAGTTCTTCCAATTCCCAGAATTTCTTCAAGTTCACTTGATACTTTTGTTTCCCGGTATGTCGACTACTCCCGATAAGATCCATCCTAACTTAGTGCACTGTCTAACCCGGACCATACACGGGCCAATTCAGTTGCCCAACTTGAGTGAGTTTTTCGGGTTGCGGCAACCGATTGCAATGTAATTGGGACGGTTGGTACAATGTTGTGCCAACTGAATTCTGTATCAAAACCTTTTGATACGAGCAGCGAGTTGCCACAACTGATTGTGGTGTAGTTGGACAACGCACAACTCGATTGGCACAACTCGTGGGCGTTTTCCTTTGGTTTTGTACTTTCTTGCTACTGTTTTCGCTGATCGCCTGGTTCAAATGCTGTTCGTTGTATGCAAAACACTTGCAGAGCTCTGCTTCAGGTTCGGGGGTGGGTTTGCTATAGTTGTGCTATAGTTGTGCATAGTTGTGTACATTTTGTGGGCGTCTCCCTATCCGTTTTGGTTTTTCTCGCTACTGTTTTTTTTGTTCACCTGGTACTTGTCTGTTGTTTTGTGCTAAACATTTGAAGATCTTTTGCTGCCGTTCATAAACGGCATTGTTTAGCAGCAAATAATGAAATTAATGAATATTCAGATATTCCTTTTGTTGTTATTATTAATAAAATTCAAAATTTTAAAATATTTTTCTGAAATTTCGGTTTTTTGTTTAATTGATATATTTAAATAATCCAGTTAAGTGCATTATTTAATTTATCAATTGTTTATCAATTCGGCACTTGCCGACGCCATTTTTCGAGTTGTGCTACGAAGTTGTCTGATCCGATTGATGCGTGCCTGGCGAAGACCCCATTTGAGTGACAACTGGTTGCCGCAAACGATTGTGCTAAAATCGGCCCGTGTATGGTCTGCATAAGCATGTACTGTCTAAGCACGTTTTCTTCCTAGTTCATCCCTTTTTTTTATTATTTTAATGAGCAGATTTCCTCCGATTAGTACATCTACTCTGCATTTTTCATTAAGTGTCGGATCTGCCAGGACTTCATTTTTCCAGACATTTTTGTTGTTTTGTTGTTTTTACAATCCTTTTCAGTACGACTGCAGTTTGGAATTTATCGCTGCTTGGAAATCGGGGCCGCATCCTTAGCTCCATTATACTTTTCGAGACTCCTACTGGGTTTTCGCCAAGTCCACAAATTTCTGTCACTTTTTTCTGTTTTGGTAACCTTAACCTTTGCGCGGCTTCTTTAGATATTACTGCTGTCTGTGATCCCTGATCCACAAGTGCTCGACATATGATCCATTCTCCAGTTAATGCTTGCACTTCAACTTGGGCTGTTGCTAGAAGGGTGGTTTGAGCTGTTCCTGTTGTTAACGATGATTTCGATTCTGTTTCATAGTGTAATAGTTCATAATGTTTGTTTTTACATTTTATGCATCTTTCATTGCAGAATTTACTGGGTGTGAATTTATGATTAAAACATCTAAAGCATAAATTTTCCGATCGTATAAAATCCCATCTGTCATGCGGTGTTAGATTGCCAAATTTCCTGCAATTAGTATCCTGTGGCCTGATATATTGCAATGTGTGCACTCGATCGTGACTATAGTGGTGCTCAAAGTTCTTGGATTTTCAATTTATGACTTTGGTTTCATGGCTTTTAGATGCTTTAGATGCTTTTTCATGAAGAGTATAATTTCTTTTAGAATTTGTACATCTTTCGTCTTAGTGGATGTATGTTCGTACTTGCAATCCTTGACGATCAAATTTTTTCAGTATTATTCGTGCCGGTGTCATCTAGATTAATTCCCATTCAACGAGTAGCATGTATACTTTTTTGTATGGAGTCTAGCACTTGTTGAACGTTTTTCTCCGATTCGCTCTTCATTGTTGGTAATTCCAGAATTTGATTAAAATGCTTCATAAATAGCTCTCTTCGATTTTCATATCTATCCTTTAGGATGTTCAATGCCATTTCATAATTTTCCTCGTTAATTACTAGATGTTTTATTAGATGAGATGCTTCACCTTTTATTGACTCTTTTAAGCGCATTAGTTTTTCTCTTCTTGAGATACTGTTCTTGTTTGCTACTATTTCCTTAAGCATGTCAAAAAAATTTGACCATGTTGAGATGTCGCCAAAAAACGGTGGTATCTCTATTTGTTTAAGATTTAGATATTGTTCCGCTGGCTTGTTTTCCACCAGCCATCTCATCCTCTCTCTTTACGTTCTTTGAGTTCTTCATATTTTGATTGAATTGACGGAGTCTCAATACCATTCTTTTATAGATCCTTGTAATTTTCCGTCAGTTGATCGAAATCTTCTTTAATTTCGTCGATGTCCATTTGGTAGGAGTACTGGTTTTCCCCCGTGATTCTCTATGATTTTATTAGAGCTGCTGTAGCTATTTTGAATCTCAACATTCTCTTTTCACGCACTTCAATGTTTTGTTGCATCGATGCGTTTATCGTATGCTCAGCTGCCTTTCTGTTTAATTCCGACAGTATTTTACTTTTGAGATTCTGTGTTTTCTCATAACCTCAATTTTCAAAGTAATCTCCTACAAACGAAGATTCATACTTTAACACTTCCTGATGTTGTGCTTTGAAAAGCTCCCATTGACTTTGTACTTCGGTCATCAGTTGCAAATTCCGACTGTCCAAAATACCCAATTCGTCATCCAACTTCGTCAGTTGTTGGTAAATGTTGTTCTGGCTTGCTGCAAGGGCATTTAGTTGCTCTTTTTGTCTTACATTGTCAAACGCCGCTAGTCCGCTTTGTTTGTAGATCCCACGTCGATTTCCCTGTCGTCCCACGCCCATGTTTACGGCGCTTCAACGCTGCTGTCGATCGCTTTGTCGTTAGTTTTTTATTTTAATTTCTCCCACGTCGTGTGCCTGACCAACGCCGCTGTCTGGGTTTTATTGTTATTGAGTTAATTATTCCCTAGCTATGCCGTGGAGCACCGAGAGGACTTGACCATGGATACCGTTTTACGAGTATCACATCGGTTTGGCAGCCTTCGTGAGCAGTTGTTTTAATGCTCGAAGGACCAAATGTACAATATAAACTGGCCGAAACCAATATATAATGCTTGTTGCAACTTTTGTTTATCTGTGACGCAACTCCTAAGAGTTGCAGCTATTAGTTAGACTGTCGCACTGTCTTTTTCCCTATGAAATGCAGACGAATATGTCGCGACTTCAGTTGGTTGGTTGGGTTTTTATACCCTTTTTGTGGATTCTATTAATTGTGTGAGGAAACAGAAATACATTTTTTGTCCTTACTTACTAAATATGACGTGGATTCTTAGTTTTAATTGGTCGCCTTTTTTACCCCTCTTGCAACACGAGCACCGAGATGTTTATTGTCCCTTTTTACCTAGACCGTTTTCAAGTGACCTAAGCAAGCGAGGATCGAATGCATGTGTATATTTATGACTTGGTTTTTTGGGTGTGATTCTTGAGGGTTGCGAGGGTTGTATGGCTTGGCTGCGAAGAGCTCGGGACTGTGGGTTTGACTTTTAAATCGCAACGGAAGATAACGGATAGAACAAAAGGAGTAGGAAAAAGCGATAAAACAAGTGAGCGATCTTGAATTATAATATTAACTCTGTAACCATTTAACGAATATATTAGCGACAGAAATAAACGCTTCATCTAACCAACGCTGCCTACTAATTTAATCTAACGAAAACCCAAACGAAACGAAAAAAAAGGGTTCTTTGGGTCGGTAGAAGTGTAAATCTACTAGGCACCCAACTGCCTCAGATGTTTAGCTACCATCATTGTCACGGTTTTGGTTTGGTTGGTTTGTTACCAGCCATTGTGTGTTATTGAGTTTGTCTGAATATACGCATTTCTTTGTTTTGTTATGATTCTTGTGTTTGCATGTTGTTGTTATTGCCGGTATTGTCACAGGACGTTGCATTTGATGTTGTAATAGTGTTTTGTGATTGCGTTGCAGAAGTTGAGAATGCAGTCGTTATCGCACTGTTGGTGAAGAAGATGCAGTCGTTGTTGCAGCAATGGCAGCATTTAAAGAGTTTGGTGTGGGGTGAGCTCCAAGACATGGGAGTTACAGCGAGCAGAGCAAAAACTAGCTCTCTGCCTTCCGGTGGTCAAGAGACTTGTGCTGCTCTGAATTGTTGTTTTTCCCCCTCATTGTCATGGATAACAATGATCGTTCGAAGACTATGATTTTGTATGAAAAACGTTTTTGTTTATAAAAATATACTCACCAAAATCACCCAACCCGACTCTCTAGAGAGCTTATACAATCTGACCAAATTTAGACAAAATCGACCACTATATCACATAGCTGCTATAGGATTGTGTGAAAAATTAGGTTTCGTATGAAAAAGTGAGTTTTATTATACTTCGTATAAGTTTCCTATAATTTTATCGAAATCGGACCACATAGCTCCCATATTAACAATCAGACGAAATGTGAGTTTTGTATAAAAAACATCGCTGCTAGGTTATATAGCTTTGGCACTTTTCCATTGGAAACATAAATGTACTATACTTTGACAAATATTTTTACACAGAACACATGGACGCAAATGAAAAACAAGTAAGAATGTTCTAGTCGAGTATACCCGACTACGAAACTCCCTGTACCCAAGTCTAAAACTTACAATCATATATTCGTCTCTTACACATGCACGCACACATACATAAAGCATACACACACACACGCGAGCCACAGCGTACGCAAGGCATTTTAAGTCGTGGCTGTGCTTCTTCTTCCTCCCCTCGCTCCAGTACTGAATCTTGTTCGTTGAATAACTTCCGTGTTTATTATCCGATCGACTTGAAATTTGGACAGTAGATTAAGAGTGACCAAAGTAGTGTACATGTCAAATCCCAAAGCTATATCTTTAAAACTGTGGCTGTAAAATGTTTTGATCAAATTGCGGGGGAACGGGGGGAGATATCTGAGATCAGAAATAAACTTGACCTGCGCCTGCTATACACGAACCTACATTCTAAATTTGGTGTCCCTAGCTCTTATAGTTGCTGAGATCGTTGCGTTCATACATACGGACGGACAGACGGACAGACAGACGGACATTGCCAAATTGAAATCTCTTTTGATACTGATCAAGAATATATATACTTTATAGGGTCGGAGATGTCTCCTTCTGCCTGTTACGTACTTTTGCACAAATACAATACCCCCTTTTTACCCATTTTATGGGTACAGGGGGTAATTAATAATACAAACAATATGTATAATATTATATGTAGCTTTTGCGAAAACTTTATTTAAGTTAAGTATTTTACATCTTGGAGCGTGAAAACATGTAATGCATGTATATATAAGTAGATTGTTAAGCAACATTTCTACACAAAAACGTGGCAAAACTAAAAGCTTAGTTATAGAACGACAATGCTGACAAGATTAGCGATGTTTTTGAACAAATTTCTTCGTGTCTCTGTCTATGATAGCTCTTCATGCAAGCCCTCGGTGTCTAGCGATTTGTTAGACATATAATTGCTATCAGTGCCGCCCTGGCTGGAGCCTTGCGATTTAGAGCTGGAGGTCATGTTGTACAGTTCATCAAGATCCTGACTGCGTCGATAGCTGTAGGGGAGGAGAATGTGAATTGTTATCTTTGCAGACAGACTGTCGTACGCTTACGTGCTCACAGGCCTGCTGTAAATGGACACGGTTGGACTAGCTGGATTGTTGCTATTGTAGCTGTTAGTGTCATTGTCGGGCTCGTTGATATGCGAGCTTTTGTAGAGATCGCAATTGTCTAAGTACTCAGATCGTAAATACGTATCCAGATCATTATCCTGGTCGTTATTGTCTACATAGTCGTGCTCGTTGTCGTGGTGCTGTTGCGACTCTACCATGCACAGCCATTGCGAATTGTGATTTCGAAACTTTTCTAGCTACGAGTTATGGAAATAATTAAGGAAGAATGTACTTACGTATGTATATTCAAAATTAGTATATAAATGTAAACATGAATGTATGTGTACGAGGATATTTATTAGGGACGTCGAAAAAAATTGCCTTTATACGAACGGACAAGGGGGCATTGGTCAAACCCAAACAAGTAAGAATCCTCTAGTCGAGTATACCCGACTACGAAACGCCCTGTACCCAGGTCTAAAATTTGCAAACAGTTTGTTCAAGAATATATATACTTCTTACGGTCGAAGATGACTCCTTCTGCCTCTTAACATACATTTGCACTAATAAAGTCATCTATTATGAAAAAAACTGATTTCTTTTTGTTACACCTATATTATATAATAATGTGTTTCTAACAAACGATATCATTCTGTCACTGAAAAACAAAACCTTTACATTTAAAACAATACCCTCATCTGATAGTGTTAAAAACTTCTCCCCCATATCTTCTACACTCTTAAATATATAACCACCTTATTTTAATAATCACTTATGATTGACCTCCTTACACCAAAAATATTTCGTCACTGCATCTTCCGCCCATTAAAACAGACTAGAATACCCAAACGGAAACTACGGACGATCTTACTTGTTATACCCTAGCAGAGGGTATTACAATTTTGTCTCGAAATGTGTAATGGACAGAAGGAGACGTTTCCGACCTAACAAAGTACATATATTCTGAATCAGCATGAATAGCACAGGCCCTTCTTTTTGCTGCAGGCAGTACATATGTTGGAACCGGCCGGATCGGACCACTATAACATGAGCTGCGTTTGGAATGATCGTGCGACCATTATGTTTTTGTATGAAAATCTTTTTTGTTTTTTTTTTTGTTTTTAAAGGTATCCTTACCAAACTTTATCAAACAGAATCTCTAGAGAGTTTATTCAATCTGACCAAATTTGGTCAAAATCGAACCACTATATCAAACTTTATGTTTATACAAATATTTCGTCCAAACTGAGTGAGAGTTTTACTATACATCAAATAGTTTCCTATAATTTTATTAAAATCGGACCACATTATGTTTTGTATAAAATTGCTAGGAATATAGCTTCGGCACTCCGAAGATAGCCGTCCTTTCTTGTTCCGTTTCAATTTTATCATCGAACAACAGATGCAATACAGATCTGTGATACTTGTGACTATTGTACTTACCTTGATACGCTTGGCCCATTCAGTATCGCTAATCGCGATGATGTCCAGACAATAATCACATACTTTGCGAATCTCCTCATTCTTATCCTGCATAAGATCAATAAGATAAGCCGGCGATTCGGTATCCTTGATCATATACTCGCGTGTACTTTCGTGTCGCAGTATCTGCTGAAAAACGTAAATAATCTGAAGCACAATTTCGTCATCTTCCTGCTTGGCCTTCAGCAGTTCAATCAGTGATAGCACGACCTTGGCGCGGCAGAAAAGCAGCGCACATAGCTCATCGCAGGCACAGGTGCCTAGATAGATGATAGTGTCGAGCACAAGATCATCCAGTCGTAAACATGGCGTTAGCAGCTGTCGTATCCATGGTATAAGCTGAAAATTCTGCAGTATTTGCGAGTAGTCTAAGTCCGTCAACGCTAGATTGCCCAACAAGCCCAGACACTCCACAACAAAAGATTCATCATCGCAGATAGTCAGTATACGTGCAAGATCGCCCACATAGTGAATGTATTGTAACTGAAGCGACTCGTGGTGGGAAAGATTGCGCAACAATTTCATCAATAGAGCATCCTGATACTTGAAGGCACGATCCATGAGGCTGTGCAGGCGCTTGCCTTCAACCATTATTTGCGCATTGCGTCGATTCAGTGACAGATTAATGCACAGTGCTATGAGATCCAAATCAACCTTTACATTGAGATTCAGGATGATAGCATCGGTGGCCATTTGCACGCACTCCGTGTGTGTAAACATCGACTTGACTTTATCATCCAGACTCATATGGTACAGGATTTTGACGGCAAGACCGTGATGTTTTTCGTCGTTGATAAACATGACCAGCATGGGCAGATAACTAGAAGAAATCATTTTGCGACGTAGTGCACCATCAAACGAGAGATTAAAAATTAGCTTGAGAGTAACCTGCACGAGATCCGAGTGCGCGCTTTGAAAGAGGCGTGGTAGCTTAGAGACAATGTTCAAGGCACACATTTCATTTTTGTTTTCACCCACAATTGACAGTTTCTTGAGAAACGTACTGACCAGCATAAGCAGATCTATATTTTGGCGATCCAGTGCCTTGACTAGCATCTTTACAATGTTCTTTCGTCGCATTTTCTCTTCTAGCTTAATATTCTCGGCCATGTTTAACAACAGATAGAAGGCAACGCGGAGCAACTGCTCCTGTTTTTTGGCAAAGATCTTAAGCTGTTTGTTGAGTCGGTCGATTTCCTCCTTCTTTACTTTTGGATCGCTTTGATCTAGAGACTCGTTGCTCTTCGCTTTTATCGCAACTGAATGTGCGGCTTCCAATGCATTGACATTAGCAATGGAATTTCCGCTGGCGGACAGCGCTTCATGGTAACTGTTGTTTAGTATTTGACTTTTAATTAACGATGAGGACATAGTCCCGTGAAAACTATTCCAATTGCCCGATTTGGGACGCTGCTTCAGCTCAGGTATACGCCGCCGCGGGGGCTCCATCTGTAAAAAATCAACAGAATATCAATCGACTTTACAAAACGTATGCGATCTCACGGTTTCCTTTCAAGACATTTTCTTTTTTAAATATCTAGGAAAAATATTTCGTCACTGCATCTTCCGCCCATTAAAACAGACTAGAATACCCAAACGGAAACTACGGACGATCTTACTTGTTATACCCTAGCAGAGGGTATTATAATTTTGTCTCGAAATGTGTAATGGACAGAAGGAGACGTTTCCGACCCAACAAAGTATATACATTCTGAATCAGCATGAATAGCCGAATCGATATAGCGTAGAGCTACCGTAATGATACTTGTCAAAGACCCTTCTTTTTCATGCATGTATGTACTGCCTACATATGTCGGAACCGGCCGGATCGGACCACTATAACATATAGCTGCCATAGGAATGATCGGTCGACAACTATGTTTTTGTATGAAAAACTTTTTTGTTTATGAAAGTATCTTTACCAAACTAACCCAAACCGAGTCTCTAGAGAGTTTATACAATCTGCCCAAATTTGGTCAAAATCGGACTACTAAATCACATGGCTGCCATAGGATTAAAAATGAGATTTTGTATGAAAAAATGTTTGTTTGTACAAATATTACATAAAAACTAAATGAGAGTTTTATTATACTTCAAATAGTTTCCGATAATTTTATAAAAATCGGACCACATGGCTCCCAAAGGATAAAATTACGTTTTGTATAAAAATTAATTTCTGCTAGGGTATATAGCTTCGGCACTCAGAAGATAGCCGTCCTTTCGTCGTTTTTATATTCTATAGTTTAGGAAAATAAGAATTGAATAGTCGATATATGTATCTAAAAGAGCTCAAACGCACTACTATGTAATGTACAATTTGTCAGGCTGTAAGAATTTAGTAGGGCAAGACATTATTTAAATTTATCGCATGCGAGTTGTGACATAGCATGTTGCACGCGATAGAAAGGCACAGCTTAGAATGTGACTGAGCTTCTTAAAGAGAGAGAGTATGGAAATGATGCTGCAACTAAAGGATGCAGCGTTACCAACTTTAATTAAAGTTATGATAATGTTGCGTGGTGGCAGATATAAAAGCCTGTGTCTGGCCATTTTCAGCCTCGAGAAAAATTTGTTTAAGCTTTACGTCGTCTAGTCCTCGAATCTAGCGTGGAAGGTTATAAACACGCGTTTGCCTTAAACTAAGTATACCAATATTGTGGGGACTAGAGTAATTTAAAAAGCCCAATTATTGGAACGCTTGCGCTTATTAAAGTGTCGCGATTGCGAAACAATCTACGCATGCGCAGATCCGGCGACCACAGGATTGTGCATTTGCTGTGGTCCAGAGACAAGCACACCCGCTAGAAGACGTTGGAGCGGCGGATAATCTGCAAATATCTTCCCCAGTTCCTGCCATCGAGAGCAGACAATTTCTCTGCTGCAGGGCGCATAAACGCAGGTTGGTTGCCGCACAAAATATGGTGCTAGCATCTAGTGATCATAAATCCACGCAGATGTAACGAGAATTTTTGGCTTCTCGGCATTCAACAGCCCTTTTCTGGCCCACCTGTACGCCCCGGAGTTGTTCTCTTAAAAGAGTTCACTCTTAGAGTGCAGAAAAGGAGAGAATTTGCAGTCGTCGGGGAGCGGAATTAGGCTTTACGTTGGTCTGTCAGAGCTCGCAGAAGCAGTGCCATTATTGGAGTCATCGAGGAGAGGCTACAGACAGCCTGACGTTTTTTTTTTTTTTAACTATATATTTATAGTTATCTTAATTTTTTTTTTATAAAGAGTTATAAAGAGTTATAGTTATCTTAATTTTTTTTTTTTTATAAAGAAATTAGTGAAAAGAGCGTAAGAAAATAAGCCCTTTATTAAAAAATTGTAAAACTCTTGGAAAAACAATTGTATAAACTCTATCAGAGCTCACAACATAGCTGATGTGAAGGTGCAAATGTGTGTGAAATAATAAATATATAAAAAGAACAACAATACAATTAACGTAAGTGAAAGATAAGTAAAATTAAAACGAGACAATTATTGAAAAATAAATGAATAACAAGTAAGAATGCTCTAGTCGAGTATACCCGACTACGAAACTCCCTGTACCCAGGTCTAAAACTTCCTATCATATGTTTCGTCTCTTACACATGCACGCACACATACATACACAAAGCCGCACACACGCCAGCCACAGCGTACGCAAGGCATTTTAAGTCGTGGCTGTGCTTCTTCTTCCCCCCTCGCTCCAGTACTGAATCTTGTTCGTTGAATAACTTCCGTGTTTATTATCCGATCGACTTGAAATTTGGACAGTAGATCAAGAGTGACCGAAGTAATGTACATGCCAAATTCCAAAGCTATATCTTTAAAAGTGTGTCTGTAAAACGTTTTGATCGAATTGCGGGGGAACGGGGAGAGATATCTGAGATCAGAAACAAACTTGACCTGCTCCTGCTATACACGAACCTACATTCCAAATTTGGTGTCTCTAGCTCTTATAGTTGCTGAGATCCTTGCGTTCATACATACGGACAGACAGACGGACAGACAGACGGACATGGCCAAATCGAAATCTCTTTTGATACTGATCAAGAATATATATACTTTATAGGGTCGGATATGTCTCCTTCTGCCTGTTACATACTTTTGCACAAATCCAATACCCCCTTTTTACCCATTTTATGGGTACAGGGAGTAAAAATCAGGAACTGAAATGGAAAAGTTAATAAAAGTGCTTGAAAACCAACAAACATATCTATCCCTAAAATAAACAGAAATAAAAGTGACAACATGACAAATTAAAATACCCAGTAATGTACTTATTAAAAACACAATAATGTTCCAAAATTACAATATTAATATACCATTCGCTTTAGAATCGTCCCATCTTTCATTTAAAAACGATATTAAGAATCGAGTGAGCCGTTTGGTTATAAAACCTTTTTCCCACAAAACCATATCGACAAAAAAGTGGAAATATTTGTCCACTTTGGGGCGTTGTAGCGTTCAAGCAGTTGAACTAAATCCCAAAAAATTTCGACTTGAAGACATTTTCATAGCCCTACACAAAAAAATCATTAGGCTTTAGGAAAGTCTACCCCCAAGGGCTGGAAAATTATGATACGCTCTTGTGTGTTTTTTTTACGATTGAAGAATGTAGTAAAATTCAATATAATGCATTTCAATCTACATATTTCACCGAGAAACGCTGAGGTATAACCAGCTATTGCTCAATATTATCTAAACAAGTTTTATAGCGAAAGTATTTGATAAATGTTCCCAATGCATTTCTATGGTGTAAATTACTTAAAAAACAAATTCTAAGTCCAATAAATTTTTATTTATTTATAATATATTGTATATCTATTAAAATTATTAACTATAAGATGATATACATATTTTTCTTCTTTATTTAGTTTTCTTCGGAAATTGAGTATTAACAAGAATGGACGGTTATCTTCGTAGTGCCGAAGCTATATACCCAAGCAGGAATTAAATTTTATACAAAACATAATGTGGTCCGATTTTGATAAAATGATAGAAAACTATTTGATGTATAGTAAGACTCTCACTTAGTTTGGACGAAATATTTGTATAAACAAAAAGTTTGATATAGTGGTCCGATTTTGACCAAATATGGTCAGATTGTATAAACTCTCTAGAGATTATGTTTGATAAAGTTTGGTAAGGATACCTTTAAAAACAAAAAAGATTTTCATACAAAAACATAATTGTCGACCGATCATTCCTATGGCAGCTATATGTTATAGTGTCCGATTCGGCCGGTTTCGTCATATGTGCCTGCAGCAAAAAAAAAGGGTCTATGCCAAGTTTCATTACGATAGCTTCAAAACTGAGAGACTAGTACGCATAGAAACAGACGGACAGACGAACAGACGGACATCGCTATATCGACTCGGCTACTCATGCTGATTCAGAATATATATACTTTGTTGGGTCGGAAACGTCTCTTTCTATCCATTACACATTTCGAGAGAAAATTATAATACCCTCTGCTAGGGTATAAAAAGGGTACTGACCTGTATATTAAAATGGGGTGTACATTTTACACAATAACAAACTACCTACTTGGCGTGGTTTATATTTAGGTATATATTTAGATATGATATACGACACTTATATTTAGGTTCATAAGGATATTCAAAAAAAAAGGGGCCTAGTTATCCCCAAACACGTCTACCTAAATTTGTTCCAAAAATTGTTGATGCAGACATTAGTCTGTATGCCGAAATTGGTGACTCCAGCTATTAAACTGTAGGAAATATACCCCTGTGAAAAACGTGTTGGTTGGGCGATCTTGACACTTTATAAATTAAGGATAGACACCAACATGTGTAGCAAGTTTGGTTTCTCTAGCTTCAAGGGTGTGCAAAAAAATTGCGTTCATATGGACAGACGGATATTTCGCAAACCCAATATACTCATTTTCCCTTCGGGAACGGAGTATAAAAATTTACTTATTAAAATATTTTTCCAGTAAGCAATTGTACAAGTGAACAAATTTAAATACTTTTAATAATAGTTATTTCAATTTATTTATTTATTTAAAGAACAAGGTTTATTATAACCTATTTCCACTACAGCACATTCGCACACATTTCGAAAATTTTTAGATTTGGGAAATATGTGGCGTTCGTGACTGTAGAAAATCCCATAGGGAAAAAATGTTACATCTGCACATTTTTTTTTAAGATTGTTGCATCGGTGCATTCCAAATATCAATAAGTTACACAAGTAATAGAAGTCACCCCTATAAAGTAGCCGTTAATTTTAAATTTAAATAATAAGGGCAATTTATTTTTATGATTATTTAGGTTAAAATAGTGAGACTCCTTGTTCTAGCAGGAATACGCACAGAGCTATGCTTGAGCTAGGCAACGAAACGGGCGTAGGTTAATGCACTCGTTCGGCAAAAGCTCTGCAGCTGAGCGTGCAGACAATTCGTCTGAAATGCGGTCAACGCAAGGTCGAGAAATGTGAAAGCGACCAGACGCATTTGTGCTGCAAGTGTCTCGAAAATTTGAACGGAATTCGTGGTACGGTAAAAATCTTTATTTTTGCGGAACTAGGATTTCAAACCGAACGGCAAGAAGTGGTGCCTAATGCACTTGAACGGGAAATAAGAGTTTTTGTGCATCCCAAAAGGTACGCATGCGCCTCTAAATACCTAAAGTTCATTACAGATTTGGAACGTCACCATTCGGTGTGCGACACCAGCCTGGTGGCACATGAACCGTTGGTTGCTCCGCCGTTTAGCCCGAGAGCAATTGCTTGCTTTCTAGCAGTGGGTATCTTGGCCGTTCGGCCGTTAATCCTTGGGCCATTTTATCCCCAACATTGTTTACGAATGCAGGAATAGGTGGCATCACCTGTTGTTTTAGTGTGGTGCTTTTAAGCTACTGCTTAGCACCACAGGTTGGGCGGGAACGCTATGGCAACAACATCTACTGTCACGATTCGGCACTGAACGTACGTTTGCTTTTTATTTTATTGCTGATGCCTCTTTGTAGTTTAGTTTGGTAGTTCTTTGTTTATTCGTGACGGCGGGCACGCGTGTACCCACCACTTACAGGAGAGCATCTGGCTGGCCGGCGTTGCCCATTGAGAAATACCCATCGCGTAACATATAACAACATTGATTTGTGCAGTTGCGTCGTGCTGATACTTTGTTTTTGTGTTTCTACTTATTCGCGCTCTCAAGGCTCTTAACTCTCTCGTGAGCTTGTATCGTTGGTGTTGGTTGCGGTTCACCGCTTTATTTCGATTCCCTTGTGCTGATTTCGGTCGACGCGCCCGCGCTTTAATATTTGCTTGTTGTTGTTGTATGTAAGTTCAAATCAACGGAAACAGATCAACTCTATATTGCTTTCTTTTTTTTATACTTTTCATTTTTATGCAGCGTTTCCTTAGTTTATTTTTTTATATTTAATTTTCTTTTAAATTCATAATGGTTGTCTGCTATAATTAAAATTGCCAGGTTTTGTTTTCTGCTGTCTGTGTGACAATGGCCTTAACGGCCGAATTATAGACCAGGTTGAGTCTAAATCTGGTGGTTGTTGTAATCCACCTCTTGTCATCTCTTATAGCACAAAAACTAACAACCTCCCTCTCACTGGGGTATCAGAATGTAAGAGGTCTTTGTAGTAAACTTACTAGTCTTTATCTAAATAGCCTAACTTTTCCTTTCCATGTCGTTGCCTTTTCGGAAACATGGCTAGGGCCCGACATTCCTAATTCTAAAATTCTTTTTAATATGTTCTCTATATATAGAAAAGATCGCACCACTCATCGTGGTGGTGGTGTTCTAATTGCTGTTGATTTATCTTTGGAGATAGTAATTACCGATAGCTCTGTAGTTATTGATTTTGTTGCTGTAAAATTGTGTATCTCCGGTGTTGGCTTTTTTTATCACTTGTTCCTAAAACTTACTAGTCTTTACCCAAATAGCCTAACCTTTCCTTTTTATGTCGTTGCCCTATCTGAAACATGGTTAAGGCCATTCTTAATTCTGAAATTCTTTCTAATAAATTCTCTATATATAGAATAGATCGCACTGCTTGCCGTAGTGGTGGTGTACTTATTTATGGTGACGCTGATTTATCTTCTGAGATAGTAAGACCCGGTAGTTCTGTAGACATTGAAATTGATACTGTTAAATGGTGGTGTTTGCCTTTTTATTACTTGTTCCTACATACCACCTTCTTCAGATTGCTTTCTATATTCTTTACATGCTTCTGCTATACATTCTGTCTCCTCTATGCTTTCTGATCGTGATGATGATTAAAATATTGCTGGAACTACCTGGATTTCTAGTCCTGACTCCAGCGTGTTGGCTTACACGATTCAGCACGATTTTATTGAGTTTATTTGTGACGTCATTGTGTCAGATCAATGGTATCCAAAGCTCTTTAAATAAAATATTTAACCTGCTTTTTGTTTTGAATTGATCTACCTGCCAGGGTGTTAAGCCCAAACTTTCGGAGCGAGTTCGTCAATTTCGATTTTTCTAAACTAACTCAGCTTTTAAAATAAGCTGACTAGTCCCAGCTTTATGTGTGTGAAACATGTATTGTGCAATTAAATATTTTTATTCTACTTTAAATTCATTGATTTTCACGTGTATTTATGCTTGGGTCTGCGCGGTAACAACCCGTGTCGTCACTTGTATGTACTGTTCGTTAGTACATTAACGTCCATTAAAATCAAAAATAATTTCACATGTGTCCAACTCCAAATTCATTGGACATTTTTAATTTGTATACTATGTGCTTCAGACACATTTTCAAAGTGCGCCAAAATCTTAATAAACGCAGTGTTCACTGAACTTAGAAAAACTGAGCGGTTGTATGAAAATTTTTGTTTATCGGTCGATTAGTTTCAAATTCATTTTCAAAGCCCAACACATAAAATAATTCAACACGTTTCTAATCGATCGGTTGGAATTGATAAATAAACTTAATATGTGTGTTACCGATCTTGGAAAATCTACACCCACGTTTGGAAAACTCGCAGAAAAGTGTTGAATGAAAGGAGAACTTCGAGTCAAAGGGAACATATCTCATACAGTTTGAGAAACCCGTCAATACAAGACGAGTCCGTCACACAACACAGGACTTTTCAGAGGTATCTCCACCTCTATTCCAGATTCCCGCACTCATGCAAAGAGTTTGGTGAGCGATGTCACACGAGCTGCGTTGTGAAAATTCAGACGACATCCGAGAACCATGTACATGGTCGCTCACATTGCAAGCCAACGACATCGCTACGGGCTCTGAGATAAGTAATTTCTTCGGATTGTAACATGTAGAACATTGATTATTCCTAGTAACTGAAGCAACGAGCAGCACCCAATCAGGTGCAAGCGCGCCAACGGCAAAGAATAGCAGGTCGGTATAAATTAACCGAATTGGTATTGGCTTAGGTAGTCTTGTACTGGAATATCTATAAAGAATATAATTTTCATAATTTTAAATATTAAATTTTAAGTTATGTAACTGTTAGACAACTGCTTTAATGTGTTGTGCCGTGTGAATGTAACGCTGGCAAGTGTGTTTTCTGTCGAGAACCAAAACGTTTCCCATCAAAAAGACAAATTTTCTTAGCAATCTGCAATCTTCTTAAAGGTTAAATATTTCTCTATAAGAATTTGATAGTTTATGACTGTGAGTTGAACAAAATTGACACTAAGCCTACGCTCTAATATTGTGTCTACATATAATTTTTTGAGGCATAGCTGTTCAATACTATTTGAAATAGTTAAAAACAACATATTTGTTTCAATTTTTTTTTTTTTTTTTTTAAAGATTGCGTCAAGGCAAAAAATAAAAGTATGGTAAAATAATAGCGACTGCTCGATCTCAGAAGAGAGTTGAGAGTATCGGAGCTTAGTATAGATTCGGTCGAATGTCGAGCACAAAGCGTTCACTTCTAAAATTTAATAGTTAATTGAACTAATAAGACGTGAACTGATTTCTTCACTTTACGCACCTCCTTGGGTTTCTCCTCGTTCATAATAGCTAGAAAATCATCTGTGCTATGATTCAGCATCTCCTTGCTGGCTTTGGTCGAAAGCGGCGTCGAACTGTTGGGCTGCTTATGGACGTCCAGTTCATTGCGCATAGTCTCGTAGCGGCGCAGTTCGTATTCTATGACATCCATGCACAGCGATCCAATCTGTAAAAGAATTGACAAAAGGCTAAGTTCAAAAAATCAAATTTGTTTCATATAGCCTCTTTCCGCCACAGCCAAAAAATGTCACATCTCAACATTTAAGATGGTCTTTCCACGGTCAAATATGAAACAGTATATGAGTTAGCCATTCGGCCGAAATAAATCAGCTGTTCGGTTTGTTTTGATGCAATTTTTTTTTTACAAAAAGTGAAAAATATGGCAAATAATGACAGAATAGTAATAAAAGCAAAGTTGCATAGCAATAGGCAGATAGTTGCGATAAGTTTGTATAATTTGGATCCATTGGAGGATGACTTTGTTGTTGTTGATGCGAGAAATTTGCAATAAAATTGCGAGTACGCACCTGTGAAGTGCTCCCAAAAGGCGGTGTACCTTGTCAAAATGTTGCCATTGCGAGGGTGCACTACCGGACAAACCTTTAAAACCTTAAATCCCCTTTTAATCTCAAACTTACTAAACACAGAAACATTAAGATATAAGCATTTTACTATTTATTTTAAAATTTACTTTGGCTCACAATTCGTCATTGTTTGCACCAGTTCATCGAAAAACATCGTGTGTTCGATAAGAAAATACTGAAAACTGCCGGGGCGAGTGGCATTTTCTTAAAAAAAAATGTCAGATCTGACATTTTTCCCTTGTGATTTTCTACAGAACAAATCCGACATTTTCCAAAATTAAAAAAATTACGAAAAATGTGGTAATTTGCTGTAGTGGAAAGAGGATATTAGTTACCTTGTATTGCACAATAAGATGATGAAACTTGGTGTAGGTAGAGAAACAAAAGAATATATAAATGATATTGGTGGAGAGATCCAAGCTTTTTCGCCAATCCTCGCGCAGCACGCGGGACAGCGCGCTAAGGCAGGCGTCTGCAAAAGCACATAAGTTGACAGTTTGCAAATGGCTAGGAAATAAATAAAAAGATACCATTGTTTTCCAGCTCCTCGAGATTATCAGGATTACGCGCAATTTGCAGTATCTTAGCAGAACCACGTACTCGCTCGCCCAGGTCTTCGTACAGCAGTTCCACATACTCGTCAATATTGTTAATGGACACATCCGCCGTCGGCGGTGCCAGTGCTATAGAACCACTAGCCCTTATAGTGCTACCGGGGATAACGGCCACACTGTTGTGTGATCGCGCCGAAGAGCGAGGTTGTGAATTGTTCAGCGTTTCAGATCTTCGACTGTTTGTGTGTGTGTTGTTGGCAGCGTCTGCGTATGATAAATGAATATATTGGTCGCAGCTACTAGCAATGAGCTGGCAGAAGAAATGGCACTCACCATTATTGAGAATGTCTTTGCGGTTCTTTAGATAGAATATGATTTGCTCCACATCGGTCAACTGCGATTTGTGTATAAGATCACATTTGTCAACCACTTCGCGAGCCAGCGCCGCGGGATCTGTTTTAGCATTCAACGAACGCAAGCGAATGATTTTCTGACAATGCTGCAAAACCATTAGATGTAAATTTTATAAGCAATATTTCTATACATATATGAACATACACTGTGTTAAAAACTATAATAAAATTGTAAAGTTTTTACCTTGACGGCTAATATCTTATTGGAGCAATAACAACATGTAGGAACGTTGCAGCCAGTATATAAATTATTTGCACGGCGAAAAACATTAGTCTTGTAACGAACCTATTGGGTTCGCCGAGTTTAGCTCGGTCGGCCAGGAATTCGTGCCAACAATTTATTTTAAGTTTAACTATATATTTTGCCGGTTCACCCGGATACTTCAAGTTTTAAAATATTAATGGTTAAGTCTACTCCCTCATTGTCGCTTGTGATGGTGGTTGCCCCTCTTGTCAATTGCCCAATATTCTCTTCGACTCGTCCCGTTCGCTAAGCGCCTTGAGACTCAGCAATTCGGATACTATCGGTTAACCTCGGTGCCGCTGTGCAAGTATGGTGTGCCTATATCTGGCCCTAGGTCGGCGAGTGGTACAACTTCGGTTTAGACCTCGATTCACCTGCTCGCTTTAACCACAAAGTTTTCCTATATCTCCTGCTTTTGCGTTGGCACCCCAGTTCACCAGGTTTACGTCGTGACTGTTCTTCTACTCGCTATGACCTGCTCGTACGTTACCAGGGATACTCCAGTTTAAACCAGATTTGGTCCACCAGTACTAGTCTGTCTCCGCCCGTCGTTACTCCAGAGAATCTCGAGGATTCCTAGTTTTGCCCAAGTTTGTTCCCGAACTCCTTTAGTGCGGCTGTCTTGGTTTGTCTTGACCCTAGGACTCGCCGAAGTTACCCCAGTTTAGCCGTCGGTGTCTTTCGGGATTTTCTGCCTGTCTCTCTCTGGATTATCCAAGGTTACTCCAGTTTATACCGGGTGCCAAACCCGGATCAGGATCCTTATGAGTGACTGTATTACCTGTATTTTAGAGAGAGACACCAAGGATACCCCGGTTTATACCAGGTTTAGCCGTTGATGCTCTCTAAAATACCTTATCGTGATCCTAGAGATAACCAAGGGTACCCCAGTTTATACCGGGTTTGGCCGCTAGTTCTCGTTGGATTTTCCCTATGTACTCCTGAGGAAGGATACCCCAGTTTAAATCAGGTCTGTCCGTTGGCCTCTTTTTTAGATTTCCTCGAAACCTTACTGGCACTTTACTCACGTTTGCACTTTGGTCCGTGGGCGACGCCTTTTCATCGATTAGCAGAACCTCGCTACGCCGCGTGGCAAAAGACTCGCTTCCAAGTTTATCAGTGGCTGGGTCGGGGCAAGTGACTTCGCGTGTCTCTCGAAGATTTACCAAATGTGCTTGCTGCTGCAATGTTTGGCAGCTGTATCGGGGTCCACGGCGACGGCAAACTCTTCAAACTTTCGCCTAGCAGTGCATTCCAGCATCTTTGTTGCTTCCAAATAACGGCGAAATTGACTGATGCTCGCCTAGCAACAGCGGTAAGCTACCGACGCTATGCATTGCCCGTCGCCAGTGCAAACGAGGGCTGCATATTGCACATCGAATTCATTCTTTACACACTAACGGCGTACGCTCATCCCTAACGGCGCGCGATCAGCACTACCGGAGCTTATCCTGGAGGCCGCTCTCTGTATGACACGTAGCATTTGCTGTCTACGTGTGTTAGAGCAAGAGCAAACGTGCAAGCGGCTGTGAGAGTGAATTCACCGCGAAGCAATGGCACATCGAAAAGGGGGGTTTTGCTCGTAATTGTTGAAATTGTTTTGGGGAGCCAATACGACACCTCACGAGGCGAGGGAGCGCTAGCCCTTCTTGTTCCTCGCGTTGTTTCAATGCTTGTTTGTTTTAATTATTTTAATAATTATTATTGTTATTATTATTATTACGTATTCTTAAGCTATTGGTGGTATGATGTTAGTATTAGTAAGATTAGTTTTAGTATTATTAGTACTATTATATGTTATAACCACCAATGCGCATGTATACGTAATTGTTTTCTATTGCTTATGACTTTATTATTTATCATGTTGACTTGGCTCACGATGTCGATCCCCTTTGGTCGCGCCTTTGCTCGCTGTTGGCGCGTGATTGCGTTGGTGTTGGTGTGATCGTTCAATAGTTTTGCTCCTCCCGCTGTTCCAGTTTGCTGCTCCTCCTTTATCTAACAGCGGTTGTTTTCTGTTAACGCCAATGTATGCGCATTCTACGTTGTTAATCTGTTCATTCCAATGAACTGGTTCCTGTTGTTGTATTCGATCATGGTGGCGTCGATTGGGGTAAGTGTTTTTGGTTTTAATTTTAGTTTTGGCTAATTTCCCTGTTTATTTTGTTCCTAGTGCCCCCAGTCTTGCCTTGATGTTTTTCCAGTGGATTCTTAGAATCGCCCAATGTCTATCCCTGCCCCGTGGCGTATCTCTTGTGCTTCTCTTCTTTTAATGTTTTGTTTTCGGTGTTGTATGTATCTATACGTGTGTTTTATTTACTGATTTATTTTATTTCACCCTCCAGGTTTTGGACAGTGCACATGTTGTCCCCACGCGTCTCCTAGCTTCCCTGTCCCCTTGGCCCTGGATTAAATTTGCTCGTTTGTGTTTTCTATGTGCTTCATGTGTGTATTTTGATTTTAAATTGATTCTTTGTTTTTCTTTGTTCTACCTTCAAGGGCTTGAGAAAAAAAAAATCGTTCATACAGACAGACGGACATTTCACAAAACCAATATACTCGTATTCAAAAAAAAAAAAGTTTTTAACTGAGTATTTTACACATTAGACCTTGACCCCCACCAAACTTTCATTATTATTTATTTTTTCTGTAGAACATATACATATAAAAGAGAATAGCGCAAGAAGCTCGAGCGCATGGAGCGCGGACAGAATCCATTGAATAGGTATAATTAGTTAGTGGCAAGAAGCCAACATGAGTTGTGCAGCGCAAGGAGCGCTAGCACTTGACGCGCTTTAGTTGTAAGCTGTTAGAATAAAAATTTAGATTTAAGCCGTTAGCGTTTGAATTTAAACGCAATGATCCTCTGTCATAGCTGGCACGCGCAGCATAATCCTGCCACCAGAGCGCGACTTCGATCAGAGCAAAAGCTCTGAGGTGGAGAGCGAAAGCTCGTGGTGGGGTTAGGCTTTTCAGGCTCGCGCGTGGGTGAGCCGGGCAGATTAGATCACTTGGTACGAGAGATAAGCATAGACAAGACGTGCTTCCGTAGACTTAGCGGGAGACATACAAAACGATTAGACGTCCGTCGGAAGCACGCGAAAAAAACCTAGTGTGAGTAAAAAGCCGTTAGACGGCAAAGTGCAGCAGGGCACGCGTAGTTTTTAGCAAATTAACCGTAAGAGACTGTAATAAAGATAATCAAGAATAACATAACGTTCGTCTATGTCCCAACATTTAACATTGAATAACTAACATTAACCATAGAGCGAGGTATATCCCGCCGCCCGTGTGAGCAATCCCGGCATTTGTTAAAACTGACTACTAAAGTAGAGCGAGGTATATCCCGCCGCCCGTGTGAACAATCCCGGCATTTGTAAAAACTAATTACCAACGTAGAGCGAGGTGTATCCCTCCGCCCGTGTGAGCAATCCCGGCATTGATAAAACTAACCGTAGTACAAAGCGAGAATTATCCTGCTGCCTGTGTGAGTAATCTCGGGCATTGTAGAGTAGTAGTCTTAGACTACTTGACCAGTAGAGCACCAGCGGTAGGATCCTGGTCGGCTCCTGGTCATTTATCCCGTGCAGACTTGTACGTGGCCGTAGTATTAACACATATATTTCCCCTAGAACGTTTCCCTTCTCTACGCAATGCGTCCCATCATAAACAACAAATTTTCTTGTAAGTGGTGGACCCATACACACTGAGATCTGTACCCCGGCTAGAAAACTCCCTTACAATGGACGTTGATGTACTGCAGTACATTTAAGTCGCCCAACGACACCAAGAAGGGCCTCGTTATCGCGGACTCAGGGGAAATGCAACCCACCTCCCGCCCAACCGACTGAGACGCGCCATATAACGTGCGGCAACGAAGATCGCGATACAATAAATAGCAACTAAATACAAATTTCTACATAAATTGGAAAGATTAAACTAAAACAAGAAAGAACGGTTATCTTGGGCGTGCCGAAGATATATACCCTTGCAGCAATGTTTCTTATACAAAAAAAAAAAATGTTCTTCCAATTTTTTTTATTGTAGCTATAGTATAATAATGTGATCAGTTTTTGATAAAATGCTTGAAAGCTATTTGAAGTATATAAAAAACTGGCTGGAAAAACCCCAGCGCTACCTGGCGAAATATTTAGATTAGAAGGCATTATGTTGAATTTGACTACTTTCGTCAATTGTAAGATATACACAAAAGTAGCGCACCTCGAATATTTCCTACAAAAACATAATTGTCAACCGATCGTTTCTCCGTAGTGCGATATAGAACAGAAGTGGTCATATTGTTAAACTATGTCGCTACTCCGATTTGGTGAGTTTGGTCAGAAAATTTTGAAAAACATAAAGTTGTCGACCAATCGTTCCTATAGAAGATATTGTGAGGAGCCGTTGTGGCTCCCCACAACAATTTCAACAAACACAAGCAAAACCCCCTTTTTGATGCGCCACCGGCAGAATATATATTGAAAACTAAACAATTGGTTTCTTATTTGTCGCAAGTGCTGCAAATTATAAATTTGTTGGCACGAACTCCTGGTCGACCGAGCTAGACCCGGCGAAGCCAAAAGGTTCGTTACAATATGTATTTAATAAAGTGATCCGATTCGGCCATCTTTGTTAAGTTTCATCACAATAGCTCAAGAAATCTTGAATATTTTAAAACCCATTCTATGGCTATACAAATGTAAGCTTTAGGGATTGCCAGGGCGCCTAGAACTCCTCCACTCAGCAAATAAAGGCAATATTCGTTTTTAGAACACAAAATTATAGTATTGTTGATTAAATTAAAATTTTGTAAGCTCTTGACGAATGCATGATTGTGTTTATCAGACACGAGCTTTTCTTTGCAATTGCTATACGAAGTTTGATTTCAAACAATCCTACTTAACTTTGTTTGGAAGACACACGAAATTAAGTGTGGCACATCTTCACAGCTTTAAAGCCACGCCTATGGTTATGAAACGCATGGTATTTGAATCAAACCTTTTTTTCCTCAATCATGGGATTATTGGGCTCTCCAAAAACGGTTGCCTCCAGCTGGTAATTGACTATCAGCGCCTTGTCTGTTGGATGCGGTTCAATGCAGCCACCTTTCCAGCGTCTGGAAAAAAAATGCGATCTTCATTATATTTAAAGATGTAATGAAATTATGAATTGTTCGGCAGAAACTATTTGGGTAAGATGCATAACATAAGTTTAATAAAAAATTTGTTAATGAAATCTATAGCTTGAGCAATGTCCTGTACCCCCCATAATAATGGCGTTGCTGACCAGAGCAGGATATTCGAAAACATATCTTAATATGGCATTAAGATTTTGTTGCAGATAGGCTGAATAGAACTAAGCCATAACAACCTAGATTGATACCCCGCATTTAATAACAGGACAGAATAAATTTGGTAAAAAGCTAGCGCCAAGTATTTATGTAAAAATTTATCTGAGTGTAGCTCCATCGTTTGGACAAATTGACGTGAGCTAAATTCTTAATCAAGATCTCAATATTCCATCGTCTCGTCAAAATAAGAAAGGAATCAATATATCCCTGGGCTATCGCAAAGGCCAGCAGAGAATGCTGATATCACTGTCAATTTGCATCTCTAGGTTTGGGCATACAATGTGGGCCTAAGGGTGGTACCTTAAGGAGCACCAGCACTGATGTACCTTGAGGATTCTGTCTGTAACCCAAAAAATTGGCACAAACAAGGCAGGTGAAACCACATCTTTAAGTTTGAGAAGCAGTCCTTCACGCCACACCCAATCGAAATTTTGTTTTATGTCAAAGAAAACCAAAGATCAGTAGAACGTGTGCTCAAAAGCATGTACAATTTAGTTAACCATCCTTTGGAGTTGTTCACCAAAATGGTGGTTAGCCAAAAGAGAATAACAAAACACAAACTTTTCTAGCCATCAATCCATACACGTTTTCGATAATATTGAAATCAGACGAGTATGGTGGCTCTGAATCCACGATTTTACGGTCAGGGCAGTAATGGAACATTAGCGTGTGAAAACACAGTAATAAGTTTTCAAATAAATTTTTTAAGTGGGGAAATGCATTTCTCAAAATTTTTTGTGATTACCTGCATTCATTCGTGACGTTAAAAACGGCAACTCGCAGGTGCCATTGTTGGATATGGCTCCCCACACCTTCATACCCTCCACCCGGCGGAGATGGTGAAAATAATCATTTAGCCATCCGAACCCAAAAAATTAAATTTCTTCTCATTTGAGAAAACAACGTATTAATAATTAAATTAATGGCAAATGCCACTCAGAAAACCACAAAATGTGCGTTCATACAAAACCTAAGCACACTTTCTTTTGTAACATATTTAGTAGTGTTGTTTTTCCTCCCTTTATTCATTAAATGGACACCCTAGTGCAAATCTTTCTTACACATGGATTGCTTTATTCTCGCGCAAAAATATATAAAGTTGTTCCTGGTCTGGACCAAGTCTTGGAACATAAACAAAAATACTTCGGATTTACACTGGTTAAATAACCGACGTTCAAATTCTACACCAGAGTGCTAAGACAATCTCTTCAATCACAGTTCAAGAAACTTCAATGGCTGTTAAAGGTGTCATCCAAGTTTACTTTGCGATTCAAGGTTGTCTAATTCAAGACGATGATCATGCCTATTTGTATCTATGGAGTGGCCATATGGGGCATTACTGCTAATATCTACTTTAAGCCCATATAAGCCAAACTTAATTATATTATGGTCTTTGGTAGGGAACAATTCTCTTGTGAGGAATTCAACAATCAGGAGAGACCTTAATATAACTCTGCTTGTCAAGTGCAGATGTGTTATTTTTGTAGCTTGTGAAAAATTGTGAAAATTTTTGTTTTAATCAAAAAATGTACGGACAAATCCACAATATAGTGGTTCAAAACAGCCAATCTCATCGCGAGTGCTCAACTTACATCTAAAACATTCAAAAATGAAGTGAGGTGTACCAAATCAAACCCTTCAGCGTATATGCGCTGGGGTGCTCCACTAACAGTGCAAAACATAGTGTTGCAAAACAGCATCAATTAAACAATTTACCTAAAATATCGATACGTCTCGATACTACCTGCGTGCGACATCGTCTGCGCGCGAAACTTAATTTTGAACTATTTACCAATATCCATTAACAATCAACAACCAGCAAAGCCGAAATGATGGGGAAACCCACCGATCCTTCAAGGGCTCCCGCATCCACCACTTACCCACCAAGCTCCAATGAGAGATCACTTCTTCAAATACCAGGCCCAAAATTTTTAAACCATCACAAGAACAAACGAAAACCAAAACTGAACCAACATCTCACCTTTCCTAATTAAAAAACAAATCGACTATACCTGTGGTGGTGAAGTCGAGCAATGCAATAAAACGAAAAAGGCACTCTTCTAATAAAAACGAGAAACAACACACAAGCAACCAAATTAATACGCCTTTCCTCATTATCACCCGACATCAACATCAACTACACAAAAGGAGTTACATACTCCAATGACCTGAGGGGCTTAGCAGTCAGCGAAATTTTTAATGAACTGGCCTCCCAAAATGTTACCGAAATAAGGAAAATCTTGAAAAAAAGAAAATGATACCCTAAAAGAAACCGGATTCATTATAATGACATTCAACCTACTCAATTTATATTCCGTTCCCATGAGATGCAATAAATGCTTCCGGTATGGACACTTATTAAAATACTGTAACAACATCCAACACTGCTACAACTGCGGCGACGAATCCCACATAAAACAAGATACCCAAGAAAAATGCAATAAACCTAAACGATGCATCAATTGCAGCAAACACAAAATCACATTAAACCAACACGCATCCACAGACAAAAAATGACCAATCTTCATAGAGCAGCAAGAGCTTCAAGCTATAAAAACATAAAAAAAAAAATGCGACAACAAGACGGGCCATCCATCCTAAGATCCCGAAACCAAAACACAGGTGGATCATCATTGAACAATTCCAACAAACAACCCATATCCAACAACTTCAACCTCTCCAATACCAGCAATCAACTCCCGCAGCCCGCCAATTGACGCCATATAATGACACAACACATTTAGACACTCAAGTAGATAATAAGATATCCCCCAACACACACAAACACACATCCCAAAAAAGAACTACAATCAAAGTCCTACCCAGAAACACCTCTAAGCGCAAAATAACTGCCGTTAAATCTACCAACAACAAAAATGCACAAAAACATCAAACACACAATATTTATCCTGTTCCCCTCCCGATACCGATACTGAAACTTCTGTTGATTAAGCCTAATAAACACTCTAAATACATGTCTTCTTGGAGCTGACTGGGAGTGACACGATGTGACCCACTTAGTCAGTCCCAAAAAGACCACCCCACTTATAACTCTTGTACAACTCAACTCCTACCAATTCCAAATAACTTCTCCCTTCTCGAATTTAAAAACTGAAACTCCTTTGGGGGAGTTGCTTTTCTTGTCCATCAATCCATTAACCAAAACAGAATACAACTATTTTCAGGTTTTGAAGCCACAGGCATAACCGCAGAATCCAAAAATAAATTAAATATTATCTCAGCCTATATATTCCCTAACAAAAACTTCCTACACTAGTATTAGGAGATTTCAACAGCTGGCACCCATATTGGGGCTAACCAAAAGCAAATTCGAGAGGTAATATATTAGCGAAATACATAGACCAAACTGACTACGCACTCCTCAACCGCCAACACACTTTTCAAGACACAACACATTCACACACATTGACCATTCCTTCGCCTCAGCCAACTTAGCTCCAGAAATCAATTGCGAATGTATCGATGACCTCTCTGGTAGTGACCATTTCCCCATTAAACTGACTCTCTTCCCAATTTCAAATCTAAAAAAAACATATTGCCAACCCGGCATTTACACTCAAAGCAGCCTATTGCGACCTTTTTGGAAAATCCATTGGCAAAATCAGCTCTTTGACTCTCCCTAGCAATAATCCAAACAGAGAAACAGCAATTTTAAAAAAAAAACAATAATACAAAGCGCAAACATATCAATTCGACAAAACACTACACTCACCATATCACATACAGTTCCCTGGTGGAAAAAAGACCTCTCAACTCTAAAAAAAAGTGTAAAACCAGAAATGGACGCAACTAAAAAGACAAATTAACACAACAAATAAAACAGCAATTAGAGAAGTTAAAAAGCAATCAATTTTCCAATTCATATATCCATCACAACTGTGATTTGGTCAAACATCAAAAGACTTTGCGGCCTATTCCCCTCAAAACACATACACTGCATAAACAACCCCTTTACTAACACTAAAACAACAGACCAAAACACAATAGCTAATACCCTCGGAAAACTATGGTCTAATGAAGCTGACGACAACCATTTCTCACCCACATTCCGCGCCAACAAACACACTGCTCTCTCAAACTAAGCCAACTATCCACCTTGTCAATCATCTTTGGAAATAGAAAAAAACATTACGTTCTTTGAGTTCAGTTCAGCCCTGAATTCACTCAAAGGTCCCACTCCAGGTAACGACCGTATATCCTACTCCATGATACAGAACACCCCTACCTCATTCAAACTCAGAATCGTCAAACACTTTAATAACATCCTCAACACTCAAATTACCCCCCAATCTTATAAAAATAACCTTGTTCTACCAATTTTAAAAATACATTTTTACTAAATAACAATCTCATTCACAATAACCAAATTGGCTTCAAGAGAGGCAAATCGGTCCTAGATAATCTATTATACATAGACCATCTAGCAACAAGTAAGAATGTTCTAGTCGAGTATACCCGACTACGAAACTCCCTGTACCCAGGTCTAAAACTTCCAATCATATGTTCGTCTCTTACACATGCACGCACACATACATAAAGCATACACACACACACACGCGAGCCACAGCGTACGCAAGGCATTTTAAGTCGTGGCTGTCCTTCTTCTTCCCCCCCTCGCTCTAGTACTGAATCTTTTTCGTTGTTACTTATGTGTGTATTATCCGATCGACTTGAAATTTGCACAGTAGATTAAGAGTGACCGAAGTAGTGTACACGCCAAATCCAAAAACTATATCTTTAAAACTGTGGCTGTAAAACGCTTTGATCGATTTGCGGGGGTACGGGGTAAGATATCAGAGATTGGAAACAAACTTGATCTGCGTATGGTATACAGGAACCTACTTTCCAAATTTGGTGTCTCTAGCTCTTATAGTTGCTGAGATCGACGCGTTCATACAGAATGACAGACAAACGGACATGGCCAAATCGAAATCTCTTTTGATACTGATCAAGAATATATATACTTTATAGGGTCGGAGATGTCTCCTTCTGCCTGTTACATACTTTTGCAGAAATCTATTTAAAACTCTTATCCAATCGAACGACTCCCCTCTCAAAAATTTTATCAAAAGCCGTAAAAGAAAAATTAAATACCCTTCCACAATAGACAGGATTATCCAATCCTATACATACATCAATCTTTTATACCACCCAACTAAAACTACCCACAGCCACAAATACAACATACAAGCCGTCCACAAAGCAATAGATATTTCGCTCTCATTTTACAACAAAACCTCCAACCCGAATACAATTTTCAAACAATTATTTAGCTCCATTAAAGACTCACTTAACAATTATAAGCTACTATACATGGACGGTTTCATATCTAACAATATCACCGGATACAGCATAACTACAGAAACAGAAACATTAAAAATAGGCCTCCTTCCATCTTTTTCATCAGTATTCTCGAGCGAGATAATCGCTATCTATGGGGCACTGAAAATATCCGAAAACAAAGAAAGGAAAACACCATATGCTCCGACTCCCTTTCAGCCATTAAATCAGTCATTAACCTAAACAATTACTATTTCTACGCTACGCTACAAAAATCAGACATATAATAAGCAACAATTATCCAAAATTAAAAATAGTTTGAATCCCCAGCCCATCGGTATCGCAGGCAGTGAAAAAGCCAACTCAATAGCCAAAGAAGCAACAACACCCCCACTTATTTATACCCCAAACTTTAACGCTTATAATATAATTCAGTTCCTAAAAAAAAAATCCTCTCTCAAAACCAACTCACATACTTTACCTAACATCCAAATGGTACAAATTTATCAACCTCCCCAAACTACTCCCCCAAAAACATAAACTAGACTTCAACAAATCAAACTCTTGGACAAACACAACATTACCAACATGCATTGTATATTGTGATAATAATAAATATATATATAATTAAAATGCATTGTATAGAAAAAAACCTTAACAACACATGCACATTTTGCAACCAATCCCCCATAAACAAACGGCATATCCTAATCACATGTTTCTCCTTTACATCCCACCGAACATCTCTACTCCACAAAACAGATCCTTTATCCCTAGTTACAAACCCCACTAATAAAAACATAAAAATTCTTTTTAATTTCCAACACCAACTTGATATCTATATATATAAAAGAGTTCGTGCTGACTGACTGACTGACTGACTGACTGATTGATTGGCAATCATCGCACAGCCCAAACCATAAGAGCTAGGATGCTGAAATTTTCACAGAAGCTTCCATCGATGATGAAAGTGCACACTAAGACGGGATTTTGGAAAATTCCACCCAAAAGCGTGGAAAATCGCGGAAAACTGTTGTATGAAACTTTTTTGTTTACCATCCAATCAGGTTCAAACTCATTTTCAGAGATCTATACAAAAATTCATTTGACACATATTTCACCGATTTTGGAAAATCCAGCCCCATGGGTGGAAAATGGGGGTCTCAAGGTTGTATGGGCGAAAGTCTAATTTTATTCCGATCACCTTCAAATTCATTTTCAAAGCTCTTCACGTAATATAATTCGACACGTGTATCAGCGATTTTGGGAAATTCGACCACATGGTCGGAAAATCGGTGGAAAAGTCTGGCATTCGACATTTACAATTTTCATGCGATTGGCTTCAAACTCATTTTCAAGGTTCCATGGGCAAAAATAATATTCGCGGTGGTCAAAGATTTTGGAAAATCTACTCCCAAAGTCGGAAAATTCGTGGAAAACTGATGTATGAAACTTTTTTGATTATCGTCCGATTGACTTCAAACTCATTTCAAAGCTTTTCACATTAAATAATTTGACACGTGTATCAGCGATTTTGGGAAATTCCACCACATGGTCGGAAAATCGGTGGAAAAGTCTGGCATTCGACATTTACAATTTTCATGCGATTGGCTTCAAACTCATTTTCAAGGTTCCATGGGCAAAAATAATATTCGCGGTGGTCAAAGATTTTGGAAAATCTACTCCCAAAGTCGGAAAATTCGTGGAAAACTGTTGTATGAATTTTGTTTTTATTATGTTCCAATTGACTTCAAACTTCTGTTTATCATTCAATCATTTTGAAACTAATTTTCAAAGCACCTCACACTAAATAATTCGTCACATGTGCTACCGGTTTTGAAAAATATAAATAAATACTAAAACCTCGGTACTTTGCAGGCAATACAACGGGCGGAAATGAGTTGGAAAGATTTAATCTGGATTCTTAGTATTATTCTTGAAATTGGCTTAAAATGCCAAATGATTTTGGAAAATCTACTCCGTGTCGCCACGGGCGGGAAATGGAAGTCAAGGACAAATGAGTGGGACATTTTTTTGTTGTTTTTTTTTTTCAAAGACATTTACATAGCCCTACACTGAAAACATTAGTCACGTGGCTCAACTATTTAGTTGTATATCTTACGGTTGACGAAAGCAGTCAAATTCAAGAAAAAAATGCATTTTCATCTATATATTTCCCCGGGCAAGGCCGGGATATTACCTGCTAGTATAAAATATAACACAATATTCAAATAATACATATCACAAGCGCTCATACACACATTATTCATAAAATCGTACATCCATACATATCTTGTAAGTAATGTAAATAACACTTATTTTATACTTGTATACATATATATTTCATAAAATCCCTATAATAATGTAAGTAATAACTCCAGCTGAAGGCCCTGTCAGCCATGGCTAAGAATTTAATGTTAACTCATAGTTTTCACTAGAAGTTATCATTATATAAATAAATAAATATATGTCCGTTTATTTATCTGTTCGTTTGTGTGCCTGTTTGTATGTATGAACGCGGCAATCTCAGCAACTATCAGAGCTAGAGACACCATATTTGGAATTAAGGCTCGTGTATAGCAGGCGCAGGTCAAGTTAAATTTGTATACGAGATACGCTCACACTCCCGCTATTCCATAGAAACAGTGTTAGTCACAATTTTGAAAATATAGATTTGGGATTTGGCAAGTACAATACTTTAGACACTCTTAATCTACTGTCCAAATTTCAAGTCGATCGGATAATAAACACGGGGGAAAGAAGAAGCGCCGCCGCAACTTAAAATGCCTCGCCTGCGATGTCGTTTGCGTGCGTGCGTATTTTTGTATGTGAGTGTGTATGCCTAAGTGTACGATGATATGTTAAGATATTGTAGACCATTGGGTTTGTGAAATGTCCGTCCGTCCATATGAACGTAATTATTTTCCACACCCTTGAATATCCTCAATTTATAAAGTTCAAGATCGACTCCCTACCTCCACCCCCTCTCAAAATTTCGCGGAAACCTAAATCTTAAAGATTTTATTTTGAGCTAGTCACTAAATTTGACACACAGACTAATGTCGACCTCCTTGAAAAATCTGCACAAAAATTTTGCACCACCCCACCCCCTTCCTCACAAATCGGCAGAGCTTTCCCCAAAAGCACGTTTTCACAGGGGTATATCTGCAACAGTTTCACAGCTAGAGTCACCAAATCTGACAAGCACAATCTATGTCTCCCACACCTGTGTAGGTAGTCAACAGACTTAGCACGCTACTACTACTGTTGACTCCCTTGACAGATTGGTCAGTACATTTCTCGGTAATGTAGGGATCGTTAAATTTTATACACCAACGTTTAATTAAACCCAGGACACCAAAGGCACGATTAGCGGTGGAAGAGATATGTACATTAATTTTGAAAGGACTATCCAGGAACAGGATAAATTTTTATTTCCAATTTTTTTGTTTAAAATTATTATTAACTTTTAATTTTAATTTGTATTTTAAAAATTGAAAAATAACTTTTATTTTCAATTTTTATTTAAGAGTTTTTCCATATCTTTTATTTTTTTTATTAGACGATATAATTAAAAAAGCGTTTCATTATAAAAATAATTTTAAAACACATTTGGGACTGGCTTTGACGGTGAAAAAAAAAGAAAATCCATAATTTTATAATTGTCAGATAACAATTAAGTGATGTCATGGCTGGACTGAGCCAACCGTGAGTGCTTGGCAGGGAGACTGCGCCTTGGTAGCTGCTCAAGGAATGTGCGCTTGAGTCTCCTGATTTTTGGTTTCTCAACGTCGAATTTGAGTGCATTCGCCAGAGGGTTTACGTGATTTGCGTGTCTACCATTTTGTTTATCAGCGGTAGAGTTTATTACATCAATTAATGGGGCAATCCCAAGGTCTCTCATTATGTCCTTATTTCTCGCAAAAGGAAAGCCACCAGAAATACGCCTTAAAATTTACACAATAAGGATTGGAGCCTTTTTAAGAGATATGGGGCCGCTGTACCCCATACTGAAACACCATACCTCCAAATGGGCTGAATCATCGACTTAAATAACAAAAGCTTGCTAGCGAGGCGCAATTTGGACCTGGGTCGAAGGAGCCAATCCATGCGTTTGAACCTTGTGTTAATTGTCCCTATAATTTTACATACATGTTGCTTCCAAGTCAAGCCTCTATCTAGACATAGCCCGAGGTATTTTTGCGAGGTCACCACCTTCATAACCACCCCATCTAAACATATAGCCGGGCAAGAATCACGCCTTTTTGTGAATGTCATCTGTACAGACTTATCCCGCGAGATACAGATATTCCACTGCTTTGCCCAGCTCTGAAATTTGTTAGTGAATTTCTGCAGACGTCGGTTTGCTGTTGCAGAGGGGGCGCTGAAGCAAATGGCGGTAGTGTCATCAGCATAGGTCGCCAATATACTGCTATTGATAGGGGGCATCGGCATATCGCTTGTAAAAATGTTGTAGAGTGTAGGGCTCAAAGCGCTACCTTGCGGGACTCCGGCTCTGATCGGTCTGAAGGAGGAAAGACAACCATTTATTTATATCTCCCAAATATCTCCCCGAAAGCCACGACTTAATCAGCCTAAAGTGCGGTACAGACGTCACTCGCTTAAGCTTGAACAGCAGTCCGTCATGCCAGACCCTGTCAAATGCCTGCTGAATATCAAAGAAGACAGCTGCGCCATACTGTTTCTCGTCAAAACACTCCAAAATCCTATCAACCACTCTATGAAGCTGCTCCGTCGTTCCGTGATGAGGCCGAAAGCCAAATTGATGGTCAGGAATAGCTTCAGTATCTTCAAGTTCAACGCGTAATCTGGCGAGGATAATGCGCTCAAAGACTTTGCCGAAGGTAGGCAGTAGGCTAATCGGCCTATACGATTCCGGGGAGTCGACTGGTTTGCCTGGCTTGAGAATCATTGCAACTAAGGCCTTCTTCCAGACCTCCGGAAAGTAACCCATCTTTAGGCAGGCATTGAAAATCTTAAGCAAGAAACTAGTACCGCATACCGGAAGAGATTTGACAAAACGTCCACAAATGCCGTCCAGACCAGGGACCTTCCTTGGCTTCAGTGCCTTTATCTCCCTTTCAAGCTCAATCATGGAAATGCTTGATGGTTCGTCATGATGATCCAATTCCCTCTGGAGGTCGTCAATGATGGAAGCCACACTGTCTACTGGCGCCAGACAAAACGGAAAGAACCGATTTTCCAATTCATCAGCAAAAAGCTCGGATTTCTCGAGATCAGAACGACACCAACCGTGATCACTGTGTATCGAGTGGTTAGCAGCTGGTTGTCGCTTAATATTGCGACTGAGACGCCAAAGATTGTACTCGTGTGGGGAATTAGGATCTGCTTGCTCCAGTATGTCGTCAAAATAGACTGCGCGAGCAGCATTCAAGGCCAGCCTAAGTGACGCCGCAAGTCTCTTCCATTCCCTATTATCTGCGGGGTTCCCAATCCGAACCCATCGCCGTCGGATCCTTCTCTTCTCTCTTAAAAGTGCCCGAATCTTATCATTCACTGGAATGACGAGCCCTGAGGCCCGCGGGGAGCAAGCTCGACCCGAGGCCTGCAGAGCCGCCTCATTAATGATTGTCGCAAGTGTATCCACAACCGCGTCAACATCGTTATGAGTAGATAAGGGAGCATCCAAATTAATATGGTTGTCAACATATTGTCTAAAACGGCGAATATCGGAGCCCCCAGACAGAAGAGGTCTTCTGACATTCCTCAGAAAGGCTCCCGGGGCCATTGTGATGAGTAGAGGAAAGTGGTCAGAACTCAGCTTACAGCAACTCACAATGTCAATAGTTGAGGAAGGTATTCCACCAAAAATACCAAAATCCAACGCATTAGGCCTCCGCAATCTATCGTATGGGAAGTAGGTGGCCGAGCCTGTTGCACAGATATTCCATGAGGAGGACATAATAGAGTCCCTGATCATACGTCCACGTGGACATGACCGATGACAGCCCCATAATTGATGTTTCGCATTCCAATCACCAGCGATTAAGAACCGAGGACCAAGGGATGAAATGATTCGGTTAAACTCAGCTGTTGTCAGTGAATCCGGGGTAAGGGCAGGACGAAGGTACGCTGCAGCGACAATAAAATCGCCTGATACGCTCTTTAATTTTAACGCCAACTACTTGGCCATAATTGAAACGGTGGAAGATCACAGGGTGATGGGAGATATGGCTTTTCAAAATAATGACACTTCGCGGTTGGGGGTCAACCGAGACAATCACTGGAGGCTGGGAGATAACGTCAGCGTCAAGGTCCATCATATCGTCTTCAGATTCTTGTTGCAGCAATGAGAAGCGATTACCAGAAGTTGGGGTCGAAGGACGTGGTAGAACATTGCGCTTAATGGTAGGCGATCTAAGGTGCGGAGATTTAGATGGAGACGGCAGAGGAAGGAAATCCGCCTCTTCTATGGTAATAGCACACTCATTATCAGATGCACACGCATCCATTGATAAGGATGATAAAAATCCCACTCCAGAGGAAGAACATGTCCAGAGACTTGCGTCAGAGTCAGAGAGTTGCTGATGAGCATTTTTGGGGACCTCATTTTTAGGCGAGTTGCACCCACGCTTTTGAGGTACTAACAGAGACTTATTTGGCAACTTGCCTGGGGACCTAGGCTTTTTCAGGGAACCTTCAGCCTTCGATATATCATTCACAGAAGCTCCTAAAGAATGGTCCGAGTCATCACTGGATACATTATCCACATATCGTCTCAGATCAGCATCAAGTCGGCCATTTGACCATCGGAGAGAAGTCCGATTACCTTCAATGCGAGCCTCCGTTACCACTACTTCTACAGACTTGGGCTTCCGGAACTCCTTAAGATTTTTCTTGGTAGGCATTAAATAGGATACGCCCAAGCGGGGCAACCAAGGAGTGAACGGCCGGGCGATAACCTCTGCAAGTAGGCTGCGAAGGTAAAAATTTGGACAAAAGAACAAGACTCTGAAATAGAGATTCGAATTCAAGAAAAGAGAAAGATTGATGGCAACTAGAGAAAAAACAGAATTTGCTTTTCCGAACACACGACAATAAAAGCTTAATTTCCACTTTTTATTTTTCCGAAAAAAAAAAAAAAAATTGAGAAATTCAAACTCAAACTCTCTTTTATTTGTAACTTTTAAAATAAAAATTAAAAATAAAAGTTGTTTTTAAATTTTTATTATAAAAATTCAATTGGAATACCTTTTGATGTGAAGAGCCCATTTTATTAATCGGCATATATATTTGATCTACACCTCATTACCTTTCTAATGATAAGTTATATTATAAGTGTGAACAGATGTACATACTATATACATATGTATGTACATGTGCACCTGCTTCTCAAACAAACTACATAGACTACCTCTGCCAGACTCAAAGAGAGCTGGAGAGAATGCATTGTAGATAAATAAAAGGACGAAATTAAGAATAGAAACAAGCGCAAATCTATTTTTATACTCTGTTCCCGAAGGTCGATCTTGACACTTTATAAATTGACGATATACACCAACATGTGTACCAAGTTTGGTTGCTCTAGCTTCAAGGGTGTGGAAAAAAAATTGGATTCATACGGACAAACGGACATTTCGCAAAACCAATATACTATTTTCCCTTCGGGAACATAGTATAATTAAAAATAAAAGATACTTTTTAATTTTTTTTTTTATAAAAATCAGCAAATAATTCTTATTTCATAATTTAAAAAAAAAAACTTATAATCCCTGATAAAAAGATATTACGTTACACTTACCACAATTAAGATTTAATAAATTTACCCGACCCCAGTCTTGAAAACTGTCAAGATCAGTTTGAAACCTTTGACCAGGTAAAAAATCAGTAGATGACAGACACAATTTAACATCATCAGCATACATCAGCACCCGAGAGTGACTTATGACAGAAGGAAGGTCATTTATGAACAACGTAAAAAATAAGGGGCCAAGATGACTTCCTTGTGGTACTCCGGAAGTAACTTGAACAGACTTAGAGATTAAGTCTTTGAAATAAACTTTTTGGTTCCTAAGAGTTAAGTAGTAAGAGATCCAAAGAATTAAGTTATTTGGAAATCCTAGAAGATGTGAAGTAAACGAGAATGATTAACAGAGTCAAAAGCCTTACTGAAATCAGTGTAAATAACATCTGTCTGCATTTTAGATTGAAATTCATTAATGACAAAAGAAGTTAATTCCAATACGTTAATGGTAGTAGATCTATATATCACAAAGCCATGTTGGCATGGTGAAATTATAGATCTACATAAATGGTGAAGTTGAGAAGTTATTAATTTCTCATCCATTTTAGAAATAGCAGACAGCTTGGAAATACCTCTTCAGCTCTCAACATTATACATGTTTCCTTTTTTTATAGAGAGGAACAATAAATGATTCTTTCCGAATATTAGAGAAAGAGCACAACTCCACGGACAGTTTAAAAAGAATAAATAATGGCTCTAAAATACCTTCAGCACAGTACCTTAGCACACAGCTTGGCACTCCATCAGGTTCCGTTGAGAATACGGGCCTAATGACCTTTAAATCACGTAAAAGCGAACTTTCAGTTATTAAAGGTCAAAAAATGTAATGAGAGTTATTTACATGATAAGGATAAGGTGAAACCTTTTGATAAGTCGTTTGAAAAAACTCTGCAAAAACATGGGCAATAGCCTGATCAGAGTCAGCTGTCGTTTTTTTTTTTTTTTTTTTCAAAAAATACAGTTGATGGAAGTGTTGATAACCTACGCTATGAATTAACAAAGTTATAAAACCTTTAAGGATCCCGCTGAAACTGTAACCTACAGCTTCTAAGGTAGTTATTATAGCAATGTATATTAAGTACAGAGAAGCTAGATCGGGCAATCGAACAGCGAGAGATATCCAAGAAAGAGCCAGATTCCTTGAACTTCTTGTACAATCTCGACTTTATATTTTATATAAATATATATATTTATATTTAGCTGAGCGAGTTTAGTAAAATCGGTTTTCCGAAATTGATGAACTCGTTCTGCAGGTTTGCTACATGAACTTAGCACCCTGGCAGGTAAGTTAATCAATACCTCCAAAGTTGGGCCATAAGGATGTTCAGGAAAGGATATAGGGTCAGTACGGGAGACAGGTAATAAGGAGGGATCCAAGACTAAAATAAGTCAAGCATTTTATGTTAAGAATTTGGGATACCATTGATTTGATACAATGACATACCAAACAAATTGTCAATAAAATCATGCTGAGATGTGGAAGTCAACACGCTGGAGTTAAAATCATTTGGCATTTGAAGCCAATTCCAATACTAAGAATCCAAACTGAAGCTTTCCACAAATATTCCACCCGTTGTATTGCCCGCAAAGTACCGAGGATTTTTTATTAATATTTAGAAATTAGTACAAAGCCATTCGTATGAAAAACGAAAATGCTGAATTCCGAACTTTACCCTTGGACATGGAAATTTTAAAACCTGTAGCACCTGTGTCGAATTATTTAATCTGAATGGCTTTGAAAATTAGTTTCAAAATAATTGGATGATAAACAAAAAAGTTGTAAAATGAGTTTGAAGTCAATCGACGAAAATCAAAAAAAAATTGCATACAACAGTTTTCTGGGAATTTTACGACCTTGTGGGTAGATTTTCCAAAATCTTAGGCCACCGTGACTTTTATGTTTTTGAGTAGAACCTTGAAAATGAGTTTGAAGTCAATCGCATTAAAATTAAAAATGTCGATTACCAAAATTTTCCGCTGATTTTCCGACCATGGGGCTGAATTTCCCAAAATCGCTGATACACGTGTCGAATTATTTTACGTGAAGAGCATTGAAGATGAATTTGAAGGTGATCGGACTAAAATTAGACTTGAGACCCCTTTTTCCGCCCATGGTTGTGGACTTTCCAAAATCGATGAAATATGTGTCAAGTGAATTTTTGTGTAGATCTCTAAAAATGAGTTTGAAGCTGATTGAATGTCAAACAAAAAAAGTTTTATACAAGAGTTTTCCGCGACTTCCCACGCTTGTGGGTGGAATTTTCCAAAATCCCGTCATAGTGTGCACTTTCATCATAGATGGAACCTTTTGTGAAAATTTCAGCATCCTAACTCTTACGGTTTGGACTGTGCGATGATATTCAACCAACAAACAGGACAAATTCATTTATATGTATATATAGATTAACGGAAAAGGTAAGAGGGGGCGCTAATCTGATGACGTGCAGTGTATGTACAGAGGCACACAAAAGTATTGGCACACCAAGCATTTTTACACTTGGGGCTAATTAGCGCCGATATGGCTAACATATTTATATGCCACACATTTTTCCTGTATAAGCCAACTTATTTACTACCAAAATCAAAAAAAAAAATATTTTTGAAATTATGCTTAATTTATTTATTTATTTATTTTTTTTTTTCAAAATCAAGAAAGGTCACTTTTTCAGCGCACAAAAGTATTGGCACACTTAACTTATTAACTATAAAATACTTTAAAATATATCAATTTAATATTTGGTTAGTAAGCCTTTTTGTTTAATTACGGCTTCTAAGCGTCTTGGCATGGAAGAGACTAATTTTTTGGTTGTCTCCATTCCAATATTCTGCCATTCTTCAAGTAACGCTGTTTTTAGCTCAGTTTGTGTAGCAATTGGCCGTTTTTTTACTCTTCTATCGAGCTCATCCCACAGATGCTCAATTGGATTGAGGTCTGGTGATTGCAGGGGGTGTGGCAATACGTGTGCCACATTATAGGCTAGCCACATTTTTACGTCGTAGGCCGTATGCTTCGGATCGTTGTCCTGCTGAAAAGTGAAATTTTCTGGGAGTTTAACTTTTCAGCACTTTTTTTGAGATTTTCCTTAAGGATATCCATATAAACTGTTTTTTTTCATTATCCCTTCTATGAACACAAGCTCGCCCACGCCTGCAACCTGCAGTTGCTTTGGAACTCCTTGGCAAACTCTAAGCGCTTCTTTTGGTTTATTGGAGTGATATAGGGTTAACGTCTAGCTACACACGCATTGTAGTCAGCTTCGTGCAGCACTCTTCTGATAGTCATCGGGTGCACATCCCTTCCAAACTCTTCTTTAACCTCAGCAGCAATCTGTGTCGATGTCCTTTTATACTTTTTGGACTATTTTAAAGTTTACCCGGTTGGTTAAAACGGCTTCTAGTCATCATGTCTGCTATCTCAGCATATGAACTGCCTTCATTATGCATATAAAGAATAATTCTTCTTTCTGCCTCGGTTGTTTCTTTTTGTTTTGATGACATTATTGTCAAAAATCAACCAAATATTAAAAATTTCAATCCCAAATTGCAAAATTCTGCGAAGAGTGCATTTATAACGAATAACGGTACATGGCCACATATGTTTTTGAAAAAGGGTTGCCAGATTTGTTATATTTTTAAGCATTTTATAGTTAATAAGTTAAGTGTGCCAATACTTTTGTGCGCTGAAAAAGTGACTGCTTGATTTAAAAAAAAATTAATAAATAAATTAAGCATAATTTCAAAAATATTTTTTTGGATTTTGGTAGTAAATAAGTTGGCTTGTACAGGAAAAATGTGTGGCATATAAATATGTTAGCCATATCGGCGCTAATTAGCCCCAAGTGTAAAAATGCTTGCTGTGCCAATACTTTTGTGTGCCTCTGTACATATGTAAATAAGATATAAATTTTATGAGTACATGGTGTAAAAATCAATAAACACACACCAATGCTACCAGCAATTGTTGGCAAGTCAACAAGGTAAGTGATTTTTTATGTCTATTTTTTCTATAAATTTCGTATGTACATATGAACAGAAGCGGTCCCATTGATGTCTACTACTCACTAGGGCACAATTTGTCGACACTCACTTTTTTATAAACTTTGCATCATCGTTTGTTTGCATTGTTTTTCCTTTTGAAGAAACTTTGATATGTTTTAGGTATGAAGCTGAATCCTTTGTTGTGATAACCCCGTTTGTAGTCAATAAAACTGCATCGTCGAGTTCTGCGTTGGTTTGTGGTATGTTCGTTTTTGTTAGAATCCTATGCTGAGGTCTTTTCTGGGATACCGTAGAATTTCGTATGTCGCCAGTAATTGCATTTATTATATAATAAATATAATGAATAACGACTAAAAGCACCACAATGCCCGAAGTTACTTGAGAAAATAAGAAAACAAATTGCATGCGTCTTGTACAGCAGTCAAAAATCGATCTAGTATCGATGTTTCGATTGTATTATATATTTTTTGGAGGTGTGCCGCGTTGCGGGTATTCCAAAAATCGATGTTAGACAAGCGATAGATTTTACCGAATAATGTATCCGTTGGTTAAATCGTAATCGAAATCAACCCTCAAAAATTGTATATAACAAAAGTAAGAATATATGTTAAATATTGTAACATATAAACTTATATGGCACGTTTCTACCATAAAAATCTTTGATTTGCTATAACGTGTGAGCAGGTATCTCAATCAGTGTTGCCAACTGTTGTCTACAAAAACCGGACAGACAGACTAGAAAAAAACGACAAAAAAAGGATGAAAAAATTGAAGAAGGGACAAAAAATAGGACAAATTGTGCATATGACTCGTTTGTACCTATCATTCTTGTGTTAAAATAAAGGAAACTTGAGTTAAATGCGTATGAAATGAAATAGTTGTACGAATATAGATATTGATTGACAGAATTGCATTTAACGTCTTCATTTGCAGACGGTTTCTGAGTTTAGTTTTTACTAAATTTACTGGGCTGAATACCCGCTCAACCTCAGCATTTGACCATGGCAATGTCAACAACATTAAGGCAAATGTTGCCAATTCAGAAAATGGATTTTGTCTTTGTAATTTTTGACTTCGGCTGAAAACTGAACGGTTTAGTCATGCCAATTTGTCAGCTTTATATTGATGAACTGAGTCAATACTTTTTCAATATCATTGCAGTTTATTTTAAAAAGCTCTAAAATTGAAATTATTGGCCACTATGTTATAATTTGATCATATTTACACAAATTCAAGGAAAATAAAAAAAATGGATGAAAATTGTTATTGATGAATAAAACCGGACAACTTTCCTGATAGGGGACGTTTAGTATTATTTCCGGCTGCCGTAGATTTAAAAGGACAAATCTATCCGGAAAAAGGCTAAATTGGCAACAGTGATCTCAATCACAAAGTTTATGTGGCAGTCTCCCATACCGTACTTACACGCTATGGTAACTGCCGACTGTCCCATATGTGGCAAAATGCCATATCGTGTGAACGCACCTTAAGAATTGGCCGTAGATTATGAATATAGTGTACCATGTTTTGTGAACAATATCGACGCACCCTAATGTACATACATGCTAAGAGATCCGTGTTGTAATATGTTGATATTATTTGTACCTTTTTTTTAATATGAACCAACTTATGATATCCTATTTTATTTATGACCGATTACGACCGATAGACGCTGCTTGAATAATTAAGTCTAGCTTGTCTGCAGCTATTATAAATGCTTTGTAAATGCATGTTAATATATCCGTTGGCTTTTTAAATTCTTTAATTTGTTTGCCAACTCGTCAATATTGGTGTTCTTCTCATTAACTGGCTTTCCTTATTTCTTAAAATTTTATTTGGAACTTAAATTCAGCGTCCGCGTCAATTTTCGGTATCGATAACGAAAACGAGTGATTTTGTACAGCACTTCTGAAATAGTATCGAAGCAGTGTCTGCTTCTGTCGTGAGTAGCAACTGTGTATTCCTTTTGGGCAGAACTATCGGAGCAGTATATTTGCCGATGGTTCCCGAATAAGCTAAGCACGGTATAAAGGCGGATATGCACGCTATGTGGTAAAGTTTCTTATGGTTAAAACGTGCCAAATAAGTTTATATGTAAAAATATATATACGTTTTCCAAATTTCTTCGGTTGATTTCGATAACGATAATCCATATATATGGCAAGGTGCCATATCGTATGAGTCCGTCCATAGAGCTAAATAAAAATTACCGATTCTGCAAATGATTTTGAATCATCGTCTGGATGCGGACTATGCCACACATATCTTCGCTACTTTAAAATATCTATGAAAAACCTGTGACATCGCCCATCCCTACTATCCAATAAATGTAAATACATACAGACACAAAAATTGATGTGGATGTTATAATTGCCAGAAAATTAAAAAAAAAAAAAGAAACCAAAAACAAGACAAAGCAAGGCGTGGACAGTAAGGAACGGACCATAAATGGGCAACTTTGTAAGCAGACAAAATGCAGCCGTTGAGGAAGCAGACCACACCACTAATCATGCTTATAAGTATCCGCCACGCATAGGCAACTTCTTTGGCACACACTTTATAATGGGCGGTGAGCGATTTGACACACCCCAGCCCGAATCATATTTGTTTGGCGAGAATGCGGACTTAAATTTCCTGGGCAATCGACCCACAGCGTTTCCTTATCCACCACCGCAGGCCAATGAGCCAACCAAAACGCTGAAAAGTCTAGTCAACATACGCAAGGAATCTGTGCGCTTTGTACGCGTACCAAATGAGAAGAGGCCAAGCTGTGCCGATACTAACGTCAAAATTTTGCAAGAGAATGAAATGAAAATTGTGAAGGATGCTGCACTCCTTGCTGATATAGGCCAGGTTGATAGTAATGTTCTCTGTAACTTGTCTGGGGGCGGTGGTGATACAGAGACGCGACCACGTAGCTATTGTTACAACATTGAGTTTACCTTCGATTCAGATACAAAGTGCGCCATTACCGTGTTCTACTTTTGCACGGAAGACGTGAGTCCCATCGGCGTCACACTAACGCCGCGCGAAGGGTTAAACCTCACTTCAGACACTTATCACTATGAGAAAGGCATCAATCAGTTTTTTTCTCAGCCCAGCCACATATTCAATCCAAAGCTTATACCCGAGGATGATCTCGTATACAATGCTAGTCGTGAACAGTACCCCGTGGCCATACATTGTGTCGTCGAGGAGGGCAACGAGGAGTCTCGTCAGTCTCATACAACAATTTGCGTGATTGATCACCATCCAGAGACATGCAGTTATGTGCTGCGTGCGCTCAAGCAGAAAATATTTGTGGACGGTCTGTGCTACTTGCTGCAGGAGATTTATGGCATTGAAAACAAGGCGGTCAAGTCTTCTTTGGATGAAGAGATCGATGACCATGGTAGTGAGTGTGTTATCTGTATGAGTGAGACCCGCGATACACTCATTCTGCCCTGTCGCCATCTGTGTCTATGCAACTCGTGCGCTGATTCACTGCGCTACCAGGCCAACAATTGCCCCATCTGCCGAGCTCCGTTTCGTGCTCTGTTACAAATAAGAGCCGTACAAAAAGGCATCAGTACACACATGCTTCCTCAGAATACGCCAAGTTCGGTGGCTAGCGAGCCAACTCCCATCGATGTACCGCCTGGATATACACCCGTTTCACTTATTGAGGCCCTCAACGGACCGCCACAGTATGTGGCGCGCGCCAGGTATTTATAAAAGAATTAATTATCTTCTGAATGCAGAATATTAAATATTTATCTTGCCATGCATGTTAATTAAATTTTTCTCTTGGTGGGTGTAAGCAGTACGCTTTACTTAACCAAAACTATGCTAATAAAATAAGATTGCAAGTACACTCGTTTAAGAGAGGATCTAAAAATTTCCAGGTTATGTATGCATCGGCCCACAATTGCGAAATCTGGCCGGTCGTGCTTGCGAAAGCTACCGAAGTACATTTTAGAACATAGGCGCTTGACAGATTCTGTTCTTTGCACACACACATGTACATATGGGCAAATCCCAGAAACAGTCCACCAGCGAACAATTTTTGAAGTTAGCCTTTTGTTATTTTTTTTTGTGTGGAACATTAGAGTCGGTATCCAATTTTAAAAATGTATAAAAGAAAATCATTTTGAACACTTCGAACATTAAAAAAAAAACATTTTGATCTTTTCCAATATTTTGAATTCAAAAATTTTTACCTAACCCAACCCAATTACAAAAAATTTTTGATGCAGATCTGTCAGGAATCTTAACATTAGTCTGTATGCCAAATTTTGTAACTATAGCTTGATTTTTACATATATGCATAATGTATAACCATATTTTATTTCTCAACTTCATTTAAATTTCATAAAATTTTCATAAAATAAAAAGGTTACTAAATTTGACAGATGAAATGATATTCTACCAAAAAAATAATGTTTTGTTAATATAAAAATAATTTTGGTATATTTATCTGCTACTGGAAAAAATGTTGCGTGCGCTACGTAGCGTGCGACACTATGGGTCCGAGGCATTTGCTAAAAAACCGTAAACTTTTTTGACTCCAAATAAGTTATTTCTGCATTCTATTATTCTCAGCTTTCTTTTAGATATTGGGTTGTCTGTGCTTTATTATGCATAATTCGCTACAAATCACAACTATGATTGAAAATTTCAATGTAACTTCCATTTTGTGTAGCGTGCGCTACAGCACTTTCTGAACAATTATTTCACAAAAAGTAACGATAACGAAAATTTACTTTATGCCATTCGAAAGTACTCTTAAATCCCTCTAAGCACTATACAAAAGTGGACGGTATATCTTTCAAAATCCCAAAAAAATGTTACATATTTATCAACAAAAACGTACGAATGTAACGTGCGACACGCAGGATTTGCCCATATGTAGTATGTCAATCATTTCCTTTTACTTTAGTTCCACTAGTGCGGCCCTTTCCATTATCATGATATAAAATAAATTGTCAATAAAATCGTGCTGAGATGTGGAAGTCAACACGCTGGAGTCAGGACTTGAATTTCAGGTAGTTCCGGCAATATTAAAGTCGCCAAGAACTACAAGAAAGTCACGATCAGAAACTATTGAAGAGACAGATTGTATGGCAGAGGCATGCAAATAATATAAGGAAATATCAGAAGAAGGCGCAATATAGGAACAAGTGATAAAAAAAGCCAACACCGGAGATACACAATTTTACAGCAACAAAATCAATAACTACAGAGCTATCGGTAATTACTATCTCCAAAGATAAATCAACAGCAATTAGAACACCACCACCACGACGAGTGGTGCGATCTTTTCTATATATAGAGAACATATTAAAAAGAATTTTAGAATTAGGAATGTCGGGCCCTAGCCATGTTTCCGAAAAGGCAACGACATGGAAAGGAAAAGTTAGGCTATTTAGATAAAGACTAGTAAGTTTACTACAAAGACCTCTTACTTTCTGATAGCCAAGTGAGAGGGAGGATGTTAGTCAGATACTACAAGAGGTGGATTAGAACTACCACCGGAAGTAGGAAGTAAAATCGAAGGCTGATTTTTCTTTTTTACCAAATATTTCTTAACAACTAAGTGGTCGTGCCAGAATTCTTTACAACAAATATTGTTGAAATATTCTGCCGGAAGACTTATCTTAAATGACGATATTTCCCGAGAATAAGTCAATTTGATCTTTAAACACCGTAATGTGGGCTTTAGATTTGGCCTGTATAAAGGCCTTCACATCATCAGATGTTGTATCAGGAGCAAGCCTAGAAACAAAGGTTTGTTTCCGTGGTGGAATACCTATGAGGGTCTTCTTAGTAGCCAACGCAGTTGCATCCAATGGAGCCACAGCATTGGTTACTAGACCAGTTGATTCGATTGGTATATTATCACTAGAGTGTTGATCTGGATCAACGGTGTTAATAGTCAGCCAATTAGAATGCTTTTTGGGGTCAAAAGGAACAACATCCATGGGTACAATGCTATTCTCGTCACTTCTGATTATAGAATTATGAGGAGAGGGGGACGATAAATTTATCAATTTTAACTGTATTAGTTGCGGATGTAGTGGAAGCATGTGTAGGAAGCTGCAGTTCATTGGGGCCAATAGACAGCCTAAAATTGGCCTTCCGTTTTGGAGACTCATTGAAGAGTTTCATACTTTTACATTCGTTCTCCAAGTCGGAAAAACCAAACAGTTTTTTAAACCGTCCGAATATGTCACCAAAGCCTTTCTTAGTCTTTCTCATGAAACCCATGATGTCCCTTTCAACATCTCTACAGGATACACATGTCCACTTGAGGCCAGATTTTGACTCAAACTGGTCCACAATTCTGCCGTTAAGGCCATCACATTTTTCGTGTAACACATTATCACACAGCCAGCAGCAAACAAAGCCCATCTTAGAGTTTGCTCTAACCTGGCAATTTTTAGTATAGCAGATAAACATTTTATATTAAAAGAAAAATTTAAAGAGATGAAAAATTAAATAAAAAGAAACCACCACTTCCGTGGTGGAACACCTACAAGGATCGTATTACCAACCATAGCATGAGCATCCAATGGAGCCATGCTAATGGTTGATTGACCAGATAATTCGAGTGATTGACTGACATTATTGGCATTAGGTTGTTGACCTGCATCAACAGTGCTAACAATCACCGGATCAGGCACCTCTTCGGGGCCAGAAGGAACCACATCCATGGGTAAGATGTTGTTCTCGTATTTTCTGTTCGAAATACGGGATGAAGGGGATGATAAATGAATAAACTCTAACTGTTTAGGAGCGGATGTAGTGGGTAAGTGAGTAGGGAGCGAAAGTTCATTAGGGCCAATGGACAGTTTAAGATTAACATTTTTCCGTTTGGGAGACTCATTTAAAAGTTTCATACTCTTAAACTCGTTTTCCAAATCGTAAAAACCTTCGAATAGCTTTTAAACCGAGCGAATATGCCTCAAAAGCCTCTCTTAGTATATCTCATTAATGCTATAATATATTTTTCAACAATCACAAGACCACTTTGAACCACATTTGGACTCAATCTGGTCGATTATTCTGCTGTTAAAGCCAGAACACACAGCAAACAAAACACATTTTGAGGTTTAAAAGAAAAGGAAATAAACGGAAAAAAGAAAATGTGAACAAGAAAGGACGGCTGTCTTCGGAGTGCCGAAGCCTTATACCCTAGCAGGAATTTTTATACAAAACTTCATTTCTGTCTAATTGCTCCTGTTTAGAGGGAACACTATTTTGTGAAACCCTTTCTGCCAATTAGTTAATAGTGTTATTAATTTTCGAAATAATTAAGCGAGTTGAGTTGAGTTTTGTTGCGATGCGTGCACGCGTGTCTTTTCAGTGAGTATCAGCGAAAGACTGACTTGCGCCAAAAGCTTAATGTTGACAAGAGCGCATTTACAGAGTGCAGCTCTTATACTGATTGCATATGCAAATTAAAGCTTGACCGTAACAATGGGCATGATTAACAAATTAATGTAATTAAATGAACGTAAACATATTTCACTAGTTCTGCTCCCGACATGCTCCCCCCGTTGGAAGAGGTATCCTTTCAACCGAAGTGGTATCGACGGGCAGAAACAGTGCGAATGATAGCAACATGAACTGTTTCATCTTATCCAGGGATTGTATATTCAATTCTCTCCATGCGCCATTGAAGTGGAGGAAGGTTGTCTTCTTTAAGGCCGACGATGCTGTTCGACTCCACATTTTGCCAAGATTTGCACAATTTGCCACGTTCTTGCAAGAGCGAGAGATAGTTCGAGCTCCACTTTCGCCAAAAAACTTGCTGCATCTGGCAAACGCGTTGCCAACGACTAAGACGATTGATGTCAAGGTGTGTATCGTCCGGCTTATCAAACGTTGCGTAGGTTGACCCAATTAGGAAGTGGCCCGGAGTCAAGACATCCAGGTCGCTGGGATTCTCTGTAATGGGATAAAGTGGTCGTGAGTTTAACATTGCAGAGATTTCACACACTAGAGTGTGAAGTTCATGAAACGTAAGAATTGTTTTCCCAACAACGCGATAGAAGTGAAATTTGGCCGATTTCACCGCTGCCTCCCATAAACCGCCAAAGTGAGGAGAGCGCGGTGGAATGAAGTGCCATTTTATTTCGATTGAGCATCAGGCGTTAGTAATGTCATTGGCTTGAGGGTTGCTGAGAAAAAGCTGTCGCAGTTCTTTGAGCTCGTTTCTCGCACCAACAAAGTTCGTTGCATTATCTGACCAAATGGCGTTTGGTTTGCTTCTCTTCAATGCAGCAATAAACGAAGATGTGGAGAGGTCTTCAACAATTTCTAGATGTCTAAATGTTCTAGATGCCTTGGTAGCGAAACAAATAAGAGCCGAAATGTAGCATTTTGTGATGGCCTGTTTCTCACTTCCGATTTGCAAAAGAAGGGGCCGGAGAAGTCAATTCCTGTGGTGAAAAAAGGGCGATTCGGCTGCACACGATCAGCTGGCAATGGAGCAATGCACTTGCTGATGAGAATCAGAATCTTTGTCGCAAGGCTGCGAGAAGGCTTTGTGGACCAGCGTGCAAAAACTTCACGTGATAAAAATTGATAATCGCAGTGGTTACAGAATGTCGTTTTGGTAACAGCATTGGGTGTCTAGCATCGAAGTCTAACAGCGAGTTCTGCAAGCGTCCACCAACTCGCATCAATCCAGATTCATCAATAAGCGGATTCAGCGAGATCCACTTTTTGATGAGAGTTGCTTCTTCGAACGCAGGGCTTTGACTTCGTCAGCGAAATGAACCAATTGTATGGCTTTAACAAGCAAATGTGTGCCATTCCTGATTGAGCGTGCCTGATCTTTGTGCTTGAGTTGTAAAAAGCGGTGAATGTAAGCAAAGACACGCTGCAGCTTGCCAAACGAATTTTGGTTTTTGCAGCTGAATGAGATGTCCAGCTGATTGACCAAAACCAATGCTCGACGTCGGCGTTAAGGTAGCTCTGTCAACGGTGGTACGCGTGCTGGCCAGTCAGAGGTTCTTGAGCATAGGAAGGCAGGTCCCTCGGACCACAGACTCGATCCAAGCAACTCGAGTGCTGTGCATCCACGAGAGAGTATATCTGCGGGATTCATCTGGGAGGGTACGGGCCTCCACGTCATTCCTTTGGTGCGTTCCTGTATTTGAGCTATTCTGTTGGAAACAAATACATTGAAGCTAGATGGAGCTTCGCATATCCAGGAGAGAGCTATGATTGAATCCGACCAACAATGGAAGCTACAATGAAATGACACCATTTCAGTGACGTTAGAAATGAGTTCAGCCAACAATTGCGCTGCAGCCAGCTCCAATTTGGGAATTGTGAGTGTTTTGAGAGGAGAAACCCTTGATTTAGAGCAAAGAAGGTGCGCTGCAAATTTTCCTTGTAGTTCCGAACGAACATATATGCAGGCACCGTAAGCAGACATGCTAGCATCGCAAAAGCCATGTATCTCCCATGCGGCATGTGGCACCATAACAAAGCGAGGAAATTTGAGGCAACGGACAGCTGCAAATTGCGAGTTGTGCCCCACCCAATGCAGGGCTAGAGGCAAGCTTTCGTCCCAATCAAGCTTAGTTTTCCACAACTCCTGCAGGATTATTTTCAGCTTCGTGATGATTGGTGATATTATTCCGAGGGGATCGTAAAATTTCGCGATAGTCGATAAGATCTTTTGGTTGCCGATTTCTCAGGCAAACTTTCTGAAAAATGGAAGCTCAAGTTGTCAGAACTTGGATCCCAAACCAAGCCCAAAGTCTTTGCAACGTCAGTTCCATCGTGAAACTTCAGCAGCTTTTCTCGTTCATCTTCAGACTCGCCTTGCAACACAGCTGGTTCGTTAGAGTACCACTTGCGAATTGGAAAGTGACCTCTTTGCAACAGCTCCTTTACTTGCATTCGAATTTCCTTGACTTCTTCGACAGAATCTCCGCCAGATATCAAGTCGTCAACATAAAAATCTCGGGGAATGATCTTCGCTGCAAGTGGCAGATCGGCTTCCTCATCATATGCCAGATGTTGCATGTCGTATGGCCAAAAAAGCGGCCGGTTTTGTTCCGTACGTAACCGTGTCCAGAGTGTACACCTTCACTTCTTCAACAGAATTATCTCGCCACAAGATGCACTGAAGATATTCATCAGGATGTGATACGCGTACGCAACGGCACATTTTACAAATGTCGCGGTTCGAAAAAATCTAAATCGATGAATTGTTGAGAATATTTTAGGTTGTATAGAAGGTCCAGCAAGAAGAACATAATTTAAAGAAAGGCCGGAGGTAGATTTCGCCGAGCCATCAAAGACGACACGCAATTTTGTTGTTGTGCTATCCATTTTTCGCACGCAGTGATGTGGCAGATAATACTGAGGTAGAATAGACTGTTTGTTGCCCAAAGACATGTGTCTCAGATCAAGGTATTCCCTGAGAAGGGCTGAATATTCTGATTTTGGAACAGAATCCTTTGCAAAGTGCCTTAAGCCGATGCAAAGCACGCTCGTAAGATTCTCTAAGGGAATCGAAGCTAGTTTTGGTTGGCAAACGAACTAAGTACTGTCCGGAACTAAGTCGAGTAAATCCCTTTTGAAACAGCTGCTCGCAAAGCAAGTCGTCATCTGATGCAGAAGTTGCGGAGCCGCAGCACTGTTCTATTTCGCAAAATCGCTTGACGATATCAGACAATGCGTTGCTCTCCGACTTGATTCTACACGAGATAAAGCCAAGATCCAGCCGAGTTGTGTTTTTTTTTGCAAAAATGGAAGATTATCAGCTAATTTAATCTGACCGACACAAAGAAGGCCGTAGAATAGACCAGCACCAATGAGCACATCAATTCCTTGGCTTTTGTAGAAAAGTGGATCTGCGAGGTGAATATTCCATTCTGCAGACTTGATATCAATGTGTGGATGATACCCTGTAAGAGTGTTTGTTATTGCAGCCGTGAACCAAGTTTCATATTATTAAAATGCCAGAGCGATGAGACTTAAGTTGAAGTAAATTTGCGAAACGAGATGTGACCAAATTAAATTGAGCCGCAGAATCAAGTATGGCTCGACAACAGACAAGTGCACCAGATCAATTTTTTTATGTAAACAACGGCGGTGGCTAGCAACACGTATTCGGTCTGATTTTGGACCTGATTTTAAGCGGATCTGCAGGTGAAGCCGTTGAGACAAGTGCCGAAGTTAACTGATGTTGCAAATCAAGTGGAGGCTGCGCAACAATATGACCTTAATTTGAGTCCATATGCAACAAGGAGTGGTGCTTTGAGTGACAATGCCTGCATTGCCCAGACTTGCACTGTTGAAGACTGTGTCCATTGCGCAGGCAATTCAAACAAAGGCCTAGCCGTTTCGCTTCCTTGTAACGAAGATTTGGAGTCAAATCCAGGAATCTTGGACATTTAAATATGTAATGATCCTTGGCGATGCGGCTTTACCGAAGCATTTTCAAAATTTTCCATCATTCGGCATCTCTTTTCCAAAAACAAAGCCATATCCTTCCATTTAGGCAGCATTTGTTGGCAGCACTTTTTTCCATTTCTCCTGAGTGGCGTGATCCAATTTTGTAACGACGAGATGGATCAGCATACCATCGGTTATTTCCTGGTCCGACCTAGGTGTAAGATGTAGGGGTGGGAGGTGGTTAGGAACGCATGTGGGAAAGGTGTGTGTGAGACCAAAAACATTTTAATTATCAAGATATCCAACGTAGAGCAAAAAAATGGAACAGAGAACGCTAGTTTTTCGTGAAACCGCTCTATGGAATCAAAATGATCACGCGATCGGCCGCACTACATTGAGAGTGTAAAATGCAGCCTCACCACGTATTGATAAAAATCTGCACACAACTCAAAACACAAATGCAACGAGTTTCACAATTCAATTTCAGTTTGAATCCATGTTTCATGTTCTTTTGGTGTCGGCACTGACATATTTGTACCCTGGATTTAATAAATTGATTCTAATACTATTGCCATGCCGTGTGTTTTTTTGTGTTTTTTTTTTTTTTTGACGCGGGCTATGTTTTGCTTTGTAGTGTAGATAAATGTAGGGAATTTTGCGCATTATATACTATACTACATGGGAAATTATTGTCGTTTATGTAATGATACATGTACAGGGTATTTTGTAGTTCACAATGCACCATGTGCGCGTTCAGTATATACATATAATCTTCCTTGGCACTGTAGCAAAAATTGCAGTTTTTCTGGCATAAGACAAATTTTTGTACGAATATCAATAATTTTTCTTAAATTGTGGTTTTTACTTTCAATAAAATGATGGTGTCTCGGCCATGTTTTGTTTAAGAATTCTAACAAGAATTCGATCGCTAACAAAGAAACACGACCCAAAATATTTAGTGATCTTTCAAGCCACAACAAAAACAAATATCATCTGCTGAGAGCGCATTCAATTTTACACTCTTAATGTTAGAAATCGAGAGCGTGAGCGCGCTAATCACTGCAAAGCGAAAAGCCACCTAAGCAACAGAGAGTGCGCCAAGCGAAAGCCATCTGAAAAGCCACTGCAAAAATTTCATAGTTCATTCATTGGACATTGTGTTACTTAAAATTTCTTTGATGAGAATTTGTTTTAAAGGTGGTCAGACAAGCGCCTTATCAGTAGCGTGGTTACCTCCGCAGTATCCGCTGGTTGTTCGGGACTACTTATTTGCGACTAGAAATTTGCTTGTTCACAGCTAAAAGACTGTTTGCTATCCACAACTTGCGACCCGTCCAGTGGCGTCAGCTAGGTCGCCTTAGTAATTCCTCACAAGCTCTTAAGGATACAGCGGATGTGTGAGTATAACTGTGCGAACATTTGTTGCATCAGGGTGTGCGAATATTTGTTGCATCAGAGTGTGCGGTCTGTAACCCTGTAACCAATTATCGTTTGATTACTTCAATGAAAGATTAACATATAAGATATATATAGTATTATTCAACTTCACAAATATTATACTTAATTATTGATTACAGATTGATTGTTAATATTAACAGATGAAAGTACGCACGCTGCAGAGACCACAACCTGTATTGAACAGAGTTATGTATTATCAGGTCTAATACGTAGCGCGGTTTTGCCTCATCGAAGGCACCGATGCGTCACAATTATTGATGCGTCACAAATATATAAATTTTAATGTGTAACTATTTAGTATTATATATTTCAAAGTTCACATTTCAGATGGTTTTGATACTAATCAATAGTTTATATACTCATAACGAAACTGTGATCACATTAAGACACTTTTCTCTTTTTCGCTGTAAATCACAATGTCTTATATCGATTGCTACGCTATATAGTCTGCAATAGTCTGTAAATTATTAAAAGCTTAACTTATGAAAATATAATGGTCGAATAACTTTATTCGGCATTCAGATTTAATACACTTACAATTTACTAAGTATTTCCTTAAGTCTTATTTTTAAATCTAATCAAAAAATTTTCACCGAAATTTTTCAGCAGAAGCAGCGACCACGACGTTACGGATAGTGTCACGTTAGCCGGCTCAGCGATGACAAGCAGCGACATTAAGGCAACGTCACCGCTCAACTCAAGTAGCCAAAACCGGCCTAAGATAAAGAAAAATGCGTCGACTTGCACCACCACCAATGAGGTGGGCAGCCTTACCAACCCAAATAATGGTGCCTCTACACTGTCCGTAGTGGAAGTAGAAAAAGACCCCAAGTCCACGGCCACGTGCATCTCACCCAAGTCAACGCCTTCGGCTGCGGTTAGTTTCTCGACAGAGAAGCAGGGGTTGCACATTGTAAACGAGCGCCATAGTGGACTAATGTACCAGAAACGCAACGGAAACACTCATGACGACGAGGACAGCGAGAACGAAAAGTTGTCGCCGCTGCTGTCACCAGGTAGCAGAAGCAAGAATACGTTAAGCAAATCCCTTAAGCATGTTATGGTCAATCTCGGCAGCGGCGACGACCTACACACAGAAAGACAAGATATAGATGCAGCAGTCTGTGGTGGCAGTGGTGGTGAAGATGTTGCCTTGAATGAGTCCAGTTGCAAGAAAAGTTCATCGTTAAGGCGTCCCAAACATAGGCCCGAACTTTCCGATGGCAGTGCGGCAGTCATAGAGCCAGGGTCGTCAGCGGGCAACTTGAGTGCCGAAGACTCGGATTACTTCACTCCGGAAGACACGCAAAACACAATGTTTAGTCCGTTATGTCCCTCTGAGAGAGCCAAAGGTGATCCCTTGTGTAGCGGTGCTGGAACCCGCGGTGGTAACAGCGACGTAGACACTGGCATCCCTGTTGTGGTAGGTTATAGCAACACGGCGAAAAAAATGCAGAATCTGCACAAAAAATCCACATCTGCGGGTAACATTGTGGGGCCCGGTGCTGGAACCACTGCCTGCGGTGGTCTTGGTGATTTAAAGATGAATATAGTCAATTCAGTTCCAGGTAAGCAATGCTTCACACATCTGCGATCAGCTATGATTATTATGGGACTATAAATCTCAATGCCTTTGCAGATATGCTGGATAGTCCAGCCAGCGGAAATTCGGCCTCCACGCGCAGCTCCAGTGATAGTTACTCATCCAGTTCATCAACCAAGCAGTTGCTGAGCTCTAATCCATCCACATCGGCTGCAAATATCATTGTGGATGAAAAGACCGCATTACAAAATGCAGTCAACGTTTAAAACAAATCCTTTCAAGAATTCATACAGCATATGTGTGGACCATAGGAGTATTCCATCGTTCTCTTTCGTTTTGCATACATATATATGAATATACATATATGTATGTGTACAATTAATTATTTTATGTTTCGCCTAATACTATTAGAAATGATGTACATTACTTCATATTGGGCTATACATCAGCAAGTAGATTATTGACTTATATTCACAGTATAGAATATTAAATATAAATATATACGATACTCATTATAACATTGCTGTAGGTACATTAATTTAAAAAACGTGTTCTTGACCTATATAAATTAGAATTTGAAATGATTCAAAATGAAAAAATTCATGTGCCTATTCTCAAGTCTTTTTAGGAAATGGCATTCATAATTTTTAAATATTTTACTATGGTAAAACATTTTTGCAAAAAATTTTTTTTCAAAAATATGTATATCTATTTCGAAAGTTGAGTTCAAAATTTGCATTATATCTTGACTATAGTAAGACCGATTTTAGAAAGCAATACCGGAATAGAAAAGACAATTGACTTTAAGCTTACACAACAGATCATGAGTGTTCCATTATTATGCATGCCCAAGCCATACCCTTTTAAAATGCGCTGCAGTTTCCTCATACCAGCAGTACTGAGTCCTGTATCTTGATTAGCTTCTGTGTTTATTAACCGATCGACTTGAAATTCGGACAGTCGACTAAGAGTGACCCATTCATCCAATCCAATCCCAAGGCTATATCTTTAAAATTGTTGCTATAAAACATTTTTATCGAATTGCGGGGAATATCTGACATCCCTAAAAATGATCTGCGCTTACATTTTAAATTTGGTGTCTCTAGCTTTTATATTTGTTGAGATCGATGCGTTCATACATACGGACGGACAGACGGACATGGTTAGATCGACTCGGCCATTAATACTGATTAATAATATATGGGCTTTTCCGCGATCGCGAACGTACGCTTTTAATGTACAAAAAATATAGAAATGTTCAAAACCATTTTTTTGCGATTCGATTTACTACTATCATCTCATATTTTCCCATAAATCACTTTATATTTCCTTAACGAACAACTTATTACTCAATTTATTGTGTGTAGTAGTAAATGTCTTTAACCAATTTTAACTTTGTCTCCTATTCCAAGTCAACTTTTGCAGAAATTTTCGCGAACGTACACAACTTTGAAAGTCAAAAATAGAACTTTGGGTTATAGTAACCCCAAGGTTTATTTATATTTAAATAGAGGCACCTAACTTATTTGAAATGTATTGTGTCAGCCACCTTGCACTTAATGCGAAGCAATACGATTAGTGCATAGATAAGAAACAAAATAAAAATTAACCGTAATCGAACCGTTTTAGGTCTCTGCATTTTTCTCTTAATTGATTGCAATAACGAATTTCTAAACAAAAGCGGAAACTTAACATATGTTTTGCATATAAAAAAAGTAAGAATGCTCTAGTCGAGTATACCCGACTACGAAACTCCCTGTACCCAGTTCTAAAACTTCCAATCATATGTTCGTCACTTACACATGCACGCACACATACACAAAGCATACACACACACACGCGAGCCACAGCGTACGCAAGGCATTTTAAGTCGTGGCTGTGCTTCTTCCCCCCTCGCTCCAGTACTGAATCTTGTTCGTTGAATAACTTCCGTGTTTATTATCCGATCGACTTGAAATTTGGACAGTAGATTAAGAGTGACCAAGGTAGTGTGCATGCCAAATCCCAAAGCTCTATCTTTAAAACTGTGGCTGTAAAACGTTTTGAATTGCGATTTGCGGGGGAACGGGGTAAGATATCTGAGATCAGAAACAAACTTGACCTGCTCCCGCTATACACGAACCTACATTCCAAATTTGGTGTCTAGCTCTTATAGTTGCTGATATCCTTGCGTTCATACATACGGACAGACAGACGGACAGACAGACGGACATGGCCAAATCGAAATCTCTTTTGATACTGATCAAGAATATATATACTTTATAGGGTCGGAGATGTCTCCTTCTGCCTGTTACATACTTTTGCACAAATCCAATACCCCCTTTTTACCCATTTTATGGGTACAGGGAGTAAAAATTGTATATAACAAGTAAGAACGTTGCAGTCAGACGTACCCGACAGCAGTCGGGTTCTGTTCCCAATCCTGTACACTTTGGTTATTTGTGGGTTCAGAAAGAAACGCGAAAAACAGTAGTCTGTATGTCAAATTTGATGACTCTACCTTTACAGGTGTGGCAGATATAGATTTTGACCAACTTTGATGCAGAATTTTCCAGGGGGTGAACATTAACTAGTATGCCAAATTTGGAGACTCTACCTGTACAGGTGTGGGAGATATAGATTTTGCTCATTTGTGGGGGAGGGGGTGGGTGGTCAAAAATTTGTTGATGCAGATTTGTGCAGGGGGTCAACATTAGTCTGTATGCCAAATTAGGTGACTCTAGCTATGAAACTGTAGGGAGATATTTACCTTTGTCAAAACGTGTTTTGGGGATAGCATGTGCCGATTTGCGGGGGAGGGTGTCAAAAAATTTTTGATGCAGATCTGTCAGGAATCTGAACATTAGTGTGTATGTCAAATTTTGTGACTATAGCTTTAAAAATGTGGTGGGTGGTGGGGGGGATTTTGACACTTTATAAATTGAGGATATACTCCGACATGTGTAGCAAGTTTGGTTGCCCTAGCTCCAAGTGTGTGGATCAAAAATTGCGTTCATACGGACAGACGGACTTTGTGCTAACCCAATATACTCTTTTTACTTTCGGGAACAGAGTATAAAAATGCCTTCAAAAGTAGCTTAAAGTTAAAAATAAAATTTTTGAGTTTTCAGGCCAATTTCCTCATCAAAACAAATGAGATATGCTACGAAACCATTGTATTATAAAATTAAGACATTTTTTATTATTTTACACAAAGAAATACGATGATTATCAAAATTTTATTTTTCGATCCTGGTTGACCTCACATCAGGCTTTAATGATTGTCAGGAACGCTAAGTTCGTTCTGTTTTCGTACTAGAGTCCTGCACAAGTGCACACTAAATCGTGTTAACAGTCAGAAATAACACTGCACACGTTCAAAACGACAAATGATCCATTAATTTTTCGACTTATTGTCTCGAAGCCGAGCTGTCGTGTGACTCGAGCCATTTCGTATGATGTGCTCTCAATTTGTTACGAAAATGTGCGAATCACACATTTTAAGAAAGGACAGGCACGGGAACGTTAAACGGCGTTAGACGGCGTTACTGATTTATTCTAATACTCGAAAAAGAAAATAAATAATAATTCGAGATTTGCTTCGATAGATAATGTAAGTATAGTGTAGATATGTATGTATCCGTTTATATTAGACTAGCAGGTAATATCCCGGCCTTGCCCGGGGAAATATTTAGATGAAAGTGCATTTTTTTTTAATTTGACTACTTTCGTCAACCGTAAGAAATACAACTAAATAGTTGAGCTACGTGTCTAGGGTAGGGCTATGAAAATGTCTTTGAAAAATAAAATACAAAAAAAATTCCCACTCATTTGTCCTTGACTTTGATTTCCCGCCCGTGGCGACGCGGAGTAGATTTCCCAAAATCATTTGGCACTTTAAGCCAATTTCAAGGATAATACTAAGAATCCAGAATAAATCTTTCCAACTGTTTTCCGCCCGTTGTATTGTCCGCAAAGTACCGAGGTTTTTGTATTTATATTTGGAAATTAGTATAAAGCCACATGTATTTTTCAAAACCGGTACCACATGTGACGAATTATTTTGTGTGATGTGCCTTTTTTTTCACATATATAAAATATTTATTTAACAATTTTGAATTCAGTAACCCTTAACACTAAATTAATACATTTTGCTGTTACTCAAAGTTAACTTATAATGTAGTGTTGTGTTTGAACATTTTATGTACATATCGTGGTTTAAGAGTTTTTGTGGGTAGTCCTAGATGAAGGGGTTTCATCAGCTAGTTTTTATTGTATAGGTATGAAATGAATATATAGTGTATTATATTCGTGATTGTAGTTGTGTGAATCAGTATTTACAGGGTTGGGTTACTTAACATCTATGTGTTATAGAATATGTTATATTAGGTGTTATTTACATTGGTGTGTTGTGTTTTGTTGTGAAGTTATGAAATTTATTTACAATTGGTTTGTGTTTATTGTTATATTTACACTGGTGAGCCAGCTGTATATTTTTATTTATGAGCTACATCCTGCGATTTGCCAGATCGGCAGGGTGTATGCGCTTTAGCCTTCTTGACGCTCTGCAGCCGCTTACTGTTCTAGCTTTTAGGAGTCTTCTAGCCAGAATGTTAGGGTAGGATGCTAGCTTACTTAAGTATTGGGTAGCCTGTTTATTTATGACATCGCCGACCAGAGGTACTCGGCAATCCCTTTCTATATCACGCGTTCTGATGTACCATTCACTTTTCTAAGCAGTTTAGCCTGGAAAACACGTATTCTGTTTATGTGGGTTTTAGCGGCAATTCAATAGACCTGAAGTTCGTATCGCCAGATCGGTGCAAAGATGGCTTTGTAAATCAAAATTTGATTGCTGAGTGACTGCTTGTTAGTGGAATTGAGCAGCCAGTACATCCTGGAGGCCTTGACTCGGAGATTGCCGACAATCTCAGTGATGTGCTGCCTGAAGGTAAGTCTATCAAGAGTGACCCCAAGATATTTGTGCGCGGTTCGCTGGGACAGGAGTTCTCCATGAAGGAACACACCAGGGCAGGAATCTTTTCAGAGTGCATGTGTAACACTGACGCATTTCTCATGGTTAATTGAAATATTCCAGCGGCAGGCCCAATTCTCAAAGCGTTTCAGATATTCCTGCAAGACATCCATTGCTTCATAAACACATGTGCTACGAGCTAAGACGGCTGTGTCATCGGCGAAGGTGGCAACAAGGAGGCTCTGCGGGTTTGGGATAGAAATTTCTGACGCGGTGGGCATATCGCTGACTGTATAGTGTTGGTCCGAGAACACTACCCTGTGGTACACCGGCTTTGATGAGTTTTTGTTGCGAGCTCATCCTATCCTGCACAACGCAAAAGGTTCTGTCAGATAAAAAGTTTCAGGTAAAGCTGAGGGTTAAGCAGAGTTTTTAATTTATACAGCAGTCTAGGATGCCAGACTCTATCGAAAGCTTGCTGGATGTCAAGATAAGCTCCGACGACATATTCCTTTGCGTGAAAACCTTCCAGAGTAAAGTTCACCACTCGGTGCAGTTGCTCCGGTGTGCCATGCCTTAGGCGGAACCCGAATTGAAAATGGCATTGCTTCTTTAACTGCCGTCGTGTCCAGGAGCCTACGTAGAATACATCGCTCGTATATTTTACCAAAAGCTGGAAGTAAGTTTATCGGGCGGTAGGAGTCCAGCTCGTCCGCTGGTTTACCGTTTTTGTGGAGCATAATTATGTTGGCTTTCTTCCAGGCAATGGGAAAATGTCCCAGTCGCAGAGCCGAGTTGTATATTAATACAAGAAACAATAGAGCCCTGTGAGGGAGCAATTTGATAGACCGGTTGTCAACTTGATCCTCACCAGGAGCCTTGTTGTTCTTGAGTGTCTTAATCTCATCCTTGACCTCCTTTAGGGTGATTGGAGTCACAGGAAGTGTCATTTGGAGAGGAGCATCTAGGGCGTCATGGACAAGCTGAATCCTGTGTTTGGACGATTCGGCTCTGTCCTGGGCTGATCTTGCCCATGAGCCGTCTGGGTTTCGCACCGGGAACTTCAGCGCGACTTGCCTTTTGTATCGCCTTGTTAACTTCCATAAGGCAAATTTGGAGCTTTCATTAGCTGTGGCCTCTTCCAACATGGCATCAGTGGCTTCCTTTTTAAGGATGGCTTGCTCCCTTTCCTGTCAATGGCTGGATCGTTGGTCCTGATGTATTCCCGCCTTAGCCGCTTCTTGAGAGCTAAAAGGCTTTCGGCAGCCGGGGAAATGATCAAAGAGCCGGGTGTATTTTGCCTGGAGGGTGAATGGATTGAAGCGGCGTTTTGAGCCGCATCCTTGGCTTTAAGAAGCAGCAACTCAACTGCAACGTCGACGTCTTCGGTAGTGCGGATCTCCATATTAAGGTTTAAAGAGACACTCAGTTTATTTTGAAACTCCGTGATGTTAGTACCATGGGGGACTAGTCGAGCTCTGACAGGAATCCTTTGTGAAAGTGTGGCGATAAGTGGCAGGTGATCAGAGGAGAGCTCATGCACCTCTCTTATTGAGAGCCTTCTGTTATCAACACCACGACGATACATGTAAAAGTCTATACTCGTGGGAGTGCTTCTTCTGTTGTACGGGTAATGAGTAGGTCTGCCTGTAGCAGGGACTTGTGTTGCGCTGTTGGCGATGGCATTGTGCAGCGCTGTGCCTCTTGGATTCGCTCTCAGGTTGCCCCAGAGCCGGTGTTTCGCATTAAAGTCACCACCGACTATGAATTTATCTAGGCTCTTTAGTGCAGTAGTTTTTCGTATGGTCAAAGCAGCGGTAGCATTGACGCACATTCAGATTCTTTTTTGGCAGCTCGCAGGAAACTCGCTGGCGTCCAATTTTTAAGATTTTAAGGGCATCTCTATTATTATTGGCCTTTTTTTAGGTGAACGAACCACACATTTTGACCAAACGGATCACCAATGGGGGGGTCAGGCTGCGTTTTTCATTTCGGGTTGTAAATGTTCACCACATCATGCCCGTGTTTGGCAAAGTCATTTACAATTTGGGCGCTTGGAGTTGAGGCTGCCAGATTGCGAACTACGATTCTGAATGCCCTGTCCTCGGGTAAGCAGAAGTGAGTATATTACAATTTCACCTCCGAAAGCTTTGGTATACACTCTGAGGTCACCGTTTGGTACAACTTTGAGCTCGTACGATTCAGGGGCGATTACCAGGCTTAGGAGTTGCTCTCGTACACCGAGAATCGTTATAGGGCGAGGCTTAGGTTGCTTCTTAGTAGCTGGGGCTTCAACAGAGCCTGGCTGCAGTTCGGCTACCTGGACATCTCCGTGCTGGATACCCTCCATGTGGAGCTCGTTGTTGTGTTCCTGTGTGTCAGCCAACCTAACAGCACAGGAAGTTGAAGCTGGGTGAGTTTCTAAAGTAGAATTGGAATTATAAGGCAACTTTCCTTGTTTCCCAGGTTTTCTTGGTGAATCTGGGAATTGCATCCTGCGTTTCTTCGGCTGGATTTTCTGCCAGGAAACAGTAGATGGTTGATAAGCTGACATATTGTCGGTTTTAGGTAGAGGAGGCAGAGGGCGTCCAGATTCGACTTTCTGCACATTAGCACGCAACTCTCCATTTGTAGGTTGGGTGGCCTGTTGGCCGATCGTCATAGCGCTCTTGCCAGATGCTAGACTAGCTGTGGTGGCTATCGGCAAGTGCATAGTGGCCGTAGTGGTTGTGTGAGTAGAGGTAACCGGTATGGTGGTAAGTATGTATACATGTTGTTTCTTTTGGAGCCATTGCATAAGCAAATATATACAAACATATGTTTTACAGCCCTTGTCACCATCTGGCGTAGCATTAACAGTGTCTGAAATAAAAATATGGATAATTGGTGGCCAATACAGTATTACCTAAAAGCGAGGCAAATGCAAGGTGTGGGAATTATTTGGTCATGTTGTTGATGAGGACAGCAATGAAATACCCAATATAGTGAAGTGCCAAACTTGCTTCATCGTATTTTAATTTACTGGTGCCAAGTCCAATTTAGTTCGTCATAAGTGCTGTAAAGTCAGCAAATCGGAAGACAAGATAACGTTCCTGAACCTGTCATGGATGCCGAAACAAAATTATCAAAGACTAAGGCTGTGACGAAGTGGGTCGATCAAAATTGTCGGCCATTCAGCATTATGAGCGATTCAGGAATTAAGGACCCTATATCGCTTGCCCTTGAAATTGGAAGTCGTTTTGGATAGAATGTTAACGTAGGCAAATTTCTACCTCATCCAACAAAGGTATCCCGAAGGGTTGCAGAATTAAACAATAAGCAACTACATGATGTAACGGAAGAAATAGCGTTAATGAAAGGAATTGGTTATTCTATTACTTTGGACGCGTGGACGGACAGTTTTTTCCAAAAATCCTATTAATGCATAACTCTGCTTTATATATTGGCAGGCAGCATGAAAAACAGGTTGTGGAAAATGATCTGCCTGAATAGTGAAACTGCAACAGGTACGCATTGAAGAGGCTATTCAGTTTTTGAAACGTCTACTACAAGATAATCTTTCTTATTTTTATTTGTTTTCGCAGTAAAGTTGAAGAATGCTTAAAGTCTTTTGGCTTAGATTTGAGATTTAGCCGACGCCATTATTCTTACAGACCGTGGAGCAAACACGATATCTGCTCAAAATCAAAATCATTGCATAAATCATTTGCTAAACAATGTGGTTGAAAAAGCATTCAAGGCGGTTCCAGATGTACTTGATATGGAAAAAAAGCGAAATATTTCAAGAGACTTGAGTCTTAAAGGCGTTTGTCAGACAAGATGGAATACAATTTTGTATGCAATGAAATCAATAGAGCCTAATCGGCATGACATTGTTGCAATTTTAAAAGAACAAAATGAAAGGAAGCGTTTAGATTCTTCGAATTTAAGCGACATAATCCCACTGACAAATGTGCTCTCAAAAATCGAGGAGATTTCAAAATTACTGGAAGCAGAAAGTTACCCATCCATTCAATGGGTTATGCCTCAAATTTATAGTCTAAGAAATTTAATCAAAGACTCTATTTCAGTGAAAGACAGAACAAAAATTGAATTCGTCCTTGAGTCTTTATATCGATTCGGTACTTTTCAAGTACATAACTAAGTATCACAGAATTGCGCTGTTTTTATTTCCTCCAACAAATCAGCTAAGATAAGTGGATAGAGATTTTACTATTAAAGAGTGTAAGGACATTAAGCCGTCGTTTTCCACTGATGACACGGAGCGCATGGAATTGTCGACGAATTTTCCAAATAAATTCGAGGAGTTCTTAGCTGATTTCATTGAACCGCGCTTAGGAGAGTCAGACGAAGAATTATTGACAATAGAAATTTTGGCTTACTCCAATATACGAGTTCCCATGCAGGACAATTCAATGTTTTGCATTGGAGGAACAAGAACGAGTCGATTCCCTTTGTTGTTTAAATTGAACTGCAAAAAATTTCTAATCCACAGCATCGTCAACTTCTTTAGAAAGGGTGTTTTCGCTAGCTAGGAATCTAATATGCGAAAAAGAAGCTTCATTACAGGAAACGTCGATATGGTCAACCAAATTATGTTTTTAAATATAAATATGCAAAAATAGCTTATATTAATTAATGAAGTACATAAGATTAATTTTCAATAAATTTAACACGCATTTGATCACCCTTTAAAATATTCATTACCAGAATTTATTTTACAAATAATTCTTATATATCAGTGCGTACAATGCATACAGTAGCCATTTTGCCAATATCGACTGTTGCTTGTATTTTACGGTTGGAATGAGAGAGACAGGGAAGCTCTCTGCTTTGCTGTTATATGCAAGTTAACATATAACACTCCATATGGGGTATTTCATAAGAACATTTAAAGAACAGCCCTTGCAATTGCGGCAATGGTCAGCGACAGTAACCGGACACTTTTGTTTTGCTGCAAGAGCTTCCGTTATTGCCTAATTTTGCTGAGTCGGCTTGCCGACCATGACATTGTGGCGTGATGCGAGTTTTGGCCTAGCTTAAGTAAAGTATTCTTTGTACTTATAGTTTTAGTCTTGAATACAGCGCTCTACCAATAAGTCGCTTAATAAAACATCAAACTCCGGCACTTGGCCGTTAATCATTATAATCTTTTATTGCTGAGCCACAAGGCCAGTGATTGGAAAGCTTAAGCATTTCCCAACATAGTCATCAGTAATTTTTATAATTGGCGCCCAACTAGTGGTCGGACTCCACGACCAACAACCAACAACTATTTAAGCAGCAGCACAGGAGCTGCAACAACCAACAACAATTAAGACAGCAGCGCGGGAGCTGCGAGTGACCAGTTATATTAAGACAATTTTTTTGTGTTAATTGAATCATGTAAGTGGACACTCTAGCCAAACACAAAAATTTTATTTTATAAAAAAAATTGGATAGTACTAGTGAGTGTTTTATATTGCAACAGATCATATAAAAAAAAATTAAATTAAATAATAATAATCAGAAGTTTCTGAAACACGTGAGAGTGGTTGCTTTGAGAATTTGAGTTGAAACAGTTTATCATCCAGATCGTTAATAAAATCACTTTGTGTTCCTTTTCTGTGTGTCTTAAATTGTGCCATAACAATACATACAGTTCTCGTAGTTCAGAGCTGCGACGTAATTCGACCCCTCTTTCGAAGGCCCGTTTTGCTTTTCGCGGCCGTTGGCTTGCGCATGCCACAGTTCAGCCAATATAGAAACCATCGCAAGCAGTCTAGCGACTCAGATTCCGACTGTGACATTTGCATCAGACTTCTCCCCGTAGTTCCCCCACCATCAGGTAAAATGGATCCAGAACAGCTTAGGAAAGTAGTAAGGACGGCTATCAGCAATGCTTTAGCCGAACAGGCCGTTGAAAACCAGCAGAAGGAGCAAGCATTGACTCAAAGAATTAATGAGTTAGCTGAACAAATAACAGCAGCAAACGTTGCCGCCCCACAAGTAGTAGCATATGCTGCTATAGGAATTAGAAACGACATTCGCTGTGACGAGCCGCTAGATGCTGTCAAGTGCTTAACTGAGTTTGCAGGAGTACAGGAATCTTATGTATCTTGGAGGCAGGCAGCATTAGCCGCTTACGAGATCTTCAGACCATATAATGGCAGTTCTCGTCATTATCAGGCTGTTATCATCATAAGAAGTAAGGTTAGGGGCCCCGCAGACGCGGTGCTGGCCTCATTTGGTACTGTATTAAATTTTGATGCGATAATAAATCGCCTAGATTTCACATACAGTGACAAGAGACCAATTCATGTCATCGAACAGGAATTAGGTACCTTGAGGCAAGGTGGCTTGTCCCTGCTTCAATATTACGATGAGGTAGAGAAAAAACTCACTCTTCTTACTAACAAAGTTAACATGTCATATGAGCCAGCTTTAGCAAGGGGCCTATGTGAAAAATTTCGCGACGATGCGTTGCGTGTGTTCATATCGGGTCTCAAGCGCAGTCTTACAGATGTGCTCTTTGCAGCAAAGCCCAGAGATTTGCCTTCAGTGCTAGCTCTCGCTCAAGAAGTCGAGTCAAATCATGAAAGGTACGCATTCGCGGCTAATTTCGCAAGAGGTCTAGAAGACAAAGAGCGCAAGCCGCATGCAAAAGGGCAGGGTCACCAACAGGGGAGGCATTCACAACAAGCCGAAACACAAGCTAGCGGTACAAAGAATCCGCACTTTAGCAAGCAAAGCAAGGCCCCAGTGCAGACTGACCAGCGAAGCAGCAGGCAGCACAATAATAATGGCGCGCAGGTGCCCATGGAGGTCGATCCTTCCCTCTCAAGGGTCTTGCAGCCCACTCAGGCCCCTGCTTACACGAATAGGAAGCACTCCGCATCTGACCGCACAGGCGGTCAGAGAAGTCAGCAGAGGTTGAATCACGTCACGCAAGACGCGGGACAAGGGGCAGAGGCGTATGCTGATGCCGCCTCCAGCGCAGCGGCACAAATCAATGACGACGCTAGTTATGACTCCGATGCCGTTAATTTTTTAGGAGCAAATCCCTGCTACCCGTCATCAGACGAAGAGTAGCAGGGACTCACATGCGATTCCTCATAGACACGGGCGCGGCGAAGAATTTCATTCGGCCACATGAAGGGTTGAAAGGCGTCCGCTCGGTAGACCCGCTCGCGAGACACAAATTACACACAAATGCTTTGTTTCAATGTTTGGGTTGAAGGCAACCTTTTTCATTCTGCCGGACTTGTCAACTTTTGATGGGATTGTAGGCCTGGACCTGCTAAAGCAGGCAGCTGCTTCGCTTTGTCTAGCTTCAGGACAACTTAAGTGGGGTACGGAGGTTGAAAAAATCACCTTCCACACGTGCAAAAATGTAAATTTCACAAATGTAGACTGTGCAGAGGCATCCCCATTAGCTAGAAGTTCTTTTTTGAAAATGCTAAAGACCAGACAAAAGGCTTTTGCAGACCCAGACGAGGCGTTGCCGTATAACACATCAGTCGTGGCTACCATTAGGACCACAGATAAGCAACCGATCTATGCCAAGCTTTACCCATATCCAATGGGAGCAGCTGATTTCGTTAATAAAGAAATCAAAGATCTGCTAAAAAATGATATAATTCAAAAGTCCGTCTCTCCCTACAATAACCCAATATGGGTAGTAGACAAGAAGGGCACTGATGAAGCAGGCAATAGGAAAATGAGATTGGTAATGGACTTTCGTAAACTTAACGAAAGAACCGTGCCTGACAAATACCCTATGCCAAATATATCAATGATATTGGGGAATCTGGGGAGAGCCAAATTCTTTTCAACATTAGACCTCAAGTCTGGTTATCACCAGATCATACTCGCTGAACGCTACCGTGAAAAAACCTCTTTCTCAGTTAACGGGGGGAAATACGAGTTCAAAAGACTCCCCTTTGGATTAAAGAATGCAGCAAGCATCTTCCAAAGAACCATCGACGACATACTGCGAGAGCAGATTGGCAAATTTTGTTATGTTTATGTCGACGACGTAATCATCTTTTCAGAAGATGAGGAATCCCACATTAAACACGTGGATTGGGTCCTAAAAAGCTTGCACGAAGCAAACATGAGGGTCTCCGTCGAAAAGTCACGTTCTTTTAAGAAAAGCGTGAACTTTCTGGGGTTCATAGTCACCAGCACTGGCGCCACGACGGATATCGAAAAGGTTAGGGCAATACAGGAGTATCCAGAACCCAAAACACTGTTCGAGGTCAGATCATTTCTAGGCCTCGCAAGTTATTACAGATGTTTCATTAGGGACTTCGCCGCAATAGCAAGACCCATCTCGAATATCTTGAAGGGTGAGAATGGAACAGTCAGTAAACATAGGTCTAGATATATAAAGGTTCAATTCTCTGAAGTGCAGCAAAGGGCGTTTCAGAAGTTGCGCGATATTTTGTCATCCGAGAATGTAATGCTCAGGTACCCCGATTTTAAGAAGCCATTCGAACTAACGACCGATGCTTCGGCTCATGGCATAGGTGCAGTTTTGTCTCAAGAGGGTCGTCCTATAACAATGATTTCGAGAACATTGAAGGACAGCGAGGTTAACTATGCAACAAATGAGAGAGAGTTATTGGCCATCGTATGGTCACTTGCCAAGTTAAGGCACTATTTGTATGGGGTGAAAGACATTAATATCTTTACTGACCATCAACCCTTGACCTTCGCAGTTTCGGAATCCAATCCAAAAGCGAAGATCAAAAGGTGGAAAGCGCGCATTGACGAGTCTAATGCACGCATCTTCTATAAACCTGGCAAGGACAATCTGGTTGCGGATGCCTTGTCAAAACAGCAGCTCAACGCTGTAAATGAACAAGAAGTTGAGTCCTGCGCAGCAACGATCCACAGTGAGGTATCTCTCACCAACACCATTGAGTCAACAGACAAACCCTTGAACTGTTTTCAAAACCAAATAGTGCTAGAAGAGGCGCGTTTCCCCTTAAAACGGAGTTTTATTTTATTTGGAAATAAGAAACGCTACTTGATCAACTATACTTGCATTGAATCGCTGCTAGACGAGCTCGAAGATGTAGTTTCACCCAAATGCGTAAATGCTCTCCACTGTAATTTACACACGCTTGCAATGATACAAGATGCATTGGTTTGAAGATACCCGGCCACAAAGTTCTGGCACTGCAAAAATCGCGTAGTGGACGTATTTGCGATTGGAGAAAGAAGGGAAATCCTCACAGCCGAGCATAATAGGGCCCATAGGTCCGCACAGGAAAATATTAAGCAGGTACTCTCCGAGTACTACTTTCCAAAGATGTTAAAAATAGCCAATGAAATAGTACAAAATTGCAAAACATGTGCTAGGGCTAAATATGATAGACACCCCAAAAAACAAGAACTTGGGGAGACACCGATCCCCTCACATGTAGGAGAGATGTTACACATAGACATTTTTTCCACTGACAGGAAATTTTTTCTCACTTGCATCGACAAGTTCTCTAAGTTTGCTATTGTCCAACCGGTCCCTTCAAGAACCATTGTGGATCTGAAGCCAGCCTTAATGCAACTAATGAACTTATTCCCAAAAGCCAGATCTATTTACTGTGACAATGAACCGTCATTGAATTCAGAGACCATCGTGACTATGCTTGCAAACAACTATGGGGTCAGCATTTCAAATGCACCACCATTGCATAGCATCTCGAATGGACAGGTTGAGCGCTTTCACAGCACTCTGCTAGAGCTAGCCAGATGCTTAAAGATCGATAAAGGCATAAGTGACACCGTAGAAGTCATTTTACTGGCTACAACTGAGTACAATAAGTCGATACATTCGGTCATCGACCAGAGACCAGTTGATGTGGTTCAGGCGCACCCAGATGAGCCACAAGAGAAGATACAAGAAAAGATCAGGAACGCTCAGACGACGCTCAGAGCTAGGGAGAACGCAAATCGGCAGAACAGGGTCTTCGACGTTGGTGACAAAGTTTTGGTCAAGTCCAACCGACGGCTCGGAAACAAACTCACACCTTTATGTGATGAGAAGGCCGTGGATGCAGACCTGGGGACCGAGGTCCTAATTAGAGGGAGGGTGGTCCACAAGGACAACCTAAGGTGACTACCTTGTTTTTTTTCATTATTTTGCACCTTTTTTAAGCCACTAGGCAAACTCGTATAAGTTAGATATAGTTTTTCAATTTACTATTAGCCACTTGGCATAGGTTTTATAAAACATTTTTGGTGGTGGGCAAACCTCTTTAAAAAAAAAAAAAACGGAAAAATTGCTAATAAATGCCAACAATAGACAAATAGAAATAAACACTAGAGTTCAAGACCAGATTAATCAGTTAACAGTCCCTGTCAATAAAATTCTCAAGATAACCAAAAACTCACAAGTTGACACTAGCCATTTATTTGAAACATTACTGTCTAGAAACAGAATGCTAATGATGGAGTTGCAAAATTTAATGCTTGCTGTTACTCTTGCGAAGGCTTACATTGTTAGCCCAAACATTTTGGACCATTCAGATTTGAAATCAATTTGGTTAGAGGAACCCACCAACACTCCCATAGGAGTTCTTATGTCCGTTGCGTCCGTAAAAGTTCTTCAATCCATTAACACTATACATTTTATAATTAAATTCCCAAAGATTAAAAAAGCTTGCAGAAAAATCACGATTTACCCTGTCATCCACAAGAATTTCATATTGCGATTGTTTGACAACGTCATAGCCGAATGCGATGGAGAAACCCACACACTGCAGAGTTGCACCGCTTCACCTGGAGCCACATTTTGTCGTCTGGCATTAGAGAGTTCATGTGCCAAAGAGCTCCATGCAGGTGGCATGGCACACTGCGCGATCCAGCCGAGCAACCTGGAAACAATCACCCATGTAGATGACGGAATTATCATCCTCAACGACGGGTCCGCAAGGATTCAGGCGGACAACGGCACTGAGATCCAGGTACAAGGCACGCATCTCATCACATTCGGAGACCGAGTCGCAATTAACGGGACTCTGTTTTACAATCACAACAACGTACGCAATAGAGTCCCGGGTATGGCCAATTCTCCCTTGCTGAACATCACTGCCAGCCAAGATGTCCTCAGCCTCCCTTACCTTCATCGTTTGAATGAACGTAATTTGGAGGTGATACAGCAATTACGTGAAGTCGTCGCCGGGATTGGGTCGGCCGAGGACGGCCTTATACTTGAAGGGGGAGTAGTTAACATATAACACTCCATATGGGGTATTTCATAAGAACATTTAAAGAACAGCCCTCGCAATTGCGGCAATGGTCAGCGGCAGTAACCGGACACTTTTGTTTTGCTGCAAGAGCTTCCGTTATTGCCTAATTTTGCTGAGTCGGCTTGCCGACCATGACATTGTGGCGTGATGCGAGTCTTGGCCTAGCTTAAGTAAAGTATTCTTTGTACTTATAGTTTTAGTCTTGAATACAGCGCTCTACCAATAAGTCGCTTAATAAAACATCAAACTCCGGCACTTGGCCGTTAATCATTATAATCTTTTATTGCTGAGCCACAAGGCCAGTGATTGGAAAGCTTAAGCATTTCCCAACATAGTCATCACTAATTTTTATAATTTGCATGCAAATCGTTTTCTGAAAAAATTTGCTGTGTTCGACGAGAATTCGAAAGTGGATTGCCGTGTTTTTCGTTTTTTTCGTTCGCACGTATTCGATAATGGATTGTAGTATTCGGACGAACATCATTTGTGAAAAAATATTGCAGGGCGAACACGTGCTGAAATGAACAAGGAATTTTAAAAGAATTCATCTAAGCCTCGAAAATGTGCCTTCAATTTGGCAAAGCGATGACTATAGGGCTTTCTGTGCTTTCTTTTAGCACATTTTTTCTCCTTTTGTTGGTCTAAGAATACATGTATTGCCTTGAACGCCACAAAACTATTGGTTTCCGCTTCCATTTTTAAATGTTTACTCGCAGAAATTTTTTACAAAATTATGTATGGCGGAGAATGCATAACTGATAAACTAAATATTGCAATTAATTGGTTCATTCAAATATATTAATAAAACAAAAATACAAAAATTCAGAACAATTTTTTAAAAATTTGAATTTTGTTAATAATAACAACAAGGAATATCTGAATTTTCCTTAATTTCACTATTTTCTGCTAAACAATGCCGCTTATGAACGGCAGCAAGAGATCTTTAAATGTTTCGCACACAACATACAGCCCAGTACAAGGCGAACAGAAAAAACAGTTGCAAGAAAAACAAGTAAGAATGCTCTAGTCGAGTATACCCGACTACGAAACTCCCTGTACCCAGGTCTAAAAGTTCCAATCATATGTTCGTCTCTTATACATGCACGCACACATACAGAAGGCGCACACACGCGAGCCACAGCGTACAAAGCATTTTAAGTCGTGGCTGTGCTTCTTCTTCCCCCTCGCTCCAGGACTGAATCTTGTTCGTTGAATAACTTCCGTGTTTATTATCCGATCGACTTGAAATTTGGACAGTAGATTAAGAGTGACCAAAGAAGTGTACATGCCAAATCCCAAAACTATATCTTTAAAACTATGGCTGTAAAACGTTTTTATCGATTTGCGGGAGACAAGATGCTTGTTTCGCCGTCTTCAAACACAACCTCACACAACCCCCTTTACCCACACTATCTACCTACCACCATCCTATCCCCCACATCTCATCCCGGGCCGGACTAAGGTGTCATCCGGACCGTGCCGAGAGTCAGCCTGGCTGAGGGCCCGGGTTAAAAACTAGCTCAGTCTTGAACGTGTGGGCTCAGGCAAGTGGCGACCGCCTGTTCTAACCAGCCTTACCCGGGTATGGCGGATCTCTGCCCGGGTGGACTGTATATTTCTCCGCAACTCGTGGGAACAATGAGAAAGAATAATAATAATATTTTTTTAAAATCCCCGCAGAATATCCCAGCGGCCGATGTCGCAAGACATCATGAGGAGCGGCTCCTAGATAGGGAGATGCCCTCAGTGGTAGACCAACCTCCACACCCAGCTCCGTTTAATCGGAGAGTGCCGCAGGCACCGCAGGGTCATGTGCGTGGAGCACATGGTCAACAAGCATGGCAGGCCACTCCGTCGGCAGAAGCGCGCGGAAGCTCAACCGGACCATCCCGACCGATGCGACCGCCGCTGAAAGCCGACAGACAGGGGCATCAACAGCCACAGCGCCAGAAGAAGAAAGGATGACCCGAACAGACGCAATCTGTGTGGTTCGCGGGTCAAGTGGTACCTGAGGTATCTCCAGCAGGGGCACTCTCTGGAAGAGGCCCTAAGAAGGGCTACGGAGCCGAAGGCAGTGCCGGAGCAAGCCAGAACACCCGCACAATAACAGGTGAAGGCATACCCTCACCACATAACATCACGGTCTTCTGTCCAAGAAGCGCGGATCGGTCAACCGATGCCTTGCTGAGTCTGCTGAGGAACCAGAACAAGATCGGGACCGATTCGTGGAGGGTATTGTCCCGGAGAAATGAGGGGGGAGGAGCCCTTTTCGTCATAGGGATTGACGAGATGTCACGGGACACAATAGTGGAAAGAGGGCATCAGCTCTTTTTCCGCTTTGGGACGATCCCCGTGAGCGGCCTAAAGAGGCCACAAGAACACAACACAGCAGCTGAAACCACAGCGGCCCCTGTGCTCCCCTGTCCAGACGGACCTGGCCGAGCATGAGAGCCTGGCAGAGGTCACACTCGAGCCTGGCGCAGCAGAAGCCATGGAGCTGGAGGAGGACATGGAGGATGGCGCTCCAATGTCATCCCAAGAGCTTGACCTGGAGCTCCGAGGTCAAGCGAAAGGGGATGAAGCCGACGTCACACTGACGAACGGTGGCGAGAGGGGCACATCTAAGCCCGACTCGCCAGAAATCGAGGCATCCACTGTAAGCTGATGACGACGCCAATCATCAGCACCGGGCTAGCCCAGGTGAACATTTACCGTGCAAAGGCGGCCTCGGCCGTCCTAGGATGTTCACCAAACAACATCTGTGGCTAGCCCTAGTACAGGAACCGTGGTTCAACCACAGCATAAAAGGCCTCTACACAAGGGACTCAAAGGTAGTATATGACCATAGGAGCACAACTCCAAGAACTTGTATAATGGTAAGGAAAGGCATTAACTACAATATCCTTTCAGAATTCCTGACCCGGGACTGCGTCCCAATCACAGTCCAGGCATTAGGAACTGCCACCACAATAGTGGTAGCGTCGGCGTACTTCGCAGGAGATGAGCCCTGCCCACTCCCAGAAGTGTGCGGTCTAGTGGAATACTGCAGGACGCATCGACTGCCTATCATCGTGGGATGCGACGCCAACGCGCACGACGTGGTGTGTGGAAGTAAGGATATTAACCACAGAGGTGAGTGCCTACTTGATTTTATATTCAAATATAACCTAGAGATAGAAAATGTCGGATCTTCACCGACATTCGTAAATAGGATCAGAGAAGAAGTATTGGACATTACCCTGGTAAGCTCGTCCCTCAAGCCACACATACGGGACTGGCATGTATCACCAGAGGAGTCTATGTCAGACCACAGAACAATCCTATTCAACCTTAAGGCGAATATGGATACTAGCACAGCTATTGGTAATCCTAGGAAAACGAACTGGAAACTTTACAAGAGAAGCCTATCTCTCGAGCTAACCAGGGACGTGACTGGTATACCCAAACACCCACTGGAGCTTGAGAGGTATGTTAATAGTCTCAATAGTAGCATATTATATGCCTTTGAAAGTAGCTGTCCCCTGGGTAGACAACGTAGGGAAACAGACGCCCCATGGTGGAACGATCGCCTCGAAAAGCTGCGCGTTACCACCCGTCAACTCTTCAATAGAGCGAAGAGGGATGACACCTGGGACCTTTACCGTCAGAGTCTTACCTCCTATAACAAGGAGTTAAGGAAAGCAAAACGGAAGAGCTACAGAGACTTCTGTGAATCCATGGAAAGTGTGAATGAGGGCGCCCGACTGCACAAAGTGCTCTCAAAACGGGCGCCTGAGGTCAATATGACCCTGAAGAAGAAAGATGACTCCTTCACCTCCAATAACATGGAGAAATTGAAACTACTGTTCGAAACGCACTTCCCGGGGAGTACCCCTATTGTGGATGACTACGTCGAACTTGTCGTTCAACCCAGGCCACGTACCATAGATTGGGCAACTGCAAAATCTATAGTTACGACGGAGAGACTAAAATGGGCCCTTGCACGTTTCAGCCCTACAAGTCACCAGGCCTGGATAGAATTTCACCTATCTTCCTACAGCAAGGACAGGATCAACTCCTATCAAGCCTGAATAAAATAATGACAAGTAGCCTAGCGCTGGGTCATATACCCAGTGCCTGGAGTAGAGCTAGGGTGGTCTTCATCCCCAAGGCAGGGAAGAAAGACATCACCAACCTCAAGTCCTTCAGACCCATCAGCTTAACATCGTTTTTATTGAAAACGTTAGAGAAGCTGGTGGACAACAATATTAGAAGCACTCTGCTAAGGCAGAGCCCGCTGCACCCAGCACAGCACGCATACAGAGCAGGTTCCACAGACACAGCACTATACCAACTGCACAGAACGCTGAGGAAAGCAGTTGATACCAAGGAGGTGGCTATTTGCGCCTTCCTAGACAATACGTCTCATGACGCTGTCCATGCATCTCTGCGTAGGATGGGGGTAGGTGCGGTAATTAGCAGATGGATTCATTCACTGCTTAGAACCAGGCAGGCTACAGCAACAGTGGGGGATAGCACTGTTACAGTCACAACCAAGAGAGGGTGTCCCCAAGGGGGCGTATTGTCTCCCTTGCTATGGAGCATTCTAGTCGATGAGCTACTAGATAGGCTCTCTAGCAAAGGTGTACAATGCCAAGGGTATGCCGATGATATAGTTATCATAGCCCTAGGCAAGTTTGAGGAGTCACTCTGCGATATAATCCAACTAGGATTAGGGACGACATTCGACTGGTGTAAGGAGGTTTGTCTCAACCTGAACCCTTCCAAAACAGTCGTAGTCCCCTTCACAAGAAGGTACAAATTGCAGAGGATGAAGCAAATAGTACTGAAGCAATAGAACTACCTTAGTAACCAGCAGGGAGGAGTTACCCTTGATAGCAAATTAAACTTTGCATCACATGTAAAGAATACAATGGATAAGTGCTCTAGAGCACTATATACCTGCAGAAGTATAGCCGGAAAATCGTGGGGCACGGCGCCCCATATAATAAGATGGCTATATCTTATGATAGTTGGGCCGATGGTCACATATGGGGTCATCGCCTGGGGAGACAGAGCACAACTCGTCACCGTGCAGAAGCAGCTACAAAGAATGGCCTGCGTCTGCATGACAGGAGCAATGCGCACCTGTCCGACAGCGGCCCTAGAAGTCTTAATGGAGCTAACTCCACTCAATCAAACGATTGTACTTCAACGAAAGGCAACCCTTCTCAGAATATCATCCATAGGAGTGGGTAAGAACGGTATTAGCAGGGAAGATGCTAACAAATTAGAAAGAGAACTCTCCCTACTCATGCAACCGAGGGATGAAATGACCGCCGAGCTACTCTTCGAGCGTCACTTCGAAGTTCATCTTTGTAACAAAAAGAACTGGCCGTCACTAGAGGACGTACATCCTATGGAGAATCACACAATCACGAGGTATACTGACGGATCCCTAACAAACCAAGGCACAGGCCTTGGGGTGGTAAGCCCACGGATTAAATACCACGAACCTTTAGGCAGATACACCAGCATCTTCCAAGCTGAGGTATGTGCCATCGGGAGATGTGCTAAATTCAACATCCTAAGAAACTATCAGAACAGAAGCATAGCCATACTCTCTGATAGCCAAGCAGCAATTAGCGCTTTAAGCAGCCCAAAAATCTCATCGAAGTTGGTTCGAGAAGTGCGAACCAAATTGAACCAACTAGGCAGGAAAAATAGGCTTGCCCTCAGATGGATCCCAGGGCACAAAGATATACCCGGCAACGAAGCAGCTGATGAACTGGCTAAGCTAGGAGCAGAAAAACCTCTGGTAGGCCCAGAACCGTTCTGTGGCATAGGAAGACACACAATAAGAGAACATCTTAGGATAGAAGAGGACAACAGAAGGCAGTCAAGCTGGAGAAATACACCAGGTCTAAGACAGGCCAAGTCACTCTTAGGAAACTATGATCTTAAAAGATTCAAGCAACTAATACCATTGGGGAAGAATTCACTTAGAATAGTCACCGGCCTTCTGACGGGGCACTGTAGGCTAAGAAACCACCTAAGCAAGCTAGGAATTGTAAGAAGCGGGACATGCAGATTCTGTGAAATAGAGGCCGAAACCTCATCACACATACTAACAGACTGCACTGCCCTTGCCAGAAGAAGAAACAGGTACCTCGGTGGGTTTTTCCTTCAGACAAACGATATAGGTACTCCAGATCCGACCAAGATCCTTGCATTCATGCAGGAGATAGGGTTGATGAGTGAGCTTTAGGCTTAGAAGGGGGCACAATAGATCTCAATAGATCTCTAATTATAATAAGGGTCGGAGATGTCTCCTTCTGCCTGTTACATACTTTTGCACAAATCCAATACCCCCTTTTTACCCATTTTATGGGTACAAGGAGTAAAACTATATATCTAAATAAAACTCAATAATGAACAAACATATTAAAGAACTGATAGTTAAAATACTAGAGAGGGAGCCAGATTTCGTAAATTGAATAGAAACATTAGTTGCCAGACAACCTGTAACTATTTACGAACTTTCATATTTATATATGAATACATATATGCTAAATAAATCCTCATTAATAGGTTGCAGTAGAAAAGAACAAGCTATAATTTTAGCAGCAATTCTGGGAATAAAAGTTAAAATAATTGTTAGGGATAACCCAATACTAGGCAAGGTTATGTAGTATTCAAGAACTAATTTAAGTACTCACTAAGTATATATATATATATATTAAAAAAAAAAAAACCTTTCAGCTAGTACTTGTTTAAGTAATGGATTTAATGGATTGGCGACAAATAATTGCCAACATTACAGAGCTATGAAACGAATTTAACAAGTCATTCAAGCGCTTAAACAAAAGCACATCCATATCAAATTATACGAAGCTCAAACATATAAGAATTCTGTTGAAAACATTCAACACAGTACGTATAATTATACTAAAAAATAATACCAAATTTACGTCTTGACAATAAATACAAGTAAAAGACGTAATAACACGGCTCAAGGAAGACATTTTATATGTAGCGCAACGGCACAAGTTGCAAATATTAGTACCAAATGTATTGAATCTTCCAGTCGACTTTGATAAATCAGTTCTATTAGATTCTATAACAGAGGTAAAAGCAAACCCAGAATCGAAAACTGATTCTAAAAACCCCACAACAACTGACAACACAATGGCCCAAACAGCTATAAGTTTTCTCACATTAGCCTCATCGCTCTTTCCAGAGTTGGATGGAAAGGCAGAAAACTTACAAAGCTTCAAAGATGCTTTCAGTCTTATAGACTCACTTAAAGAAAATCATGAATCAACAGTTGTTAGTCTAATCAAGACAAAACTAAAAGGCCATGCGAGAAACTTGATAAGCAACGAGCAAACTATCGCGGAAATCGCTGCAAAATTATCAAGCACAGTAAAAGGCGAATCAGTCGAAGTATTGTCAGCAAAACTACTTAACTTGCAACAAAAAAGCAAAACTGCCAACCAGTACACTCAAGAGGTTGAGCAGTTAATAAAAGCTTTAGAAGGAGCTTTTATAAACGATGGCTTAACGCCCGAACTGGCCAATAAGTACAGTACAAACCAAGCAGTAAAAGCAATGACCTAAAACTGCGCTATCGATAAGGTAAAACCACTAACCAATAATATACATAGACAAGTCAAACAAGCATTTTTCTGAGGCCAGATGCTTTGGTGATGGAGGAACCTAAAACACTTCGGCAAAAAAGCCGAACTCAAGACAACCCCGTCGTGGTTTGCCAGCTCGGCAAAAAAAACAAGTAAGAATGTTCTAGTCGAGTATACCCGACTACGAAACTCCCTGTACCCAAGTCTAAAACTTCCAATCATATGTTCGTCTCTTACACATGCATGAACACATGCACAAAGCCGCGAGCCACAGCGTACGCAAGGCATTTTAAGTCGTGGCTGTGTTTCTTCTTCCCTCCTCGCTCCAGTACTGAATCTTGTTCGTTGAATAACTTCCGTGTTTATTATCCGATCGACTTGAAATTTGCACAGTAGATTAAGAGTGACCAAAGAAGTGTACATGCCAAATTTCAAGCTATATCTTTAAAACTGTGGCTGTAAAGCGTTTTGATCGATTTGCGGGGGAACGGGGTAAGATACCAGAGATTGGAAACAAACTTGATCTGCGTATGGTATACAGGAACCTACATTCCAAATTTGGTGTCTCTAGTTCTTAAAATACTGAGCATAAATCTAAGTCTCAGTAGTCTCATTAAAGTACATAATGGAAAATATAATACTCCATTAAAATTACTAGTAGATACAGGAGCAAATGTCTCAATCTTAAAGAATAATACCGTAAACTCAAATATTAATGAAAATTACAAAACAAATATAACAGGAATTGGACAGGGAACAATACAGTCAATTGGACAATATCCCGTACCATGTGACGGAATTCTGGGACTTGACTTCATTCGAAAATGCAATTGCATAGTAGATTACACAATGATATTAACAATTCAATATTATTACCAGCAAGGTCAGAAGTAATGAGAAAGTGTGACAAATGAAGATACTGTATTAATACCAAATTAGGAAATTTATCCTAGGGTATTAATAGCTAACAACGTCGTAACAAGTAATAGTGCAATAGTTCGTATTTTGAATACAACAAGTGAAAATTTAAATATAAAAAAAAATCAAAACATTAAATTCGAATTAATAGTAAATTACGAAATTAAATCATGTAGTAAAATCAATAGAACAATTGAAGTCTTAAATAAATTAAAGTTTCCAGACCATGTAAAAACAGAACCTACTGAATTATATGCCAAATACATCAGGGACCGTAAATAATGATCACGTACCCATGTTTTTAAGAAAAAAATCATAATGAACGAGAATTGATAAATGAAAAAGGACAAAACCAAGCGCATCCTTGTTGTCAGGACTATCCATTGCTGCAATGATTTTTATTTTCTTAAGTTATATAGAAAAACTCAATAAAAAATATTATTTTTCAGATTTATTTTTTCCCTTAAAAATAAGACTTATTTTATTTATATTTATATTTCTTGAGCAATAAATAAATTCAGGAAATAATGCTTAAAAGGCAATTTTTTTAAATATAACTTATAACCGTTACGGTCCCTGAAATACATACATATTTGGGTTAGAAACAGAAGCAATTTCAAGTAATAATTTTTATAAACAAAAATTAAGATTAGCAGATAAAACCCCAGTATATATTAAAAATTATAGAAACGCAGACAGAAAAGCCAGAAATAAACAGACAGGTCGATAAAATAATAAAAGATGGTATAGTTGAACCATCTATTTCTGAATATAACAGCCCACTTCTCTTGGTACCGAAGAAATCTCTTCCAAACTCTAAGGAGAACAAGTAAGCTCTAGTCAAGTATACCCGACTACGAAACTCCCTGCACCCAGTTCTAAAACTTCCAATCATATGTTCGTCTCTTACACATGCACGCACACATACACAAAGCATACACACACACACACGCGAGCCACAGCGTACGCAAGGCATTTTAAGTCGTGGCTGTGCTTCTTCTTCCCCCCCTCGCTTTAGTTCTAAATCTTGTTCGCTGAATAACTTCCGTGTTTATTATCCGATCGACTTGAAATTTGGACAAGATTTTCAAAATCGGACTGGAATTACAGCCACACGAGCTGATATACTAAAAAAAAGTCAGTGATTTTCGAACAAATTCAAAAGCGCGCGCTGAATTCCATGACTTGTGACGTACATGCGCAGTGAGAGCCAAAAGTTGCAGTCGTCTTGTCATAACCCAGTGGTTCGGCCGGAGGCAATCGGTCCCAAATGCCTTGAGAATTACCCGGTCATCAGTCGCCGGTTACGCGTGTGGCAGCGAAGTGCCACTTCAAATCGAACGGCAACAAAAAAAATTCTGTCGTATTGTTTTTTTTGTATGAAATTTTTCGTTTGCTTTGTCTGCAACGGGGCCTTGCAATTTTTTTGACTCGGTGTTCTATTTTGTGGCAGCTGTGGTAATGGCATGCCACCGTCTTGTTTACTTTTCTGTCGACAGTTGAATATATACATATAAGTTAACACCCTGCATGTCAAAGTCCCAAAACAACAACAACATGGGCACATTGGCAACCTGGTCAATAACAACAATATGGCCGGCAAGACAACAACAACAAGCATTGGCAGCTAAACCAAAACAACAAGCTAAGCAACTACCAAATCACGCGGACACAGGTTGCGCAAGAAGCCACGAGCGGTGACCAAACATTATCAGCAGCTCACCGTGGGACCGGTGGATGCAACTGGACACCCTCGCTCAGCAACGTTCTGCAGGTGCAAACGGCAGAGGGTACAGAGACGTAGCCACGTGCGCTGAATGCGCACTCTTAGGGCCAATAACCGTGGGACCGGCGGATGCAAGACGACACCCAACCAGACAACGACCAATGGCAGCGCAAGACGACAGCAGCGGTACGATCAGCAGCGGCAGCATAAACAGCGACGCCGGCAGAGCATAGGTTAAGTGGATAATCATAAGACAATATTGTTTTAGTTCTAATCAAACCGTAAATAAATACAAATGTATTTTTTTTAAAAGGAAATAACTTATTTTCTTAATTGGCGCCCGAGCAGGGACCGTGGTAAAAAACAAATCAAAAGTTCACGCGTCGAAAAATAGAGTGCCTACAAAGTAGCCACTGTTCGCGAAAAGTGCCTGCATGAACAGCCACAAACGGGAACGCGACAATTATCGAACGACTAACGACTCGTCAAAAGTGCCTGTAAAAACAGCTACAACGCGAACGTGATTGATCGTATCGATATAGTGAACTGATTCTTGCCACGGTTCTGAAAAAAAAAAAACACTAAAGAAAAAGAAACATTTAATTGCTGATACCCTATAGTGTCCGTCCGTAGGGTACCGCGAGTTTTCTGTGTGTGCTGCAGGATCTTGAGTAACTATACTCCACCGTGGGATAGACGAAAAGGATAAATCCGGGCCACCGTCGCGGGAATCACCAATGCTGAAATTTATACTGTAAGCGTACCTTAAGAAAATTGTAAACTCACAAAAATTTTTTAAACAAAAGAAAATTAAATTTAAGATAAAGATCGAAATAGAAATAAGAAAACGAAAAAAAATATATATATTCAAATAGAGAAAAAAAAGATATAAATAACTCCACCCTTTAGTTATTTACTAAATAATCCTCTTTTGCTTTTGCTGAAATCTCATCATCAACATTTCCTCTTCAAAGAAATCACCCCCCGATTTTTCGCAAGCTATTACCGAGCTAGGCGAAGCATTCTCTAAGTTAAACATGCCGGACACCGACACAAAAACGACCGAACACCCACTTTTAGTGACATCCATTGAAAACACTGTTGAAAGGTACCTTAGGAAAATACTACAGGAAAAGGGCGACGAAATACTACATCCGAACACAAGCACTTACGCACTGACCGACCAGACTATAGCACCAGAACACGCGGGAAGAATTAGTGAGTTAGATAGACTGCCAGATGTGGTAAGAATTCTAAAAGATTTTTCCGGCAACAAAGCCGAATTCACTTCATGGCGAAAGAGTGTAGACAGAGTATTTGAAGTTTACTCCGCCCACCAAGGTACCCCAAAACACTACGGTATTTTACTAGTAGTGCGCAGTAAGATAATTGGTGAAGCTGATGCCGTACTGGAGGCATATAATACACCACTCAATTGGAAAGCAATTGCGCAGTGCCTAACAGATCATTTCGCAGACCGAAGAGATCTTAAGACACTAGAATACCAATTGTATACGCTCAGTCAACGCGGCAAATCGATCGACGAATTTTATCAGACGGTGTATTATCATCTGTCTTTAATTCTGAATCAGATTAACAATCACGATTCTTCTCCAGAGACGTTGAGAGCTCTTACGAAGATCTACAGGGACAAAGCCCTGGATACCTTCATAAGAGGCCTTAATGGAGATTTGCCTAGATTGCTGGCTATTAAGGAGCCAATTGATCTAAAACATGCCCTTCACTTGTGCCGACTTATCGAAAATCAATCCATCAGGAACGCCGTTAACCCCATCAAGGTTCCTTCGCTACCCCCAAGAAACAACCAACAGCCTCAAAGATTCATGAACCAATACCCTTTCCGACCTAACACTTCTCAAGCCGTCAATAGGAACAATTTTAACCCAAATTTGTACTACACGCCAAAACCCGCTGTTTTTCCGCAGCCACCCAATTTCGCTCAAAGACAAACGTATCAACAACCGCAGCAATTTTTTAATGGACCACCAAGGCCATCGGCTCCTAAGCCACAACCGCCTCCACAACCAATGGAAGTGGATTCATCTATCCAAACAAGAAACATTAACTACATGAACAGACCGGACAATAACCAGTTCGCTGGAAAAAGACCCTTATCTTCAAGGGCAGATCAAATTCCAAACAAATTCCAGAGACAATTTCACATTAATACGGGAGAAACATTAGGACAGGTCATGGACGATCAAGCTAACGCTGAAGCCAGTGCTTATGCTGAGGCATATGCTAGCGCTTACACAGACGCCTATACACACTACATGGACGAACAAAGCTACTTCACCGAAATGGAAGAACAAGGCGTTGCCGAGCTTCCATACGAAACCGAAAACTTACCGAGCAACGACTTCCCAGCCGAAACAACAGACATGGCCGAACTTAATTTTTTAGTCTAAATCGTTCCTCGTTGCCTTACTTCCAATGTAGAACGAGGGACGGCAAGGTATTGAACTTCCTCATTGACACTGGCTCCAACCAAAATTACATACAACCTTCACTAGTAGAAAACCCGAAAGTAAACAAAGAAGATTTTTACGCTAATTCAATTGGCGGAAAAATTGCAATCACCCAACACGTCTATCTAAACCTTTTTAGCCTATACGACACACCAATCAGATTTTTTATACTACCTACTCTCAAAACGTTCCATGGCATCTTGGGTAACGATACTATGAAACAACTTAACGTAATAATCGATGTCAGAAACGACATTCTCGTAGTAAATGGGAACAAACGATTCCGAATCAAACAATTGCCTGCACAGGCAATCAACAATATAAAAGTACGAACTGAGCACATGTCCGATAGTCAAAAGAAAACAATAGACACTCTAACGAACACTTTTAAAAACCTTTTTGCAGACCCAGAACAAAAATTGACTTACGCTACAAATGTAGTAGGCGAGATCCGAACATCCTCAGACACCCCTGTTTACACCAAACACTATCCGTATCCTATTGCACTCAAACAAGAAGTGGAGAAACAAATCGCAGAAATGTTAGACGACGGAATAATACGACCTTCTAGATCGCCGTACAACGCACCAGTATGGGTAGTACCAAAAAAGACCGACGCCTCAGGGAAAAAGAAATATAGACTAGTTATTGACTACAGAAAACTCAATCTAGTAACTATACCCGATCGATACCCTATGCCCGAAATAGGAGAAATCATAGCCCAACTAGGAAACAATAAATTTTTCACGGTCCTCGACCTAAAAAGCGGTTTCCACCAGATTCCTTTAAAAAGACAGGACATAGAAAAAACTGCATTCGCAGTCAATGGCGGGAAATATGAATTCACAAGACTACCATTCGGCCTCAAGAACTCCCCCTCAATTTTCCAAAGAGCCCTAGATGACATTTTAAGGGAACATGTTGGAAAAATTTGCTATGTCTACATTGATGACATTATTGTTTTTAGCAAAACGGAAAACGAGCATGCTCACCACTTGGAACAAGTCTTCACGACGCTACAAAATGCAAACATGAAAGTACAGATGGATAAGTGTGAATTTTTCAAGAAAGAAGTCAACTTTTTAGGTTTCACTATCTCAGATGAAGGAGTAAAAACCAACCCACAAAAAGTTCAGGCGATTTCTAAGTTTCCTATTCCCAAATCCCTTAAAGAGCTGAGATCATTCTTAGGCCTCTCGGGCTACTACCGTAGATTCATAAGAGACTACGCAAAATTGGCGAAACCACTCACCGCTCTATTGAGAGGCGAAGGCGGACGGGTCTCAACCAAAATATCAGACAAAGTCCCAATAATTATGAATAAGGAAGCGATAGAGGCTTTCGACAAAATTAAACAGACGCTCATTTCAACAGACGTTCTTCTAAAATACCCCAACTTTAATAAAGAATTTCACTTAACAACAGACGCTTCAAACGTTGCAATCGGAGCTGTTCTCGAGCAAGAGGGCAAACCCATTACCTTCATATCTCGTACTCTGTCCAAACCAGAAGAAAACTACGCGACAAACGAGAAAGAGATGCTCGCAATTGTTTGGGCTTTGCAGAGCCTTCGAACATACCTATACGGTAGAGCCAAGGTGATAATCTTTACAGACCACCAACCGCTTACATTCGCACTAAGCAACAAAAACCATAACGCTAAATTAAAACGTTGGAAAGACTTTATAGAAGAATTTAATCACGAACTAAAATACAAACCAGGAACCTCCAACGTAGTAGCAGATGCTTTATCCAGAAACCCAATTACAGAGTTAAACAGTACCGAGGCCACAGTAATGAGCGACGAAAGTTCGTCACACAACCTAATTCCATCAATGGAAGTGCCCATTAATGCTTTCAAAAACCAACTCTTTATTTTAACCGGCGAAAAACCCGACTACCGATTCGAAATACCATTCCCAACATACCACAGACACATAGTAACTCGACCAAGCTACACAGAAACTGAACTAATTCAAATCTTTAAAGAAAGACTCGATCCAAGAATAGTTAATGGGTTGTGTACTCCAGAGCACATCATGGGACGAATTCAAGAATTTTACCCAGTTCATTTTTCATCTTATAAAATAAGATACACCCAAAGACAAGTAGAGGACATTAACGACATTAACAAACAAAGTGAAATAATAGCCCAAGAACACAGACGAGCACATAGGAATGCTCAAGAAAATAAAGCTCAAATCTTAGAAAAATACTTTTTCCCACAGTTGTATAAAAAAGTTAAAGAGATTGCGAAGGCATGCTTAACATGCAAAGAATCTAAATATGACAGACACCCTCCACACTCTGAAATTCAACCAACCCCGATTCCTCAATCCCCAGGTGAAATCATTCACGTCGACATCTATATTACCGAGAAACACACTATATTAACAAGTATCGATAAATTTTCAAAATATGCCCAAGTAAAAATTTTAAAGTCAAGAGCCGCAGAAGATATAAAAATTCCACTGAGAGAAACCTTAATAGCATTCGGTATGCCAAAAATAATAATCATTGATAATGAAAGAGCTCTGAACTCAGCATCGATCAAATTCCTTCTACAAGACCAGCTAGGCATTCAAGTCTTCACCACACCCCCTTACAGTTCAACTAGTAATGGCCAAATAGAAAGGTTTCACTCCACCCTATCCGAAATTATGGCATGCCTCAGAAAAGACAACAGCGACATGAATTTCACCGATATTCTTTTTAAAGCTGTCCAAGAATATAACTCGTCCATTCACTCGGTAATCGGAAAAAAACCAAGAGATACATTCTTTGGCATGGCAGTCTATAACGACCCAGATAAAGAAGAGGAAAATAGGAAAAAAATAGTGGATAAACTTACAGGAAAACAAAAAGCTGACTTAGAGTACCACAACAAGGACAAGAACGAGGTAAAGAATTACGAGCCAGGGGAGGTAATTTTCGTCAAAATCGACAAAAGATTGGGTTCAAAACTGACACCTAGGTACAAAAAAGAAATAGTAGCAGAAAATAGAAACTCAACCATCAAAACACAGACAGGGAGAATAGTACACAAAAATAATATTAGAACTTAATTTACAGGATTATTTTACCAACATGCTTGGGGATAACAACAGTCCTTGACTACTCAAATTCACAAGTTATTTCAATCGACACTGGACTAGCAGCTAAACAGGATGGCACCTTTAAAATAATCCACATTTTTGATTTAGAGAAATATGCAACTATATATTCATCATTGGAAAAATCACTTCAATCAATCAACCCATCTCACCCATTAAACCCATACCTCTCCTTCGAGTTGTTTCAAATCAAAAATGACTTAAAAAGACTCAAACTCCCAACTAAAAGCAAAAGAGCAATTGAAGCCTTAGGCACAGCGTGGAAATGGTTGGCAGGAACTCCGGACCACCACGATCATGAAGTCATAATTAATAAAATCAATGATCAACTAGAGAATAATAATAAACAAGTTGTCATTAACAGAATAATGAATGAAAAAATTAATCAATTGACAAATGTAACTAACGCAATCCTAAAAGTAACTTTAAGTTCAGAAGAAATTGTTAATCAAAAAGCAAATATTCTAAGATACAAAATTCAATTAGTAAAAGAAGAATTAATCAATATTTTACATGCAATTACATGGGCAAAGTCAAACACTGTAAATTCATTTATTTTCTCAGCAATTGAAACCGACATTGTAGAACAAATTTTTAAGAAAGAGAATAATTTATTTTTTAACATAGAAGAACTTTTAGAATTCTCTCAAGTAAAACTTGCCACAAACGGTAAAGATTTAATTTACATAATTAGCCTCCCAACCATTAGCTTAGACAAATGCAGAACACTCAAAGTTAAAGCCGTAAAGAAAGCCCAAATTATCAATGATATAAAATACGAAAATCTACTAGAATGTAAGAACGAGCTATATGCCATTAAAGGAAATTGTGAAAATCATAATGACAGGACAATATGTAGTAGAGATAAGTTAATAGACTTAAGTAATGACACTTGCCTGCACGCACTGCTTAACCTACAAAAACCAGAATGCACCATGATCAACAATCAGCACATTCCTAACTTTGAGGAGATACTCCCAGGCACCATAATGCTGAACGGTTTCGACGGTTTCGTTACACTAGACGAAAAAACATTGCAACTCCGGGGAACTTACATCATCCAATACCGAAACTCCACAGTGAGAATCGGCGACAGGAGCTACAGAGCAGAAGAAATCCAACCTGCAGAGCCAGAACCTCCCCTGTTCCAGTTAGCAGTGGAAAGAACCAGACGGGACGAAGTACTCTCACTGCAAATGATCAAAGAGCTAAACATAAACAACACCAAGACACTGGAGAAACTCGGAGCCGAAGAAACTATACAAGCAACTCTCAGCTACACCTCGCTCAGCATCCTATTACTAGTAATATTAGGACTAGCCATCGAGCTCACCAGAAGAATAAGAGATGCAGCCTCAGAGAAGAGAAAAATAGAGAAAGAAAACGCACCGAACAATAGAAGTCCAGGAGGAGTTTATGTGACGACCGAGGACGCTCGCACTTAAAGGGGGAAGAGTTAACACCCTGCATGTCAAAGTCCCAAAACAACAACAACATGGGCACATTGGCAACCTGGTCAATAACAACAATATGGCCGGCAAGACAACAACAACAAGCATTGGCAGCTAAACCAAAACAACAAGCTAAGCAACTACCAAATCACGCGGACACAGGTTGCGCAAGAAGCCACGAGCGGTGACCAAACATTATCAGCAGCTCACCGTGGGACCGGTGGATGCAACTGGACACCCTCGCTCAGCAACGTTCTGCAGGTGCAAACGGCAGAGGGTACAGAGACGTAGCCACGTGCGCTGAATGCGCACTCTTAGGGCCAATAACCGTGGGACCGGCGGATGCAAGACGACACCCAACCAGACAACGACCAATGGCAGCGCAAGACGACAGCAGCGGTACGATCAGCAGCGGCAGCATAAACAGCGACGCCGGCAGAGCATAGGTTAAGTGGATAATCATAAGACAATATTGTTTTAGTTCTAATCAAACCGTAAATAAATACAAATGTATTTTTTTTAAAAGGAAATAACTTATTTTCTTAATTTATATGTATATACATATGTGTATGAGTACACCCCACGGTTGAGAGAGCTCATAGGTTCCCAGTGGTTCGGGGTAGCGGCTACGTGGGTACCCACAGAACCGGTCCTCAGTGTATACCACCGGTCACCAGGCAAGCCACCAGCAATGCGTTTCAGCGGTTACTTTAACATGGGCATGTCATAGGCGGTGACCGATAGGTACGGCGTTCGAGACCAAGTAACCGGGACTGTGGGTGCTACCAGTGGATGCTCACTGGTGGCACCTAGTAACCGGCACTATGGGTGCTACCAATGGATGCTCTGTGGTGGCACCTAGTAACCGGCACTGTGGGTGCTCCGGTGTGAATATTTAAAAAACTACTATTTAATTTTTTAAATTTGTTTTTATACTATGTTCCGGAAGGGAAAAATAGTATATTGGGTTTGCGCAATGTCCGTCTGTCCGTCTGTCCGTATGAGCAACCAAATTTGGCACACATGTTGGTGTATATCGTCAGTTTATAAAGTGTCAAGATCAGCCCCCCACCCCCACCCCCTCCCACAAAATTTGGGGAAAACCTGTATCTTCCACATTTTTAAAGCTAGAGTTACCAAATTTGGCATACACACTAAAGTTGCGATTCCTGACAGATCTGCATCAAAAATTTTTGGACAACACCACCCCCACCCCCCCCAATAGAGCAAAACCAATATCTCCCACACCAGTAGAGCTAGAGTTACCAAATTTGGCATAGAGACTAATGTTGACCCCCTGGATAAAACTGCATCAAAAATTTTTGGACCCCCCACCCCCACCCCCCCAATGGAGCAAAACCTATATCTCCCACACCAGTAGAGCTAGAGTCACCAAATTTGGCATAGAGACTAATGTTGGCCCCCTGGATAAAACTGCATCAAAAATTTTTGGACCCCACCACCCCCACCCCCCCAATGGAGTAAAACCTATATCTCCCACACCAGTAGAGCTAGAGTCACCAAATTTGGCAGACAGACTAATGTTGGCCCCCTAGATAAAACTGCATCAAAAATTTTTGGACACCCCCCACCCCCTACGCACCAAAAGGAACAAAATCGCGTTTCTTTCTGAACTCACAAATAACCATAATATATACATAGGACTGGGAACATAGTATTCTGCAGTCGGGTGCGTCCGCCGTCGGACGCCACCGCCGACTGCAACGTTCTTACTTGTTATTCTTAATTTATTGCTAATAATTAGCTTAAATAGAAATGTCTTAAAATTACATTTTTACATATTATTTTACGCTTTAAAATATTTACTTTCCATATTGGTCATGGAAAGTTTGAATGCCACCATTTTATCGCACTTTTGGCACATTGTCTCTTGAGCTGAAAGCATTGCTAATATTTAATACTTGATTAATAATGTCAAAATTACGTACCTTGTTGAGGTGCAAAGCTCAGCTTTACGATTTTTTTCGGTGGCGAACTAGCTAGAAAATAAGAAGCTTATATATTTAGTATAATAGGTATAACCAATTGTAATGAATTTAAACTTACCGATTTCAATTTGGCTCAGAATTACAAATTTATGTCTGTCCAATTCAACTGTCGACAGAAAAGTAAACAAGACGGTGGCATGCCATTACCACAGCTGCCACAAAATAGAACACCGAGTCAAAAAAATTGCAAGGTCCCGTTGCAGACAAAGCAAACGAAAAATTTCATACAACAAAAACAATGTCGACAGTACTTTTTTGTTGCCGTTCGATTTGAAGTGGCACTTCGCTGCCACACGCGTAACCGGCTACTTAACCGGCGACTGATGACCGGTAAATTCTCAAGGCATTTGGGACCGATTGCCTCCGGCCGAACCACTGGGTATGTACGCTCACTCATGGAGCGGCTAAAATGCAAGATCATCGATTATCCGTTGGTCAACGGCCCCACGCTGGATTGGCCTGTTCAGTTTTTTTTTTCTCTCTCTCTTTTTATTTACAATCTGTCTGTTTAAACAATAAGTAAATTGTATCTATATATATAAAAGAGTTCGTGCTGACTGACTGACTGATTGACTGATTGGCAATCATCGCACAGCCCAAACCATAAGAACATAAGAGGATGCTGAAATTTTCACAGTAGATTCCATCTATAATGAAACTGCACACTAAGACGGGATTTTGGAAAATTCCACCCACAAGCGTGGAAAATCGCGGAAAACTGTTGTATGAAACTTTTTTGTTAACCATCCAATCAGCTTCAAACTCATTTTCAGAGATCTACACAAAAATTATTTAGACACATATTTCATCGATTTTAGAAAATCCACCCCCATGGGTGGAAAATGGGGGTCTCAAGGTTGTATGGGCGAAAGTCCAATTTTAGTCCCTTCACCTTCAAATTCATTTTCAAAGCTCTTCACGTAATATAATTCGACACGTGTATCAGCGATTTTGGGAAATTCGACCACATGGTTGGAAAATCGGTGGAAAATTCTGGCATTCGACATTTTTAATTTTCATGCGATTGGCTTCAAACTCATTTTCAAGGTTCTATGGGCAGAAATAATAGGCACGGTGGTCAAAGATTTTGAATAATCTACCCCCAAAGTCGGAAAATTCGTGGAAAACTGTTGTATGAAACTTTTTTGATTATCGTCCGATTGGCTTTAAATTCATTTTGCAAGCACTTTACATAAAATAATTCAACACGTGTATCAGCGATTTTGGGAAATTCAGCTCCATGGTCAGAAAATCGGTGGAAAAGTCTGGCATTCGACATTTTTAATTTTCATGCGATTGGCTTCAAACTCATTTTCAAGGTTCTATGGGAAAAAATAATAGGCGCGGTGGTTAAAGATTTTGGAAAATCTACCCCCAAAGCCGGAAAATTCGCGGAAAACTGTTGTATGAATTTTGTTTTTATTATGTTCCAATGGACTTCAAACTTCTGTTTATCATTCAATCATTTTGAAACTTATTTTCAAAGCACCTCACATTAAATAATTCGTCACATGTGCTACAGGTTTTCAAAAATACACGTGGCCTTATACTAATTTCCAAATACTATGAATACAAAAACCTCGGTACTTTGCGGGCAATACGACGGGCGGAAAACAGTCGAAAGATTGATTCTGGATTCTTAGTATTATTCCAGAAATTGGCTTAAAATGTCAAATGATTTTGGAAAATCTACTCCGTGTCGCCACGGGCGGGAAATGGAAGTCAAGGACAAATGAGTAGGAAATTTTGTTGTTGTTTTTTTTTTTTCAAAGACATTTTCATAGCCCTACACTGAAAACATTAGTCACGTGGCTCAACTATTTAGTTGTGTTTTTTACGGTTGACGAAAATGCATTTTCATCCAAATATTTCCCCGGGCAAGGCCGGGATATTACCTGCTAGTATATATATATGCGCATACACATGCACATACATACATACAGTACTGCGCACACGAAAACCATGAAAACACTTAACAGGCCAGTCGCGATCAAACACTCCCCGAGGTAAGACGTGCCTAAAATTTACGCGGAAGCTGCGCTAGCGCTAAAGCTATTATTAACAGTTATTCGATTCACAAAACAAAAGGAAACAAATCAGTGGTTGCTGATAAGCATTAACAAAGTGTTGTTGTTATCATGAACGAAGACGAAGACGACACAACGGTTTACAAAAGCAAAACCGAAGCCAAAGGCAATCAAGAGACAAAACCAAGTCTCCGATTCTACTAAAGAAAAAAATCGCTCTGGACTTTACACCCAGCACCAGCTCCAATCAATATGCCCTCCTAAGCGACAGCACGCCAAATAACGGTAATGAAGACGAAAACGAAGCACTGGACATGATAACTGAAGACACCTTAGATGAATCTGCCAAGCCGCCACCTACATATATTCTTATCTGAAGTCAGTAATATAAAAGGAATGCTAGTTTATCTCGAGACTAAAATTAAAAAAGAGCTTTTCTTTTATAAAGTACAACGCGATGGTCATGTGAGAGTTATGGTAAAGTCTATTGAAGAATACAGGAAGCTTGTTAACACTCTTACTACAGATTTTGTCAAATTTTACACATACCAGCTTAAATATGAGAGGGCATTCAGAGTTGTTATTAAGAATTTGCACTTCTCAACGGAGATCGACTTAATTAAACAAGATGTGGAGTCCAAAGGTCACGCTGTTAGAAACATTAGTAATATTAAAAGTCGTGTAACCAAAGAGCCATTGAATTTGTTCTACTTAGACATTGAGCCTAACAATAAGAACTTAGATATGTACAAAGCTAAACACATTGGTAACGCAGTTGTTGATATAGAACCACCCCGTAAAACCAAAGAAATCGTTCAGTGCTATCGTTGCCAGGAATTTGGACACACAGTCATATTGTGCCAAAACTCACAGATGTGTGAAATGCTCTTTCAACCATCCTAGCAACATTTTTCCAAAAAATAAAGAGCAACCAGCAAAATGTGCCAACTGCAACGAAGATCATGCTGCTAGTTACAAGGGGTGTAAAGTCTATTAGGAACTTATATATAAAAAAAAAAAAGTAAGAACGTTGCAGTCGGGTGCGTCCGCCGTCGGACAGAATACTATGTTCCCAGTCCTATATAATATAGTTATTTGTGAGTTCAGAAAGAAACGCGATTTTGCTCCTTTGGGGGCGTGGGGGTGGGGGGGTGTCCAAATATTTTTGATGCAGTTTTATCCAGGGGGTCATCATTAGTCTGCATGCCAAATTTGGTGAGTCTAGCTTTACTTGTGTGGGAGATATAGGTTTTGCTCCATTGGGGGGGGTGGGGGTGGCGGGTGTCCAAAAATTTTGATCTTGACACTTTATAAATTGACGATATACACCAACATGTGTACCAAATTTGGTTGCTCTAGCTCAAAGATAAAGGCAACAAAATTGCGTTCATGCGGACAGACGGACATTTCGCAAACCCAATATACTATCTTTCCCTTCGGGAGCATAGTATAATTAGTAAGCGGACGCAACCACCAGAAAAACACCAAAGATGACAATAATAAAAATGACCTTGCTACATCTCAATCAATTGCTCCGTTTAATAATTCGACCCAACAACCCAAAGATTACCAACCATACGCTCAAGCTACTGCAGGAAATAGTATCTCGAACACGTCTCTAGAAAGAATAGAACAGCTTGTAGAAAAACAATCTCAACTTACCAATAATTTACTTAACATGATAATGTTACTTGTACATAAGCTATGCAAATAAATCTAAACTTAGGAATATGGAATGCCAATGGGCTTTCCAACCATGTTAATGAAATATCTTTGTTTTTAAAAACGAATGCCATTGACGTCATGCTTATTTCAGAAACACACTTTACTAGCAAATCTTTTTTTAGAGTTACTGGTTACGACACAGTAAGAGCTGACCATCCGTCAGATAGATTATGGAGGTGCTGCAATTATTGTCAAGCAGGGCCTTAAAGTTCAAATCATGGACAGTACTATTGAAAACGCTATGCAGGCTGCCACAATTGAGATAAAATGTATGCACTCAGATGTATCAATAACAGCGATTTATCTCCCACCAAGATTCACAATAAAAGAACTCGATTTAAAAAACTTTTTCCAAGGACTGGGAACAAAGTTTATCGTGGGAGGCGACTTCAATGCCAAACATCCATGGTGGGGATCCAGATTGACTAAGCCGAAGGGATCGGAGTTATACAAATGCATACGAAACAATAACATAACAACTTTGTCAACTGGTGTGCCTACATACTGGCCAACTGATAGTCGAAAAATTCCAGATTTGATTGATTTCGTAGTATTCTCTGGAATCCCACAATCACACCTGCGAGTAATGAAGAGCTTTGACCTTAACTCAGATCATTCTCCAATAATAGCAACTTACAGCACAATAGCCCATATGTTGGAAAAGCCCTATAAAGTCATTACAGCCTCTACAGATATTAACGCATTTAAAAGCTATTTAGACTCAGCTATAAGCCTGGACATTTCGTTAAAAACAGGAGAGGAGATAGACTATGCTGTGGAGCTCTTCACAAATACAATTCATAAAGCGAGCTACAGAAACACGAATCATGCCCTTCATGATCAACAACCAAACCAATTGTACCTTTCAACCGAACTTCGACAAAAAATACACAATAAAAGGAATCTGCGAAAACGCTGGCAAGATACTCACTACCCTGCTGACAAAAGATTATACAACAAGGCTGCATATGAGCTTAGACAACTGCTGTCGAACTTACGCAGACCCTAATTTTTGCAACAATGAATACAACCTATGGAGGGCGACTAAATACCTGAAGAGACCAGCTTAAAAAAACATAAATATTCCTAAAAGCAATGGCACTTGGTGTAGGTCTAATAATAAGCAAGCGGAAGCATTTGCACAACATCTGCATTCTGTGTTTCAGCCAAACGATATAAATAATTCTATAACAGAGACTGAAGTAGAAAAATTCTTTGAGTCACCCTGCCAAATGAGCTTGCCTATTAAAAGCATCAAATATGAAGAAGTCGTGACAGAAATCAAATGCTTGAACAATAAACAAGTAAGAATGCTCTAGTCGAGTATACCCGACTACGAAACTCCCTGTACCCAGGTCTAAAACTTTCAATCATATGTTCGTCTCTTACACATGCATGCACACATGCACAAAGCCGCGAGCCACAGCGTACGCAAGGCATTTTAAGTCGTGGCTGTGCTTCTTCTTCCCCCCTCGCTTTAGTTCTAAATCTTGTTTCGTTGAATAACTTCCGTGTTTATAATCCAATCGACTTAAAATTTGGACAGTAGATTAAGAGTGACCAAAGAAGTACATGCCAAATTCCAAAGCTATATCTTTAAAACTGTGGCTGTAAAGCGTTTTGATCGATTTGCGGGGGAACGGGGTAAGATATCAGAGATTGGAAACAAACTTGATCTGCGTATGGTATACAGGAACCTACATTCCAAATTTGGTGTCTCTAGCTCTTATAGTTGCTGAGATCGACGCGTTCATCCGGACAGACGGACAGACAGACGGACATGGCCAAATCTAAATCTCTTTTGATACTGATCAAGAATATATATACTTTATAGGGTCGGAGATGTCTCCTTCTGCCTGTTACATACTTTTGCACAAATCCAATACCCCCTTTTTACCCATTTTATGGGTACAGGGAGTAAAAAAAGAGAGAAAAAAAAAAAAACTGAACAGGCCAAGCCAGCGTGGGACCGTTGACCAACGGATAACCGATGATCTTGCATTTTAGCCGCTCCATGAGTGAGCGTACATATGTATGAGTACAACCTCTCTCAATCGTGCTCAGTACCCATGTCCGTTATGAACGTCTTCATACGACCGTAAAAGAGAGAGAGAAAAATATTTTTGATGCAGTTTTATCCAGGGGGTCATCATTAGTCTGCATGCCAAATTTGGTGAGTCTAGCTTTACTTGTGTGGGAGATATAGGTTTTGCTTCATTGGGGGGATGGGGGTGGCGGGTGTCCAAAAATTTTGATCTTGACACTTTATAAATTGACGATATACACCAACATGTGTACCAAATTTGGTTGCTCTAGCTCAAAGATAAAGGCAACAAAATTGCGTTCATGCGGACAGACGGACATTTCGCAAACCCAATATACTATCTTTCCCTTCGGGAGCATAGTATAATTAGTAAGCGGACGCAACCACCAGAAAAACACCAAAGATGACAATAATAAAAATGACCTTGCTACATCTCAATCAATTGCTCCGTTTAATAATTCGACCCAACAACCCAAAGATTACCAACCATACGCTCAAGCTACTGCAGGAAATAGTATCTCGAACACGTCTCTAGAAAGAATAGAACAGCTTGTAGAAAAACAATCTCAACTTACCAATAATTTACTTAACATGATAATGTTACTTGTACATAAGCTATGCAAATAAATCTAAACTTAGGAATATGGAATGCCAATGGGCTTTCCAACCATGTTAATGAAATATCTTTGTTTTTAAAAACGAATGCCATTGACGTCATGCTTATTTCAGAAACACACTTTACTAGCAAATCTTTTTTTAGAGTTACTGGTTACGACACAGTAAGAGCTGACCATCCGTCAGATAGATTATGGAGGTGCTGCAATTATTGTCAAGCAGGGCCTTAAAGTTCAAATCATGGACAGTACTATTGAAAACGCTATGCAGGCTGCCACAATTGAGATAAAATGTATGCACTCAGATGTATCAATAACAGCGATTTATCTCCCACCAAGATTCACAATAAAAGAACTCGATTTAAAAAACTTTTTCCAAGGACTGGGAACAAAGTTTATCGTGGGAGGCGACTTCAATGCCAAACATCCATGGTGGGGATCCAGATTGACTAAGCCGAAGGGATCGGAGTTATACAAATGCATACGAAACAATAACATAACAACTTTGTCAACTGGTGTGCCTACATACTGGCCAACTGATAGTCGAAAAATTCCAGATTTGATTGATTTCGTAGTATTCTCTGGAATCCCACAATCACACCTGCGAGTAATGAAGAGCTTTGACCTTAACTCAGATCATTCTCCAATAATAGCAACTTACAGCACAATAGCCCATATGTTGGAAAAGCCCTATAAAGTCATTACAGCCTCTACAGATATTAACGCATTTAAAAGCTATTTAGACTCAGCTATAAGCCTGGACATTTCGTTAAAAACAGGAGAGGAGATAGACTATGCTGTGGAGCTCTTCACAAATACAATTCATAAAGCGAGCTACAGAAACACGAATCATGCCCTTCATGATCAACAACCAAACCAATTGTACCTTTCAACCGAACTTCGACAAAAAATACACAATAAAAGGAATCTGCGAAAACGCTGGCAAGATACTCACTACCCTGCTGACAAAAGATTATACAACAAGGCTGCATATGAGCTTAGACAACTGCTGTCGAACTTACGCAGACCCTAATTTTTGCAACAATGAATACAACCTATGGAGGGCGACTAAATACCTGAAGAGACCAGCTTAAAAAAACATAAATATTCCTAAAAGCAATGGCACTTGGTGTAGGTCTAATAATAAGCAAGCGGAAGCATTTGCACAACATCTGCATTCTGTGTTTCAGCCAAACGATATAAATAATTCTATAACAGAGACTGAAGTAGAAAAATTCTTTGAGTCACCCTGCCAAATGAGCTTGCCTATTAAAAGCATCAAATATGAAGAAGTCGTGACAGAAATCAAATGCTTGAACAATAAACAAGTAAGAATGCTCTAGTCGAGTATACCCGACTACGAAACTCCCTGTACCCAGGTCTAAAACTTTCAATCATATGTTCGTCTCTTACACATGCATGCACACATGCACAAAGCCGCGAGCCACAGCGTACGCAAGGCATTTTAAGTCGTGGCTGTGCTTCTTCTTCCCCCCCTCGCTTTAGTTCTAAATCTTGTTTCGTTGAATAACTTCCGTGTTTATAATCCAATCGACTTAAAATTTGGACAGTAGATTAAGAGTGACCAAAGAAGTACATGCCAAATTCCAAAGCTATATCTTTAAAACTGTGGCTGTAAAGCGTTTTGATCGATTTGCGGGGGAACGGGGTAAGATATCAGAGATTGGAAACAAACTTGATCTGCGTATGGTATACAGGAACCTACATTCCAAATTTGGTGTCTCTAGCTCTTATAGTTGCTGAGATCGACGCGTTCATCCGGACAGACGGACAGACAGACGGACATGGCCAAATCTAAATCTCTTTTGATACTGATCAAGAATATATATACTTTATAGGGTCGGAGATGTCTCCTTCTGCCTGTTACATACTTTTGCACAAATCCAATACCCCCTTTTTACCCATTTTATGGGTACAGGGAGTAAAAAAAGAGAGAAAAAAAAAAAACTGAACAGGCCAAGCCAGCGTGGGACCGTTGACCAACGGATAACCGATGATCTTGCATTTTAGCCGCTCCATGAGTGAGCGTACATATGTATGAGTACAACCTCTCTCAATCGTGCTCAGTACCCATGTCCGTTATGAACGTCTTCATACGACCGTAAAAGAGAGAGAGAAAATATTTTTGATGCAGTTTTATCCAGGGGGTCAACATTAGTCTGTATGCCAAATTTGGTGAGTCTAGCTTTACTTGTGTGGGAGATATAGGTTTTGCTCCATTGGGGGGGTGGGGGTGGCGGGGGTCCAAAAATTTTGATCTTGACACTTCATAAATTGACGATATACACCAACATGTGTACCAAATTTGGTTGCTCTAGCTCAAAGATAAAGGCAACAAAATTGCGTTCATGCGGACAGACGGACATTTCACAAACCCAATATACTATCTTTCCCTTCGGGAGCATAGTATAATTAGTAAGCGGACGCAACCACCAGAAAAACACCAAAGATGACAATAATAAAAATGACCTTGCTACATCTCAATCAATTGCTCCGTTTAATAATTCGACCCAACAACCCAAAGATTACCAACCATACGCTCAAGCTACTGCAGGAAATAGTATCTCGAACACGTCTCTAGAAAGAATAGAACAGCTTGTAGAAAAACAATCTCAACTTACCAATAATTTACTTAACATGATAATGTTACTTGTACATAAGCTATGCAAATAAATCTAAACTTAGGAATATGGAATGCCAATGGGCTTTCCAACCATGTTAATGAAATATCTTTGTTTTTAAAAACGAATGCCATTGACGTCATGCTTATTTCAGAAACACACTTTACTAGCAAATCTTTTTTTAGAGTTACTGGTTACGACACAGTAAGAGCTGACCATCCGTCAGATAGATTATGGAGGTGCTGCAATTATTGTCAAGCAGGGCCTTAAAGTTCAAATCATGGACAGTACTATTGAAAACGCTATGCAGGCTGCCACAATTGAGATAAAATGTATGCACTCAGATGTATCAATAACAGCGATTTATCTCCCACCAAGATTCACAATAAAAGAACTCGATTTAAAAAACTTTTTCCAAGGACTGGGAACAAAGTTTATCGTGGGAGGCGACTTCAATGCCAAACATCCATGGTGGGGATCCAGATTGACTAAGCCGAAGGGATCGGAGTTATACAAATGCATACGAAACAATAACATAACAACTTTGTCAACTGGTGTGCCTACATACTGGCCAACTGATAGTCGAAAAATTCCAGATTTGATTGATTTCGTAGTATTCTCTGGAATCCCACAATCACACCTGCGAGTAATGAAGAGCTTTGACCTTAACTCAGATCATTCTCCAATAATAGCAACTTACAGCACAATAGCCCATATGTTGGAAAAGCCCTATAAAGTCATTACAGCCTCTACAGATATTAACGCATTTAAAAGCTATTTAGACTCAGCTATAAGCCTGGACATTTCGTTAAAAACAGGAGAGGAGATAGACTATGCTGTGGAGCTCTTCACAAATACAATTCATAAAGCGAGCTACAGAAACACGAATCATGCCCTTCATGATCAACAACCAAACCAATTGTACCTTTCAACCGAACTTCGACAAAAAATACACAATAAAAGGAATCTGCGAAAACGCTGGCAAGATACTCACTACCCTGCTGACAAAAGATTATACAACAAGGCTGCATATGAGCTTAGACAACTGCTGTCGAACTTACGCAGACCCTAATTTTTGCAACAATGAATACAACCTATGGAGGGCGACTAAATACCTGAAGAGACCAGCTTAAAAAAACATAAATATTCCTAAAAGCAATGGCACTTGGTGTAGGTCTAATAATAAGCAAGCGGAAGCATTTGCACAACATCTGCATTCTGTGTTTCAGCCAAACGATATAAATAATTCTATAACAGAGACTGAAGTAGAAAAATTCTTTGAGTCACCCTGCCAAATGAGCTTGCCTATTAAAAGCATCAAATATGAAGAAGTCGTGACAGAAATCAAATGCTTGAACAATAAACAAGTAAGAATGCTCTAGTCGAGTATACCCGACTACGAAACTCCCTGTACCCAGGTCTAAAACTTTCAATCATATGTTCGTCTCTTACACATGCATGCACACATGCACAAAGCCGCGAGCCACAGCGTACGCAAGGCATTTTAAGTCGTGGCTGTGCTTTTTCTTCCCCCCCTCGCTTTAGTTCTAAATCTTGTTTCGTTGAATAACTTCCGTGTTTATAATCCAATCGACTTAAAATTTGGACAGTAGATTAAGAGTGACCAAAGAAGTACATGCCAAATTCCAAAGCTATATCTTTAAAACTGTGGCTGTAAAGCGTTTTGATCGATTTGCGGGGGAACGGGGTAAGATATCAGAGATTGGAAACAAACTTGATCTGCGTATGGTATACAGGAACCTACATTCCAAATTTGGTGTCTCTAGCTCTTATAGTTGCTGAGATCGACGCGTTCATCCAGACAGACGGACAGACAGACGGACATGGCCAAATCTAAATCTCTTTTGATACTGATCAAGAATATATATACTTTATAGGGTCGGAGATGTCTCCTTCTGCCTGTTACATACTTTTGCACAAATCCAATACCCCCTTTTTACCCATTTTATGGGTACAGGGAGTAAAAAAAGAGAGAAAAAAAAAAAAACTGAACAGGCCAAGCCAGCGTGGGACCGTTGACCAACGGATAACCGATGATCTTGCATTTTAGCCGCTCCATGAGTGAGCGTACATATGTATGAGTACAACCTCTCTCAATCGTGCTCAGTACCCATGTCCGTTATGAACGTCTTCATACGACCGTAAAAGAGAGAGAGAAAAATATTTTTGATGCAGTTTTATCCAGGGGGTCAACATTAGTCTGTATGCCAAATTTGGTGAGTCTAGCTTTACTTGTGTGGGAGATATAGGTTTTGCTCCATTGGGGGGGTGGGGGTGGCGGGTGTCCAAAAATTTTGATCTTGACACTTCATAAATTGACGATATACACCAACATGTGTACCAAATTTGGTTGCTCTAGCTCAAAGATAAAGGCAACAAAATTGCGTTCATACGGACAGACGGACAGACGGACATTTCGCAAACCCAATATACTATCTTTCCCTTCGGGAGCATAGTATAATTAGTAAGCGGACGCAACCACCAGAAAAACACCAAAGATGACAATAATAAAAATGACCTTGCTACATCTCAATCAATTGCTCCGTTTAATAATTCGACCCAACAACCCAAAGATTACCAACCATACGCTCAAGCTACTGCAGGAAATAGTATCTCGAACACGTCTCTAGAAAGAATAGAACAGCTTGTAGAAAAACAATCTCAACTTACCAATAATTCACTTAACATGATAATGTTACTTGTACATAAGCTATGCAAATAAATCTAAACTTAGGAATATGGAATGCCAATGGGCTTTCCAACCATGTTAATGAAATATCTTTGTTTTTAAAAACGAATGCCATTGACGTCATGCTTATTTCAGAAACACACTTTACTAGCAAATCTTTTTTTAGAGTTACTGGTTACGACACAGTAAGAGCTGACCATCCGTCAGATAGATTATGGAGGTGCTGCAATTATTGTCAAGCAGGGCCTTAAAGTTCAAATCATGGACAGTACTATTGAAAACGCTATGCAGGCTGCCACAATTGAGATAAAATGTATGCACTCAGATGTATCAATAACAGCGATTTATCTCCCACCAAGATTCACAATAAAAGAACTCGATTTAAAAAACTTTTTCCAAGGACTGGGAACAAAGTTTATCGTGGGAGGCGACTTCAATGCCAAACATCCATGGTGGGGATCCAGATTGACTAAGCCGAAGGGATCGGAGTTAGACAAATGCATACGAAACAATAACATAACAACTTTGTCAACTGGTGTGCCTACATACTGGCCAACTGATAGTCGAAAAATTCCAGATTTGATTGATTTCGTAGTATTCTCTGGAATCCCACAATCACACCTGCGAGTAATGAAGAGCTTTGACCTTAACTCAGATCATTCTCCAATAATAGCAACTTACAGCACAATAGCCCATATGTTGGAAAAGCCCTATAAAGTCATTACAGCTTCTACAGATATTAACGCATTTAAAAGCTATTTAGACTCAGATATAAGCCTGGACATTTCGTTAAAAACAGGAGAGGAGATAGACTATGCTGTGGAGCTCTTCACAAATACAATTCATAAAGCGAGCTACAGAAACACGAATCATGCCCTTAATGATCAACAACCAAACCAATTGTACCTTTCAACCGAACTTCGACAAAAAATGCAAAATAAAAGGAATCTGCGAAAACGCTGGCAAGATACTCACTACCCTGCTGACAAAAGATTATACAACAAGGCTGCATATGAGCTTAGACAACTGCTGTCGAACTTACGCAGACCCTAATTTTTGCAACAATGAATACAACCTATGGAGGGCGACTAAATACCTGAAGAGACCAGCTTAAAAAAACATAAATATTCGTAAAAGCAATGGAACTTGGTGTAGGTCTAATAATGAGCAAGCGGAAGCATTTGCACAACATCTGCATTCTGTGTTTCAGCCAAACGATATAAATAATTCTATAACAGAGACTGAAGTAGAAAAATTCTTTGAGTCACCCTGCCAAATGAGCTTGCCTATTAAAAGCATCAAATATGAAGAAGTTGTGACAGAAATCAAATGCTTGAACAATAAACAAGTAAGAATGCTCTAGTTGAGTATACCCGACTACGAAACTCCCTGTACCCAGGTCTAAAACTTCCAATCATATGTTCGTCTCTTACACATGCATGCACACATGCACAAAGCCGCGAGCCACAGCGTACGCAAGGCATTTTAAGTCGAGGCTGTGCTTCTTCTTCCCCCCTCGCTCCAGTACTGAATCTTGTTCGTTGAATAACTTCCGTGTTTATTATCCGATCGACTTGAAATTTGGACGTAGATTAAGAGTGACCAAAGAAGTGTACATGCCAAATTCCAAAGCTATATCTTTAAAACTGTGGCTGTAAAGCGTTTTGATCGATTTGCGGGGGAACGGGGTAAGATATCAGAGATTGGAAACAAACTTGATCTGCGTATGGACAATCCGGACAGACGGACAGACAGACGGACATGGCCAAATCTAAATCTCTTTTGATACTGATCAAGAATATATATACTTTATAGGGTCGGAGATGTCTCCTTCTGCCTGTTACATACTTTTGCACAAATCCAATACCCCCTTTTTACCCATTTTATGGGTACAGGGAGTAAAAATGTGGAAGATACAGGTTTTCCCCAAATTTTGGTGGAGGGGGTGTGGGTGGGTAGGGTGATCTTGACACTTTATAAATTGACGATATACACCAACATGTGTACCAAATTTGGTTGCTCTAGCTCAAAGATAAAGGCAAAAAAATTGCGTTCATACGGACAGACGGACATTTCGCAAACCCAATATACTATTTTTGCCTTCGGGAACGTAAGTAGTATAAATATGGGCAATAAATACTTAAATACAAAAAAAGTAGCGCCACTAACAAAGTGACACAAATAGACAAAACGACGAAAGTCACATAAATGCGAAACTGTCGAAATGGATGATCCTATAGAAGGAGGCCATACAGGGATTACGTGTACCCTGTTAAAAACTAGGAAATTTTATTATTGGCCCCAAATGAATAAAACCATTTTGAAATATGTGAAACCTTGTGTAAAATGCCAACAGGCAAAGACCACAACACATACAAAAGCACCAAGGGTAATAACAGACACCCCAAATACTGCATTTGACACTGTTTTAATAGATACCATTGGATCATTACCTCGTACAGAGAATGGCAATGAGTACGCAATCACGATAATATGTGATCTCACGAAATTTCTAGTTACAATACCAGTAACAGACAAAAGTGCAAAAACAGTTGCCAAAGCAATATTCGAATCTTTTGTGCTAAAGTACGGTCCTATGAAGACGTTCATAACGGATATGGGTACTGAGTACAAAAATTCACTAATAAATGACCTGTGTAAGTATATGAAAATCAGTAATATACAATCAACAGCTCATCACCACCAGACTTTAGGAACAGTGGAGAGAAGTCACCGAACATTTAATGAATATATTCGTTAATATATTTCGATTGACAAAGACGATTGGGACATATGGTTGAATTTTTTCACATATTGTTTCAACACAACTCCATCGACAGTACATGAATACTGTCCATATGAACTCGTTTATGGTAGATTACCAAGACAGTTCACAGAATTTAATAATCTTACTAAAATAGATCCTATATATAACGTAGATGATTATGCAAAAGAGTTTAAGTTCAGATTAGAAGTAGTTTATAAAAGAGCAAAAACTTTAATAGATTTAGAAAAAGAAAAACGAAAGATAGAATATGACAAAAAATTAAATGACATAGAACTAGAGGTAGGAACTTTAGTATTACTAAAGAACGATACAGGGCATAAGCTGGAAAGTAAATATTTAGGACCCTATAAAATCGAAAACATAGAAGATAGGAACAATATTAAAATAAATGTAGGAAAAAATAAATTTCAAACAGTAAATAAAAATAGGCTAAAATTATTCAATAATTAAAAATTTAAATTTTCAGGTCTGATCAGCCGTAACATTATTATATATATATATACACAAAAAAAAAAATACATACATATACAAATTAAAAAAAAAGTAAAAAAAAGAAGTACATAAAATAATATTTAAAATATATTATCTACATTAAAAATAAAATAACTTCATAAAATTACGTTATTTTTCAAAAGGAGGGAGATGTGGTGTGCACATATCGAGAGCTCACTGTGCTCAACACTATGTCTAGTATATACTTCATATATACTAATAAACATAAATATTATGATACAATGACACTTAGTCATTGTTCCCTAAACATACGACATATTCAAGTGCACCGAAATATGATCGGTCAGAAGTGCCTCGACTACAAACAAGCCGCGTCAGCATGTGTCCCATGCAATGACCGCTTGCACATATGCACAGCACGCTCTTTCCCTACAGCGACGTCTTCGCCGCTTACATATAAGTTACATATATTCGTTTTATATGTTATATATAAAACGACTTATATACAAAAGGCAGCGCTGCCACTGAGGACAGCGCAACCTTAGGTTTAAGTATACTGTATTCCTAATTGTAAGTACAGAAGAATAAAGGCATATGGAGCGACAAGAACAGTCGCTCCTAACAACCAAAATACCACTTGTTTGAATACCACAATAGAACGAGACAGGAACAGGAACATAAAACAGTATAGTTGCAATTATAGAAAGATCTTGCCGATGTAAACAAAGAAATTAAAGTTTTTGTCAAAAATGATGCGATGACCATCAATGAAAGTTGGATGCATTACAACGCCGGCAGAGTCCTGGTATCTAAAGGCCAGTCAGCGGAATAGGATATGCAAGCATATTTTGGGAACGCTTTCGGCCGGACAAAAACTTTTCATATGACATGCTTATGAAACAGTAAAAAAATTCAAAAAACAAGCAGTCAATGAACTAAATCAAAATATCAACCAAAATAAATTAATGAATTAATGAAGCAGGACAACCACCACCTAAAACGCCTCGTCTGCGCTGTTGCTTGCGCTGTCGCTGGTGTGTGTGCATCTTTGTATGTGTAAATGCACGAAGATGCGATCGGAAATTTATGACCTGGGTACAGGGAGTTTTGTAGTCGGGTATATTCAAATAGAGCATTCTTGCTTGCTATTATTTGAAACCTTCGTGGAAAATAATAATTGCATTACATTTAGAGTATAAGAACCAGTAGCGACAGCGAAGGTAGCCTAGCTTACGTCAGATCGAAGGCCGCATCAACCGTTGACGATTGCCTGAATAATGGGCGCTGGCAAATTTATGTAGCGGATCTACAAGTGGTGGATGATCCTTACTTAACCCATATGCCCCTCATCATCAACATATGCTTACTAGAATACAAAACAGCGAAGGAGAGCAATCAACTACCAAAGTTGAGATGATGATCCGGTATGCCTAGTAGTACGCAGAGCCTATCGACCTAAATCTTATAGGCATACGTTTAGATCGGACATAAATAGAAGGCTTAACCAAATTAATTATAAAGTCATCCAAATTTATGTCGAGGCCTGCAAGGACTTCAAATGTCTCGCAGCCAAAAAGAAGTCAATGTCAAACAAGGATAATTATTATGCAGCAAACGTAGACTACAAAAATCTCTGCAGACGCAAGGAGCAAGAGTATTATAAAAGCCTTGAATTAGAAATAAATTATGTAACCGATAGCAAATCCTTTTTGACCCTGGGGAGACGCTTAACTGGCCCCACGACATATAACCAGAAAATTATAAAGGTATCTCAACATTAAACTATTTGTGTCTATCTTGTTGACACGGCTCACATTCTGGTCAGAAGGTCACCAAATTTTTAGCGAATACCAGACTGGTTATTTGTGGGGTGGGAAAGTGAGAAAACACAGTAGTCTGTATTTTAAATTTGGTGAATCTACCTGAACAAGTGTTGGAGAGATATATTTTGTTCATATGCGGGGGAATGATTGTTAAGAACAAAATTGTTTTTGTCAAATCTGTCAAGGGATTCAACCGTAAGTCTGTGTGCTTAATTTGGTGATTCTGCGCTCTGTGTGGGAGATATAGATTGTGCTCGTTCGCGTGGAAGGGGTTGGCAAAAATTGTTCGATGCAGATCTGGTGACTCTACGTATACAGGTGTGGGAGGTATAGATTTTGTTCATTTGCGGTGACGAGGGTGGGGGTGACAAAAAATTATTATTTTTATCTGTCTAGAGCTTCTACAGTAGTGTGTATGTCAAATTTTGTGACTCTAGCTGCGAAACTGTTTGAGATATGCCCCTTGATCTTGAGACTTTATAAAACGAGAGTATACTCCATACAACATGTTTACCAAGTTTGGTTGCTCTACCTTCAAGGGTGTGGAAGAAAAATGCGTTCATACGGACAGACGGACATTTCGCAAGCCCCATATACTCTTTTTCAAAATTTTATTTTGGAAATGAGTATAAAACAAGTAAAAATGCTCTAGTCGAGTGTACCCGACTACGAAACTCCCTGTACCCAGGTCTAATGTTCCAATCATATGTTCGTCTCTTACACATACACGCACACATACACAAAGCCGCACACACGCGAACCACAGCGTACGCAAGGCATTTGAAGTCGTGGCTGTGCTTCTTCCCCCCTCGGTCTAGTAATGAATTTTGTTCGTTGAATAACTTCCGTGTTTATTATCCGATCGACTTAAAATTTGGACAGTAGATTAAGAGTGACTAAAGTATTGTACATGCCAAATCCCAAAACTATATCTTTAAAACTGTGGTGTCTCTAACTCTTATAGTTGCTGAGATCGACGCGTTCATACAGACGGACAGACAGACGGACATGGCTAAATCGAAATATCATTTGATGCTGATCAAGAATATATATACTTTATAGGGTCGGAGATGTCTCCTTCTGCCTGTTACATACTTTTGCACAAATCCAAGACCCCCTTTTTACCCATTTTATGGTACAGGGAGTAAATATACTTATTCTTCGTAGATTTCAAAGCAGCTTTTGACAGTTTTGACAGACGAAGCCATTTCCTCAAATTCAGCAACCTTGGTATAGCCATCAAAGTGATCAAAATTTTAAGCAGTATGTATGAGCAGAATTGTGTTGCAGTGAGGGATGGAAAGGAGCTATCCTTGTGGTTTGACTTAAAATTTGAGCCTCAAACAGGGTTGTCTCCTCCTTTATTATTTACTTTGTATATAGACGACATTGTGTCCGCTCCGGCAGGAGGCGTCCAGCTGGGTGCACAACGCATCAAGGTGCTCATATACACGGACTACATAGTAATACTAGCAGATTGCGTTGCCGCTCTCCAAAGGATGATGACATCCTGCAAATGAGGATTCGTGATGCATAAGCGGCACACAAGTGAACGTGATTACGGAGTGCACATTCCTTGGAACAATTCGTCGACATGTCCTTTCAAAGACATGCAGAGCAAAAGTTGAATGACTTTAAGGCAGCAATGAACACCACATGGATTCAGATCCTGGGCAAGAGACAAGTGACCCACAGTCTGAAATATAAAGCGTTTCTTGCGACAGCAAGAGCAATCATGTGTTATGTTGCTCAGGTACATCTATACTAACTGTATATATGTACCTGAGCAATAGAGGAAATGCAAATGCCAAGCGACCGTCTACCAAAAATTGTGGTTTCTACGTGATTTAAAGGCCATTAAGCCCGTCTTCTCAGCGGGACCTGACGGAGTGTGCTTAGGTACTGTGCTGATGGTATCTTAAAGCCAAATTTTATTCTTTTTAAACTGTCCATTGTGCTCTTTCCCTCACATTTGGAACGAATCATTTAACATTTATTTCCATAAAAAAGGAAACAAGTCTAACTTTGAGAACTATAGAGGTATTTCTAAGTTGTCTGCTATTCCTAAGATTTTTGAGAAATAAATAACTTCTTAACTTCAACATCTATGTAGATCCATAATTTCACCCTGCCGGCTTGGGTTTGTGAAATATAGATCTACTACCACTATTGGAATTTACTTCTTTTGTCATTAAGGGATTTCAATCTAAAATGCTAACAGATGTTACTTACACTGATTTCAGTAAGACTTTTGAATCTGTTTATCATTCTCTTTTACTTCACAAACTTTTTATACTGGGATATCCAAATAACTTAATTCTTTGGATCTCGAACAATTAACTCTTAGAACCCAAAAGTTTTATTTCAAGGACTTAGTTTCTAAGTCTGTTCAAATTACTTTCAAAGTACCACAAGGAATTCACTTCGTGTTCGACCTATTTTTGAATATGGGTCCCCAGTACAAGGCTCGTCAGAATAGAATAGAATCGGTACAAAAACAATTTCTGCTCTTTGCACACCGGAGTCTTAACTGGAATCCTAATACTCGCTTGCCTTATTATCGTAGTAGCCTCTTACTAATAAATCTTCCTTCTCTTTCTGATCGTAGAACCATGCTTCGTGGAATTTTCATACACAAACTAATTAATGGAGAAATTGATTTTTCTGAGTTAATCTACCAAATTAGTTTTGCAGTCCCGATCAGGAATCCTAGAAACTTCCTTCCTCTTTCTCTTCAAGCTTGTAATACTAACTATGCTTTCCATAACCCTTTTCGTATTCTATGCTCTAATTATAACAATCTTTATCGTTTAATATGTAATGCTACTTATATTTCCCTAATCAGAACTTCACTTTTATGTTATCTGTGTAATCTATAGGTACTTTTTTCTATTGTTTAATTTATGTAGAAATATTCATTTTGTTTGTAACTATTTATCTGTCCCGCGATCTTCGCCCCTTAGTCGGTTGGGCGGTAGGTGGGTTGCATTTTGGGTCTGCGTGTTAACAAGCCCGTGCTTGGTGTCGTTGGGCACTTGTATGTACTGTTCGTTAGTACATCAACGTCCGAATGTACAAAAAAAAAAAAAAAAAAAAAAAATACACTGCAGTGGATATGCATCCTTCACTGTCAGTTTATTGAGCTTGCGCGCATCCAAACAAAGCCTGTTCTTGCCTGGCTTTCGGACTAGCGTCACGCGGTTACTCCATGGGCTTTCGCTGTGCTCTATAACGCCCAATCGCAGCATTTCGTCCACCTCTGCGAAAAGTAATTCCTGTACTGCTGGTGAGACTGGGTAAAAGCGTTCTTTTACTGGCCCGGCATCTGCCACTAACCGGATCTCATGGCTCTCCATCGTCGACCTCCCTAGGACCAATCCACACTTTAGCGAACGGTCTGCTATCCATGCGCATTGCTGAGCGTATAGCTGCGCACAGTCCGTCACGCTTCCTTCTCCGATCTTCAAATCTCGTCCGGACTCGCTCTGCTTTGGAAACTATTAAATCTGCCTCTGCTTCCCCCAGTATCCGGGCTCTGGCATGGGCATTTTCTTCCTGTCTCTGTTCCAAGGGCTTTAGCTGGGACCATTTCTCTTTCGGTAAGTTATCTGTATTTATCTTATTTATTCTATTTAATAATTTATATATTTCCTTACAGCTACTTGTGGTGATCGTGCTAATTTTGGAGGGTGTTGCTAATGGCTGTTGTTGCTCCCCATTTGCTTGGAGCGCGACTCTTCCACTTGCGTCGTGCTGCTGCTCTGGTTTCCCTGTCTGCATTTGGGACATTTGTGTAGCACTACTCCGGCGTGTCCACACTTGTAGCAGACTATGCTACGCTGTGCTGATTCGCACTCGAAGAACGGATGACCTGGCTGTTTGCAATTCCCGCAGGTCAGATTCTTCGATCGCCTACTGGTTCCTTGGGCCTGTATAAGGCCTCTAGCGATTCCGCGCCTCCTGCTCCTGGCTCATGGTGCTCCGCTGCATCCACCTCATGCACTCTTAGATGTTCTCTGGACCGAACGAAGTCGTGACTGGGTGCTGCTCGGGCCCATCTTGTTGCCAGCATTTTCTCCGCGTCTTGACACTCCTTCCGCAACTTCTGCAGATTTCCAATATTCATTGGGTAGATGATTCTGGAAACCTGGTCCTTAATATTCATCTTTATGACCTTAATCAGGTCATAATCCGAGAAGCTGCTTGTCAATTGGGATCTGAGAACCACCATCGCCTGTATGTATTCCTCCGTGGTTTCTCCGTGCCGTTGCTTTCGCTCCCTCAGTTCCTGCTTTCTCTCGAACTCCGAACGCCTCGTTTGGAATTGCTGCTGCAAGCCGTAGCGCAGATTCGGCCAATCTGGAGCCCCTGAGGTATGTATATACATCCAATACCACTCTTTTGCCTGTCCATTCACTAAACCATGAAAATCTCTCAGGACGTCGGACCACGGCACCTGATAGAGCGACTGCAAATTTCTCTTTGTTTTGACTCCAATTCCCTGTTGTCCACAAAAAGGTGAGTAGGCGCTGCTGGAACATTGTTTCGTAAACTTGGTCGAGCTGATGTTTGTCCATTCCTAGATTGCTCCATCAGCGGTTCGTGCGAGCTTTAGTCATTCGTCACTCTGTCCGATCTTATGGACTCGACCATCTCTGTGATGTCGCGCATGAAGGTGAGCATAGTGGCTTGCATGGTTTCCCTGAGTGTATTAATTTCCGTGGATACCGTTGCTCTATAGGTCTCTTGCGCTTGGGCCAAAGCGACGTTTATGGCTGACCGTAACTCGCTGGGAATCTCTGCTCGATTGCTCTCTGGTTGTACTGCTAGAAAAGTACCCGCTGCGTCATCGTTGGGGTACCTTTCCATAGCGATCGTTATCCCTTGGAGGTCGCTGTGTAACTCCGAATTGTTCTCGCCTTCCTTTCCGGTTCTATCCGCTTGTGAGCGAGTAGTAGGACTCATGCTTTCCCGTTCCCTAGTCACCTGACGATCACAGCTACGCCTGACTTTCCTCGAGCGACCAAATGCTCCAGGTTCGCTCATTTAAATATTTAATTTGCTGGCTAAACCAATTAACATATATAACTATCTATTTATTTTTCCTAAATTCTTAGCTTTATGTGTATGTATCTGGATACATAAATAAGAACAGAAAATAAATAGTAACACGACGTTAATTCCCACTACAAACAAAACAATCAACTAACAAAAATGTAAGTAAATAAATAAATAAATACAAGAAACAAATAGTTGAATAAATAAATACTCTCCATATAAATAATAAAAAAATATTACTCATACAAACAATAAATAAATATATAAATAAATAACTAAAAATTTCCCTATATAAATAAATAAATAAATAAATATATACGAATAAATAAATAAATGCATATAAATAAATAAATAAATATATATAAACAAATATATATAAATACATAAATAAATATGTAAAAATAAATAAATACCCATACATAAATAAATAAATATATATAAACTAGCAGGTAATATCCCGGCCTTGCCCGGGGAAATATTTAGATGAAAATGCATTTTTTTTCTTGAATTTGACTACTTTCGTCAACCGTAAGAAATACAACTAAATAGTTGAGCCACGTGACTAATGTTTTCAGTGTAGGGCTATGAAAATGTCTTTGAAAAAAAATAAAAATTTCCCACTCATTTGTCCTTGACTTCCCTTTCCCGCCCGTGACGACACGGAGTAGATTTTCCAAAATCATTTGGCATTTTAAGCCAATTTCAAGAATAATACTAAGAATCCAGATTAAATCTTTCTAACTCATTTCCGCCCGTTGTATTGCCTGCAAAGTACCGAGGTTTTAGTATTTATTTATATTTTTCAAAACCGGTAGCACATGTGACGAATTATTTAATGTGAGGTGCTTTGAAAATTAGTTTCAAAATGATTGGATGATAAACAGAAGTTTGAAGTCAATTGGAACATAATAAAAACAAAATTCATACAACAGTTTTCCGTGAATTTTCCGGCTTTGGGGGTAGATTTTCCAAAATCTTTAAATCGCGGTGGGCGCCTATTATTTTTGCCCATAGAACCTTGAAAATGAGTTTGAAGCCAATCGAATGAAAATTAAAAATGTCGAATGCCATACTTTTCCACCGATTTTCAAACCATGTGCTCGAATTTCCCAAAATCGATGATACACGTGTCGAATTATTTTACGTGAAGAGCTTTGATAATGAATTTGAAGGTGATCGGACTAAAATTAGGCTTTCGCCCATACAACCTTGAGACCCCCATTTTCCGACCATGGGGGTGGATTTTCCAAAATCGGTGAAATATGTGTCAAATGAATTTTTGTGTAGATCTCTGAAAATGAGTTTGAACCTGATTGGATGGTAAGCAAAAAAGTTTCATACAACAGTTTTCCGCGATTTCCCACGCTTGTGGGTGGAATTTTCCAAAATCCCGTCTTAGTGTGCACTTTCATCATAGATGGAAGCTTCTGTGAAAATTTCAGCATCCTAGCTCTTATGGTTTGGGCTGTGCGATGATTGCCAATCAGTCAGTCAGTCAGTCAGTCAGCACGAACTCTTTTATATATATAGATACTAAGCACTTAATTCAACTACGTATTCTGCCAGCGATATACTAAACTTCTAAACCTTATAATTGCATTCATACAATTATGCCAAAAATTTAATTTATCCCTGCAAAAATATAAATGTGGAAACTAACTCACGAACACCTAACACTCATTACTCTCACAAATACAAATCATATACTAAATTGGGTGAGATGAGGGCCCACTATACACTGTCCCCTACAGGTAACAATTAATACAGCACAGACGAAATAAATTATTTACACACGCTATATTACAGTTTCTATCTTTATTTTATTAGATCGCTCGACCGACTCTCTCTCTGTTTACATATTCTATTGCTATTGGTATGTGCGAGTTTTCGGAGTCGGGCTACGTTGACACTGCTTTAATACGATACACGGACCACATCCCGAGAACTCAACTTTTCCTGTTCACCCTATTCAAGGTATGTTAATTAATTTTTATGTTTTAAATTTGTCCTGTATACTAAAGCAATCTATTTGTGTTCCAGCTCCACTCAAGCGGCATCGAAAGTTCGGCCTATTTACCGGCTACGGACCAGCTGAGATACGCCTTCTCTTCTCTTGGCCCAGACGCGCTATGCCTACCCAGCAAGTCTCCAGCTTGCGGCAGCGATGGACTTAGCACAGTACGGTGCTCATCCACGGTCCTACAAACTTTCCTCTAGCTGATAGCCACGAGCATCTGCACAAGATCTGATTTTATTTTGAACTCTAAATAAATTTTGAAAGTCAGTCATTTGGCTACCAAAATTTTTCATCATTCGCATAAGTTTACGTGCCATTTGTAGATTACAATCGGCAACGGAAGTGTTATTTAAATTGGGCGCCATTTGTTATAAACTGCCAGTCGTTGGCACCAGTGTATCGCTACGCCGGCTAACTATCGGCTCAGGGGCGAGTAAATGGGCATATGTGATCTCATATGATATGGCCTTTTTCAGGGCTCACAGCGGGAGAAGGCTGTTGGAGTCGAGTGCTTGAAACTTTGTTCACTTGCGGGCGCCTGCGCGTAGGTGCCAGATGTGTAGCTAGGCAGCGCTCGAAGGGAATGGCCGGAACGGACTCACTCGGTTCCTTTAGGTTCGTCGGTTGGAGGATGTCCGGATGTATACTCGCTGCTCTTCTGGGCCGCCTCAGGCAGGCTGCGCTGGCTACTTTGTTGCCGGCGAGGTTATGTCGTCTTTTAATTTTCTGCTGCGTTTAATCTCTAACTGGCCACTCTCACTACACACACAGTCCATGCCCAAAATCTGACTGCCTGCCACCTGTTCAAGTCACGCCTTTCTATCCCTAATTCTCTCCTCATATTCACCTTAATCCTAATCTATTCCAATTCCACTCAAAAGTGGTGCCACACCCCCGCTGCTGCACTTCCTAGTTCCCTCGTTCGCCGATAGATGGCTTTGGTCTCTTCCTCTTCTGCCTAGCTATCGTGTGTATCTATCGATACCTGTTAGCCGCACATAACAACTGCTATCATCAAAAATTAGGATCTGGATCAAAATTCAAAACGATAGTTTTAAAACAGAGGCTAGTTTGTATAGAAACAGATGATCAGTCGGACATCACTCATCGAGTCGGCTATTGATGATGATCATATATACCTAGAATCGGAAACGCCTGCTTAAATGAGTTACACATTTTGTGTCGAAATTATAAAATCCTCTGCAAGGGTATAAAAACAGCAACAAGTGAAACAAATATTACCTGCGTTAAGTGCCTCAGGAACAAAATACATTCTTCTTGCTTGTAGTAACACATGTATTCTATCAAATAAAAAATTCTTCTAGCGGTTATTTCAATGACATAGAAAACGGCAAACCAGAAAATAATCAAATAATACAAATATTATATCAATACTCACCAACTGGGAGTTATATTATATTTCATATAGTAATTTCCTATAAAACAAAGAGTAAGAATGCCATAGTCGAGTATACCCGGCTACAATACTCCCTGTACCCAGGTCTAAAATTTCCCATCGCATCTACGCACATTTACACATACACACGTGTACAATGACTATCTGGAATTACTGAGATAGACGCGATAATACATACAGACAGACATACGGAAATGACCAAACCGAATTTATAGGTTCGGAGATGTCTCCTTCTGCCTCTAACATACATTTGCACAGATTCAGTACCCCCTTTTTACTCATCTTATGGGTACTGGGAATAAAAAGCTAATTAGTTTTTATAAAACTTTTCACAGTAGGTTCCATCTATGATGGAAGTGCACACTAAGATGGGATTTTGGAAAATTTCACCCACAAGCGTGGAAAATCGCGGAAAACTGTTGAATGAAACTTTCTTGTTTACAATCCAATCGGCTTCAAACTCATTTTCAGAGATCTACACAAAAATTAATTAGACACATATTTCACCGATTTTGGAAAATCCACCCCCTTGGCGGAAAATGAGGGTTTCAAGGTTGTATGGGCGAAAGTCCAATTTTAGTCCGATCACCATAAAATTCATTCTCAGAGCTCTTCACGTCAAACAATTCGACACGTGGATGACCGATTTTGGAAAATTCGCCCCCATGGTAAGACAATTGGTGGAAAATTCTGGCATTATAATTTGCGTGTGATTATCTTCAAACTTAATTCAAGATTCTACATAAAAACATAATAGGCACGGTGCTCAATGATTTTAAAAAAACCTACCCCCAAGATCGGGAAATTCGCGGAAACTTTTTTGTTTATCGTCTTCAAACTCATCTTCAAAGTTTTCTATTTATCATCCAGTTATTTTGAAACTAGTTTTCAAAGCATCTCACATTCCATTCCACGGTCGGAAAAGGGGTGAAGTCTGGAATACAGCATTGTAGTTTTTTTATGTGAATGGCATCATACTAATTTCCAAATATGTATACAAAAACCTTGGTACTTTGCAAACAATACAACGGGTGGAAAATAGTTGGAAAGCCTTAGTCTGGATTTTGAGTATTATTCTTGGAATTGGCTTCAAATGCCAAATGATTTGGAAAAATCGACTCCGCATCGCCATGGACGGGAAATTGAAGTCAAGGAAAAATGACTGGGATTATGTATTTAGTTGGATCGGCTTCAAGGACATTTTCATAGCTCTACACAAGAAACATTAGTCACGTGGCTCAACTCTTTAGATTCCTACCCCACGGGAGGGAGAATTGTGAAACGCTATTTTTGTGTATTTCTTATGGTTAACGAAAGTAGTCAAATTTAACATAATGCAAAGTGCATCTAAATATTTCAACGGGCAAGGCGGACGAGTATAAGATACAGTTAGGTATTGTATAATGCTGGCCATGTACGCTTTGTTAAAGCTAAAATCATCAAGTAAGAGTGCTCTGGTCGAGCATATCCAGACCCCCTGTACTCAACCCTAAAATTCCCCCCAACACGTGTTCATACACTTGCATATACACCATAGCAAATATAAAAGAATGTATTATCAGGAAAACATTCATAAGACAGCAGTCGTTGTACATCCGTAAAATTGAGAAAGAAAGTGTAAATGTTTTCAAACAATAAAAAAGAATGCTAGAGTCCAGTATGCCCAACTACAAAACTCCCTGTACCCTGCTCTAAAATTTCCGATCGCATCTTCGTACACTTACACATACATACACACACCCATACACAGAGTTGCATACACACACAAGCAACAACGCAAGCGAGGCATTTTAAGTAGTGGCTGGTCTTCTTCTGATCGACGCGTTCATACAGACGGACAGACGGACGACGGACATGGCTAATTCGAAATTTCTTTTGATACTGATCAAGAATATATATAGATTATAGGGTCAGCGATCTTCCTACTGCCTGTTACATACAAATGTATGTAAATACACATATTTAGTAGCTCCTTTTTATCCATTTTATGGGTTAGTAAACATATATAGCTTCAGCGCTCCGAAGATAGGCGCTCTTTCTTCTTATAAATATAGATAAAATGTAAGTGTTGGCATGAGCCATTTAGGCCAGTACGATTTTCTATGAGAAGCAAAGTGGAAAAACGTGTTGTAAAAAAATGCATCACTTAAATTCATTTAAAATTTCGCGACGGTAATTTGTGGCACTCCAGTAGAAAATTTGCCAATAGTTGCCAGTTTGGAAGATCATTTAGCAAGCAATGCACTCTTGTATATCCAAATATGGTATGTTCCAATGTAGATACCTAATGTCCCTCAGTATTGGACATCTCGCAATAAAGTGGAATATATCATCACCCCCTCCTGGGTGTTGCATAGCACTATGGGGAATTTGCCCATTTTTTTCGAATAATCATTTTTTAAAGTTGTTAAAATTAACGAAATTTTGATGATAATACACTAAAAATACATGAAACATTAATGTTACATACTCAGAATGTTTACATTACCGCGCACTGTTAAGTTAACAGCTCTTAAACAGGGTCGTTTGAAACGAAGAGCACGTGTTGATAGTATACACCATTTTGAGGTTAAATTAGTGTCTCGCCAAAAGAACACAAAAGACTATATATTTAAATATATTATGGATTATATTAAGTGTGGTTTGTACTTTGTGTGTGTATATCTGTGTTGTTGATATTAAACGTGTAATGTGTTGTTTTGTCTGTTTTGAAAACTTGCCTCAAACGTAAATTTCTCGAAGAAAAGTTAACTTTGAAAGGACGTAACTAATGTTTTTAGCATTTTTTAGCAATGTGGCTATATTTATTTTGTAGAGTAATCAATTCTGTATTGAAGACATTAAGCTTAACATGCACTTTTCCCAAAAATGGCATTTTCAGCCATCAACCTTACTTTCAGCAATGCAAAGCTCTTTGAAGTGTGACAACAACAAAAGCCAAGGCAATGGAGTAGATGCCGTATTGAGTTACTTCAACGCGCACATTGGTGAAAAAGCTTAAATTGAATGTATAGACCATTTAAAAACAAAGAAGCTTTAATTTTTGTTATAATCTATCAGTTAGATGGAAAAGTGCAATAGGAAAGTGGAGCCTTTTAAAAGCCTTAAAAAAATTTCTGCTGCAATAATATTTAAACAAGTCGTTTTTCCACCGATATATCTATGGGGTCTATAGTATAATAAATTATTTTGAGCTTCATAATTGTTGGCCAAAGTGTCAAGAACATGTCATGATAATATCTGGTGATATTGGCCGGGATATCTTGGGAACAATAAGATTTTCATACAAAAACTCAGTTTAACTCAAGCATAATGATACACCAAAGCTGCAAGTTTGATCCGGATAGCTTAGAAAACAAAAAATAGCATATGGTGGTATTAAGAAGAAAGGCGTTGCCACGCCCAACTTTCTCGGCCCTACTGCCTATTGGTACTATAAAACCAATGCAAAAAACTAGACCCAAAAATCTTGTTTCGATCTCGAGCTATTAGTTTACTCCCAAAAATAAACAAATTCCCCATAGTGCATAGTGAACAGCTGCTAGAAGATGTCCTGTGGAACAGAAATTTAAGTGTATGTGTGTTGTGAACGTCTTTAAAATAGTTCCGCTTCCGGAGGGCTTACTTTAGATACCTGTACATGAGTCCATGATTTCCACATGCTCTACGAGTTCGAGGTTGACATTTAAATGGGCTGCCAAAGACTTCCACTTGTTGAAGAATAGCGTCTTTTGCCTTTTAACTCTTGGACGTTGATGTACTAAAACGGCCAGTACATTCAAGTGGCCCAACGACACCAAGCACGGGCTAGTTAACGCGTGGACCCAAAATGCAACCCACCTACCGCCCAACCGACTAAGGGGCGAAGATCGCGGGACAGATAAATAGTTACAAACAAAATGAATATTTCTACATAAATTAAACAATAGAAAAAAGTACCTATAGATTACACAGATAACATAAAAGTGAAGTTCTGATTAGGGAAATATAAGTAGCATTACATATTAAACGATAAAGATTGTTATAATTAGAGCATAGAATACGAAAAGGGTTATGGAAAGCATAGTTAGTATTACAAGCTTGAAGAGAAAGAGGAAGGAAGTTTCTAGGATTCCTGATCGGGACTGCAAAACTAATTTGGTAGATTAACTCAGAAAAATCAATTTCTCCATTAATTAGTTTGTGTATGAAAATTCCACGAAGCATGGTTCTACGATCAGAAAGAGAAGGAAGATTTATTAGTAAGAGTCTACTACGATAATAAGGCAAGCGAGTATTAGGATTCCAGTTAAGACTCCGGTGTGCAAAGAGCATAAATTGTTTTTGTACCGATTCTATTCTATTCTGACGAGCCTTGTACTGGGGACCCATATTCAAAAATAGGTCGAACACGAAGTGAATTCCTTGTGGTACTTCGGAAGTAATTTGAACAGACTTAGAAACTAAGTCCTTGAAATAAAACTTTTGGGTTCTAAGAGTTAATTGTTCGAGATCCAAAAAATTAAGTTATTTGGATATCCCAGTATAAAAAGTTTGTGAAGTAAAAGAGAATGATAAACAGAGTCAAAAGTCTTACTGAAATCAGTGTAAGTAACATCTGTTAGCATTTTAGATTGAAATCCCTTAATGACAAAAGAAGTAAATTCCAATAGTGGTAGTAGATCTATATTTCATAAACCCAAGCCGGCAGGGTGAAATTATGGATCTACATAGATGTTGAAGTTAAGAAGTTATTTATTTCTCAAAAATCTTAGGAATAGCAGACAACTTAGAAATACCTCTATAGTTCTCAAAGTTAGACTTGTTTCCTTTTTTATGGAAATAAATGTTAAATGATTCGTTCCAAATGTGAGGGAAAGAGCACAATGGACAGTTTAAAAAGAATAAAATTTGGCTTTAAGATACCATCAGCACAGTACCTAAGCACACTCCGTCAGGTCCCGCTGAGAAGACGGGCTTAATGGCCTTTAAATCACGTAGAAACCACAATTTTTGGTAGACGGTCGCTTGGCATTTGCATTTCCTCTATTGCTCAGGTACATCTATACAGTTAGTATAGATGTACCTGAGCAACATAACACATGATTGCTCTTGCTGTCGCAAGAAACGCTTTATATTTCAGACTGTGGGTCACTTGTCTCTTGCCCAGGATCTGAATCCATGTGGTGTTCATTGCTGCCTTAAAGTCATTCAACTTTTGCTCTGCATGTCTTTGAAAGGACATGTCGACGAATTGTTCCAAGGAATGTGCACTCCGTAATCACGTTCACTTGTGTGCCGCTTATGCATCACGAATCCTCATTTGCAGGATGTCATCATCCTTTGGAGAGCGGCAACGCAATCTGCTAGTATTACTATGTAGTCCGTGTATATGAGCACCTTGATGCGTTGTGCACCCAGCTGGACGCCTCCTGCCGGAACGGACACAATGTCGTCTATATACAAAGTAAATAATAAAGGAGGAGACAACCCTGTTTGAGGCTCAAATTTTAAGTCAAACCACAAGGATAGCTCCTTTCCATCCCTCACTGCAACACAATTCTGCTCATACATACTGCTTAAAATTTTGATCACTTTGATGGCTATACCAAGGTTGCTGAATTTGAGGAAATGGCTTCGTCTGTCAAAACTGTCAAAAGCTGCTTTGAAATCTACGAAGAATAAGTATATTTACTCCCTGTACCATAAAATGGGTAAAAAGGGGGTCTTGGATTTGTGCAAAAGTATGTAACAGGCAGAAGGAGACATCTCCGACCCTATAAAGTATATATATTCTTGATCAGCATCAAATGATATTTCGATTTAGCCATGTCCGTCTGTCTGTCCGTCTGTATGAACGCGTCGATCTCAGCAACTATAAGAGTTAGAGACACCACAGTTTTAAAGATATAGTTTTGGGATTTGGCATGTACAATACTTTAGTCACTCTTAATCTACTGTCCAAATTTTAAGTCGATCGGATAATAAACACGGAAGTTATTCAACGAACAAAATTCAGTACTAGACCGAGGGGGGAAGAAGCACAGCCACGACTTCAAATGCCTTGCGTACGCTGTGGTTCGCGAGTGCGGCTTTGTGTATGTGTGCGTGTATGTGTAAGAGACGAACATATGATTGGAACATTAGACCTGGGTACAGGGAGTTTCGTAGTCGGGTACACTCGACTAGAGCATTTTTACTTGTTTTATACTCATTTCCAAAATAAAATTTTGAAAAAGAGTATATGGGGCTTGCGAAATGTCCGTCTGTCCGTATGAACGCATTTTTCTTCCACACCCTTGAAGGTAGAGCAACCAAACTTGGTAAACATGTTGTATGGAGTATACTCTCGTTTTATAAAGTCTCAAGATCAAGGGGCATATCTCAAACAGTTTCGCAGCTAGAGTCACAAAATTTGACATACACACTACTGTAGAAGCTCTAGTCAGATAAAAATAATAATTTTTTGTCACCCCCACCCTCGTCACCGCAAATGAACAAAATCTATACCTCCCACACCTGTATACGTAGAGTCACCAGATCTGCATCGAACAATTTTTGCCAACCCCTTCCACGCGAACGAGCACAATCTATATCTCCCACACAGAGCGCAGAATCACCAAATTAAGCACACAGACTTACGGTTGAATCCTTGAAGATGAAAAAAGAGAGAGGAATGTTGCGTACGTGTGGTTGGAGTGGGTTTGTGTATGTGTGCGTGTATGTGTAAGAGACGAACATATGATTGGAACATTAGACTGGGTACAGGGAGTTTCGTAGTCGGGTACACTCGACTAGAGCATTTTTACTTGTTTTATACTCATTTCCAAAATAAAATTTTGAAAAGAGTATATGGGGCTTGCGAAATGTCCGTCTGTCCGTATGAACGCATTTTTCTTCCACACCCTTGAAGGTAGAGCAACCAAACTTGGTAAACATGTTGTATGGAGTATATCTCGTTTTATAAAGTCTCAAGATCAAGGGGCATATCTCAAACAGTTTCGCAGCTAGAGTCACAAAATTTGACATACACACTACTGTAGAAGCTCTAGTCAGATAAAAATAATAATTTTTTGTCACCCCCACCCTCGTCACCGCAAATGAACAAAATCTATACCTCCCACACCTGTATACGTAGAGTCACCAGATCTGCATCGAACAATTTTTGCCAACCCCTTCCACGCGAACGAGCACAATCTATATCTCCCACACAGAGCGCAGAATCACCAAATTAAGCACACAGACTTACGGTTGAATCCCTTGACAGATTTGACAAAAACAATTTTGTTCTTAACAATCATTCCCCCGCATATGAACAAAATATATCTCTCCAACACTTGTTCAGGTAGATTCACCAAATTTAAAATACAGACTACTGTGTTTTCTCACTTTCCCACCCCACAAATAACCAGTCTGGTATTCGCTAAAAATTTGGTGACCTTCTGACCAGAATGTGAGCCGTGTCAACAAGATAGACGCAAATAGTTTAATGTTGAGATACCTTTATAATTTTCTGGTTATATGTCGTGGGGCCAGTTAAGCGTCTCCCCAGGGTCAAAAAGGATTTGCTATCGGTTACATAATTTATTTCTAATTCAAGGCTTTTATAATACTCTTGCTCCTTGCGTCTGCAGAGATTTTTGTAGTCTACGTTTGCTGCATAATAATTATCCTTGTTTGACATTGACTTCTTTTTGGCTGCGAGACATTTGAAGTCCTTGCAGGCCTCGACATAAATTTGGATGACTTTATAATTAATTTGGTTAAGCCTTCTATTTATGTCCGATCTAAACGTATGCCTATAAGATTTAGGTCGATAGGCTCTGCGTACTACTAGGCATACCGGATCATCATCTCAACTTTGGTAGTTGATTGCTCTCCTTCGCTGTTTTGTATTCTAGTAAGCATATGTTGATGATGAGGGGCATATGGGTTAAGTAAGGATCATCCACCACTTGTAGATCCGCTACATAAATTTGCCAGCGCCCATTATTCAGGCAATCGTCAACGGTTGATGCGGCCTTCGATCTGACGTAAGCTAGGCTACCTTCGCTGTCGCTACTGGTTCTTATACTCTAAATGTAATGCAATTATTATTTTCCACGAAGGTTTCAAATAATAGCAAGCAAGAATGCTCTATTTGAATATACCCGACTACAAAACTCCCTGTACCCAGGTCATAAATTTCCGATCGCATCTTCGTGCATTTACACATACAAAGATGCACACACACCAGCGACAGCGCAAGCAACAGCGCAGACGAGGCGTTTTAGGTGGTGGCTGTCCTGCTTCATTAATTCATTAATTTATTTTGGTTGATATTTTGATTTAGTTCATTGACTGCTTGTTTTTTGAATTTTTTTACTGTTTCATAAGCATGTCATATGAAAAGTTTTTGTCCGGCCGAAAGCGTTCCCAAAATATGCTTGCATATCCTATTCCGCTGACTGGCGTTTAGATACCAGGACTCTGCCGGCGTTGTAATGTATCCAACTTTCATTGATGGTCATCGCATCATTTTTGACAAAAACTTTAATTTCTTTGTTTACATCGGCAAGATCTTTCTTTAATTGCAACTATACTGTTTTATGTTCCTGTTCCTGTCTCGTTCTATTGTGGTATTCCAACAAGTGGTATTTTGGTTGTTAGGAGCGACTGTTCTTGTCGCTCCATATGCCTTTATTCTTCTGTACTTACAATTAGGAATACAGTATACTTAAACCTAAGGTTGCGCTGTCCTCAGTGGCAGCGCTGCCTTTTGTATATAAGTCGTTTTATATATAACATATAAAACGAATATATGTAACTTATATGTAAGCGTCGAAGACGTCGCTGTAGGGAAAGAGCGTGCTGTGCATATGTGCAAGCGGTCATTGCATGGGACACATGCTGACGCGGCTTGTTTTAAGTCGAGGCACTTGTGACCGATCATATTTCGGTGCACTTGAATATGTCGTATGTTTAGGGAACAATGACTAAGTGTCATTGTATCATAATATTTATGTTTATTAGTATATATGAAGTATATACTAGACATAGTGTTGAGCACAGTGAGCTCTCGATATGTGCACACCACATCTCCCTCCTTTTGAAAAATAACGTAATTTTATGAAGTTATTTTATTATTAATGTAGATAATATATTTTAAATATTATTTTATGTACTTCTTTTTTTTACTTTTTTTTTAATTTGTATATGTATGTATTTTTTTTTGTGTATATATATACCTGAAAATTTAAATTTTTAATTATTGAATAATTTTAGCCTTTTTTTATTTACTGTTTGAAATTTATTTTTTCCTACATTTATTTTAATATTGTTCCTATCTTCTATGTTTTCGATTTTATAGGGTCCTAAATATTTACTTTCCAGCTTATGCCCTGTATCGTTCTTTAGTAATACTAAAGTTCCTACCTCTAGTTCTATGTCATTTAATTTTTTGTCATATTCTATCTTTCGTTTTTCTTTTTCTAAATCTATTAAAGTTTTTGCTCTTTTATAAACTACTTCTAATCTGAACTTAAACTCTTTTGCATAATCATCTACGTTATATATAGGATCTATTTTAGTAAGATTATTAAATTCTGTGAACTGTCTTGGTAATCTACCATAAACGAGTTCATATGGACAGTATTCATGTACTGTCGATGGAGTTGTGTTGAAACAATATGTGAAAAAATTCAACCATATGTCCCAATCGTCTTTGTCAATCGAAATATATGAACGAATATATTCATTAAATGTTCGGTGACTTCTCTCCACTGCTCCTAAAGTCTGGTGGTGATGAGCTGTTGCTTACACAGGTCATTTATTAGTGAATTTTTGTACTCAGTACCCATATCCGTTATGAACGTCTTCATAGGACCGTACTTTAGCACAAAAGATTCGAATATTGCTTTGGCAACTGTTTTTGCACTTTTGTCTGTTACTGGTATTGTAACTAGAAATTTCGTGAGATCACATATTATCGTGATTGCGTACTCATTGCCATTCTCTGTACGAGGTAATGGTCCAATGGTATCTATTAAAACAGTGTCAAATGCAGTATTTGGGGTGTCTGTTATTACCCTTGGTGCTTTTGTATGTGTTGTGGTCTTTGCCTGTTGGCATTTTACACAAGGTTTCACATATTTCAAAATGGTTTTATTCATTTGGGGCCAATAATAAAATTTCCTAATTTTTAACAGGGTACACGTAATCCCTGTATGGCCTCCTTCTATAGGATCATCCATTTCGACAGTTTCGCATTTATGTGACTTTCGTCGTTTTGTCTATTTGTGTCACTTTTGTTAGTGGCGCTACTTTTTTTGTATTTAAGTATTTATTGCCCATATTTATACTACTTACGTTCCCGAAGGCAAAAATAGTATATTGGGTTTGCGAAATGTCCGTCTGTCCGTATGAACGCAATTTTTTTGCCTTTATCTTTGAGCTAGAGCAACCAAATTTGGTACACATGTTGGTGTATATCGTCAATTTATAAAGTGTCAAGATCACCCTACCCACCCCCACCCCCTCCACCAAAATTTGGGGAAAACCTGTATCTTCCACATTTTTACTCCCTGTACCCATAAAATGGGTAAAAAGGGGGTATTGGATTTGTGCAAAAGTATGTAACAGGCAGAAGGAGACATCTCCGACCCTATAAAGTATATATATTCTTGATCAGTATCAAAAGAGATTTAGATTTGGCCATGTCCGTCTGTCTGTCCGTCTGTCCGGATGAACGCGTCGATCTCAGCAACTATAAGAGCTAGAGACACCAAATTTGGAATGTAGGTTCCTGTATACCATACGCAGATCAAGTTTGTTTCCAATCTCTGATATTTTACCCCGTTCCACCGCAAATCGATCAAAACGCTTTACAGCCACAGTTTTAAAGATATAGCTTTGGAATTTGGCATGTACACTTCTTTGGTCACTCTTAATCTACTGTCCAAATTTCAAGTCGATCGGATAATAAACACGGAAGTTATTCAACGAACAAGATTCAGTACTGGAGCGAGGGGGGAAGAAGCACAGCCACGACTTCAAATGCCTTGCGTACGCTGTGGTTCGCGTGTGTGCGGCTTTGTGTATGTGTGCGTGTATGTGTAAGAGACGAACATATGATTGGAACATTAGACCTGGGTACAGGGAGTTTCGTAGTCGGGTACACTCGACTAGAGCATTTTTACTTGTTTTATACTCATTTCCAAAATAAAATTTTGAAAAAGAGTATATGGGGCTTGCGAAATGTCCGTCTGTCCGTATGAACGCATTTTTCTTCCACACCCTTGAAGGTAGAGCAACCAAACTTGGTAAACATGTTGTATGGAGTATACTCTCGTTTTATAAAGTCTCAAGATCAAGGGGCATATCTCAAACAGTTTCGCAGCTAGAGTCACAAAATTTGACATACACACTACTGTAGAAGCTCTAGACAGATAAAAATAATAATTTTTTGTCACCCCCACCCTCGTCACCGCAAATGAACAAAATCTATACCTCCCACACCTGTATACGTAGAGTCACCAGATCTGCATCGAACAATTTTTGCCAACCCCTTCCACGCGAACGAGCACAATCTATATCTCCCACACAGAGCGCAGAATCACCAAATTAAGCACACAGACTTACGGTTGAATCCCTTGACAGATTTGACAAAAACAATTTTGTTCTTAACAATCATTCCCCCGCATATGAACAAAATATATCTCTCCAACACTTGTTCAGGTAGATTCACCAAATTTAAAATACAGACTACTGTGTTTTCTCACTTTCCCACCCCACAAATAACCAGTCTGGTATTCGCTAAAAATTTGGTGACCTTCTGACCAGAATGTGAGCCGTGTCAACAAGATAGACGCAAATAGTTTAATGTTGAGATACCTTTATAATTTTCTGGTTATATGTCGTGGGGCCAGTTAAGCGTCTCCCCAGGGTCAAAAAGGATTTGCTATCGGTTACATAATTTATTTCTAATTCAAGGCTTTTATAATACTCTTGCTCCTTGCGTCTGCAGAGATTTTTGTAGTCTACGTTTGCTGCATAATAATTATCCTTGTTTGACATTGACTTCTTTTTGGCTGCGAGACATTTGAAGTCTTTGCAGGCCTCGACATAAATTTGGATGACTTTATAATTAATTTGGTTAAGCCTTCTATTTATGTCCGATCTAAACGTATGCCTATAAGATTTAGGTCGATAGGCTCTGCGTACTACTAGGCATACCGGATCATCATCTCAACTTTGGTAGTTGATTGCTCTCCTTCGCTGTTTTGTATTCTAGTAAGCATATGTTGATGATGAGGGGCATATGGGTTAAGTAAGGATCATCCACCACTTGTAGATCCGCTACATAAATTTGCCAGCGCCCATTATTCAGGCAATCGTCAACGGTTGATGCGGCCTTCGATCTGACGTAAGCTAGGCTACCTTCGCTGTCGCTACTGGTTCTTATACTCTAAATGTAATGCAATTATTATTTTCCACGAAGGTTTCAAATAATAGCAAGCAAGAATGCTCTATTTGAATATACCCGACTACAAAACTCCCTGTACCCAGGTCATAAATTTCCGATCGCATCTTCGTGCATTTACACATACAAAGATGCACACACACCAGCGACAGCGCAAGCAACAGCGCAGACGAGGCGTTTTAGGTGGTGGCTGTCCTGCTTCATTAATTCATTAATTTATTTTGGTTGATATTTTGATTTAGTTCATTGACTGCTTGTTTTTTGAATTTTTTTACTGTTTCATAAGCATGTCATATGAAAAGTTTTTGTCCGGCCGAAAGCGTTCCCAAAATATGCTTGCATATCCTATTCCGCTGACTGGCCTTTAGATACCAGGACTCTGCCGGCGTTGTAATGCATCCAACTTTCATTGATGGTCATCGCATCATTTTTGACAAAAACTTTAATTTCTTTGTTTACATCGGCAAGATCTTTCTATAATTGCAACTATACTGTTTTATGTTCCTGTTCCTGTCTCGTTCTATTGTGGTATTCAAACAAGTGGTATTTTGGTTGTTAGGAGCGACTGTTCTTGTCGCTCCATATGCCTTTATTCTTCTGTACTTACAATTAGGAATACAGTATACTTAAACCTAAGGTTGCGCTGTCCTCAGTGGCAGCGCTGCCTTTTGTATATAAGTCGTTTTATATATAACATATAAAACGAATATATGTAACTTATATGTAAGCGGCGAAGACGTCGCTGTAGGGAAAGAGCGTGCTGTGCATATGTGCAAGCGGTCATTGCATGGGACACATGCTGACGCGGCTTGTTTGTAGTCGAGGCACTTCTGACCGATCATATTTCGGTGCACTTGAATATGTCGTATGTTTAGGGAACAATGACTAAGTGTCATTGTATCATAATATTTATGTTTATTAGTATATATGAAGTATATACTAGACATAGTGTTGAGCACAGTGAGCTCTCGATATGTGCACACCACATCTCCCTCCTTTTGAAAAATAACGTAATTTTATGAAGTTATTTTATTTTTAATGCAGATAATATATTTTAAATATTATTTTATGTACTTCTTTTTTTTTACTTTTTTTTTAATTTGTATATGTATGTATTTTTTTTTTGTGTATATATATACCTGAAAATTTAAATTTTTAATTATTGAATAATTTTAGCCTATTTTTATTTACTGTTTGAAATTTATTTTTTCCTACATTTATTTTAATATTGTTCCTATCTTCTATGTTTTCGATTTTATAGGGTCCTAAATATTTACTTTCCAGCTTATGCCCTGTATCGTTCTTTAGTAATACTAAAGTTCCTACCTCTAGTTCTATGTCATTTAATTTTTTGTCATATTCTATCTTTCGTTTTTCTTTTTCTAAATCTATTAAAGTTTTTGCTCTTTTATAAACTACTTCTAATCTGAACTTAAACTCTTTTGCATAATCATCTACGTTATATATAGGATCTATTTTAGTAAGATTATTAAATTCTGTGAACTGTCTTGGTAATCTACCATAAACGAGTTCATATGGACAGTATTCATGTACTGTCGATGGAGTTGTGTTGAAACAATATGTGAAAAAATTCAACCATATGTCCCAATCGTCTTTGTCAATCGAAATATATGAACGAATATATTCATTAAATGTTCGGTGACTTCTCTCCACTGCTCCTAAAGTCTGGTGGTGATGAGCTGTTGATTGTATATTACTGATTTTCATATACTTACACAGGTCATTTATTAGTGAATTTTTGTACTCAGTACCCATATCCGTTATGAACGTCTTCATAGGACCGTACTTTAGCACAAAAGATTCGAATATTGCTTTGGCAACTGTTTTTGCACTTTTGTCTGTTACTGGTATTGTAACTAGAAATTTCGTGAGATCACATATTATCGTGATTGCGTACTCATTGCCATTCTCTGTACGAGGTAATGGTCCAATGGTATCTATTAAAACAGTGTCAAATGCAGTATTTGGGGTGTCTGTTATTACCCTTGGTGCTTTTGTATGTGTTGTGGTCTTTGCCTGTTGGCATTTTACACAAGGTTTCACATATTTCAAAATGGTTTTATTCATTTGGGGCCAATAATAAAATTTCCTAATTTTTAACAGGGTACACGTAATCCCTGTATGGCCTCCTTCTATAGGATCATCCATTTCGACAGTTTCGCATTTATGTGACTTTCGTCGTTTTGTCTATTTGTGTCACTTTTGTTAGTGGCGCTACTTTTTTTGTATTTAAGTATTTATTGCCCATATTTATACTACTTACGTTCCCGAAGGCAAAAATAGTATATTGGGTTTGCGAAATGTCCGTCTGTCCGTATGAACGCAATTTTTTTGCCTTTATCTTTGAGCTAGAGCAACCAAATTTGGTACACATGTTGGTGTATATCGTCAATTTATAAAGTGTCAAGATCACCCTACCCACCCCCACCCCCTCCACCAAAATTTGGGGAAAACCTGTATCTTCCACATTTTTACTCCCTGTACCCATAAAATGGGTAAAAAGGGGGTATTGGATTTGTGCAAAAGTATGTAACAGGCAGAAGGAGACATCTCCGACCCTATAAAGTATATATATTCTTGATCAGTATCAAAAGAGATTTAGATTTGGCCATGTCCGTCTGTCTGTCCGTCTGTCCGGATGAACGCGTCGATCTCAGCAACTATAAGAGCTAGAGACACCAAATTTGGAATGTAGGTTCCTGTATACCATACGCAGATCAAGTTTATTTCCAATCTCTGATATCTTACCCCGTTCCCCCGCAAATCGATCAAAACGCTTTACAGCCACAGTTTTAAAGATATAGCTTTGGAATTTGGCATGTACACTTCTTTGGTCACTCTTAATCTACTGTCCAAATTTCAAGTCGATCGGATAATAAACACGGAAGTTATTCAACGAACAAGATTCAGTACTGGAGCGAGGGGGGAAGAAGAAGCACAGCCTCGACTTAAAATGCCTTGCGTACGCTGTGGCTCGCGGCTTTGTGCATGTGTTCATGCATGTGTAAGAGACGAACATATGATTGGAAGTTTTAGACCTGGGTACAGGGAGTTTCGTAGTCGGGTATACTCGACTAGAGCATTCTTACTTGTTTATTGTTCAAGCATTTGATTTCTGTCACAACTTCTTCATATTTGATGCTTTTAATAGGCAAGCTCATTTGGCAGGGTGACTCAAAGAATTTTTCTACTTCAGTCTCTGTTATAGAATTATTTATATCGTTTGGCTGAAACACAGAATGCAGATGTTGTGCAAATGCTTCCGCTTGCTCATTATTAGACCTACACCAAGTTCCATTGCTTTTACGAATATTTATGTTTTTTTAAGCTGGTCTCTTCAGGTATTTAGTCGCCCTCCAAAATTTGTATTCATTGTTGCAAAAATTAGGGTCTGCGTAAGTTCGACAGCAGTTGTCTAAGCTCATATGCAGCCTTGTTGTATAATCTTTTGTCAGCAGGGTAGTGAGTATCTTGCCAGCGTTTTCGCAGATTCCTTTTATTGTGTATTTTTTGTCGAAGTTCGGTTGAAAGGTACAATTGGTTTGGTTGTTGATCATTAAGGGCATGATTCGTGTTTCTGTAGCTCGCTTTATGAATTGTATTTGTGAAGAGCTCCACAGCATAGTCTATCTCCTCTCCTGTTTTTAACGAAATGTCCAGGCTTATATCTGAGTCTAAATAGCTTTTAAATGCGTTAATATCTGTAGAAGCTGTAATGACTTTATAGGGCTTTTCCAACATATGGGCTATTGTGCTGTAAGTTGCTATTATTGGAGAATGATCTGAGTTAAGGTCAAAGCTCTTCATTACTCGCAGGTGTGATTGTGGGATTCCAGAGAATACTACGAAATCAATCAAATCTGGAATTTTTCGACTATCAGTTGGCCAGTATGTAGGCACACCAGTTGACAAAGTTGTTATGTTATTGTTTCGTATGCATTTGTATAACTCCGATCCCTTCGGCTTAGTCAATCTGGATCCCCACCATGGATGTTTGGCATTGAAGTCGCCTCCCACGATAAACTTTGTTCCCAGTCCTTGGAAAAAGTTTTTTAAATCGAGTTCTTTTATTGTGAATCTTGGTGGGAGATAAATCGCTGTTATTGATACATCTGAGTGCATACATTTTATCTCAATTGTGGCAGCCTGCATAGCGTTTTCAATAGTACTGTCCATGATTTGAACTTTAAGGCCCTGCTTGACAATAATTGCAGCACCTCCATAATCTATCTGACGGATGGTCAGCTCTTACTGTGTCGTAACCAGTAACTCTAAAAAAAGATTTGCTAGTAAAGTGTGTTTCTGAAATAAGCATGACGTCAATGGCATTCGTTTTTATAAACAAAGATATTTCATTAACATGGTTGGAAAGCCCATTGGCATTCCATATTCCTAAGTTTAGATTTATTTGCATAGCTTATGTACAAGTAACATTATCATGTTAAGTAAATTATTGGTAAGTTGAGATTGTTTTTCTACAAGCTGTTCTATTCTTTCTAGAGACGTGTTCGAGATACTATTTCCTGCAGTAGCTTGAGCGTATGGTTGGTAATCTTTGGGTTGTTGGGTCGAATTATTAAACGGCGCAATTGATTGAGATGTAGCAAGGTCATTTTTATTATTGTCATCTTTGGTGTTTTTCTGGTGGTTGCGTCCGCTTACTAATTATACTATGCTCCCGAAGGGAAAGATAGTATATTGGGTTTGCGAAATGTCCGTCTGTCCGTCTGTCCGTATGAACGCAATTTTGTTGCCTTTATCTTTGAGCTAGAGCAACCAAATTTGGTACACATGTTGGTGTATATCGTCAATTTATGAAGTGTCAAGATCAAAATTTTTGGACCCCCGCCACCCCCACCCCCCCAATGGAGCAAAACCTATATCTCCCACACAAGTAAAGCTAGACTCACCAAATTTGGCATACAGACTAATGTTGACCCCCTGGATAAAACTGCATCAAAAATATTTTTCTCTCTCTCTTTTACGGTCGTATGAAGACGTTCATAACGGACATGGGTACTGAGCACGATTGAGAGAGGTTGTACTATATATGTACGCTCACTCATGGAGCGGCTAAAATGCAAGATCATCGGTTATCCGTTGGTCAACGGTCCCACGCTGGCTTGGCCTGTTCAGTTTTTTTTTCTCTCTTTTTTTACTCCCTGTACCCATAAAATGGGTAAAAAGGGGGTATTGGATTTGTGCAAAAGTATGTAAAGGCAGAAGGAGACATCTCCGACCCTATAAAGTATATTATTCTTGATCAGTATCAAAAGAGATTTAGATTTGGCCATGTCCGTCTGTCTGTCCGTCTGTCCGGATGAACGCGTGATCTCAGAACTATAAGAGCTAGAGACACCATTTGGAATGTAGGTTCCTGTATACCATACGCAGATCAAGTTTGTTTCCAATCTCTGATATCTTACCCCGTTCCCCCGCAAATCGATCAAAACGCTTTAAGGACAGTTTTGAAGATATAGCTTTGGTTTGGATGTACTTCTTTGGTACTCTAATTACTGTCCAAATCAAGTCGTTGGATTATAAACACGGAAGTTATCAACGAACAAGATTTAGAATAACGGAGGGGGGAAGAAGAAGACAGCACGACTTAAAATGCCTTGGTACGCTGTGGCTCGGGCTTGTGAGTGTGATGATGTGTAAGAGACGAACTATGATTGAAAGTTTTAGACCTGGGTCAGGGAGTTTCGTAGTCGGGTTCTAGAGCATTCTTACTTGTTTATTGTTCAAGCATTTGATTTCTGTCACGACTTCTTCATATTTGATGCTTTTAATAGGCAAGCTATGGCAGGGTGACCAAAGAATTTTTCACTTAGTTCTGTTATAGAATTATTATTGTTGGTGAAACACAGAATGAGATGTGTGCATATGCTTCCGCTTGCTCATTTAGACCTACACCAAGTTCCTTCTTTTACGAATTTTATGTTTTTTTAAGCTGGTCTCTTCAGGTTTTAGTCGCCCTCCATAGTTTGTATTCATTGTTGCAAAAATTAGGGTCGCGTAAGTTCGACAGCAGTTGTCTAGCTCATATGCAGCCTTGTTGTATAATCTTTTGTCAGCAGGGTAGTGAGTATCTTGCCAGCGTTTTCGCAGATTCCTTTTATTGTGTATTTTTTGTCGAAGTTCGGTTGAAAGGTACAATTGGTTTGGTTGTTGATCATTAAGGGCATGATTCGTGTTTCTGTAGCTCGGTTTATGAATTGTATTTGTGAAGAACTCCTCTCCTGTTTTTAACGAAATGTCCAGGCTTATATCTGAGTCTAAATAGCTTTTAAATGCGTTAATATCTGTAGAGGCTGTAATGACTTTATAGGGCTTTTCCAACATATGGGCTATTGTGCTGTAAGTTGCTATTATTGGAGAATGATCTGAGTTAAGGTCAAAGCTCTTCATTACTCGCAGGTGTGATTGTGGGATTCCAGAGAATACTACGAAATCAATCAAATCTGGAATTTTTCGACTATCAGTTGGCCAGTATGTAGGCACACCAGTTGACAAAGTTGTTAAGGCCCTGCTTGACAATAATTGCAGCACCTCCATAATCTATCTGACGGATGGTCAGCTCTTACTGTGTCGTAACCAGTAACTCTAAAAAAAGATTTGCTAGTAAACTGTGTTTCTGAAATAAGCATGACGTCAATGCCATTCGTTTTTAAAAACAAAGATATTTCATTAACATGGTTGGAAAGCCCATTGGCATTCCATATTCCTAAGTTTAGATTTATTTGCATAGCTTATGTACAAGTAACATTATCATGTTAAGTAAATTATTGGTAAGTTGAGATTGTTTTTCTACAAGCTGTTCTATTCTTTCTAGAGACGTGTTCGAGATACTATTTCCTGCAGTAGCTTGAGCGTATGGTTGGTAATCTTTGGGTTGTTGGGTCGAATTATTAAACGGAGCAATTGATTGAGATGTAGCAAGGTCATTTTTATTATTGTCATCTTTGGTGTTTTTCTGGTGGTTGCGTCCGCTTACTAATTATACTATGCTCCCGAAGGGAAAGATAGTATATTGGGTTTGCGAAATGTCCGTCTGTCCGCATGAACGCAATTTTGTTGCCTTTATCTTTGAGCTAGAGCAACCAAATTTGGTACACATGTTGGTGTATATCGTCAATTTATAAAGTGTCAAGATCAAAATTTTTGGACACCCGCCACCCCCACCCCCCCAATGGAGCAAAACCTATATCTCCCACACAAGTAAAGCTAGACTCACCAAATTTGGCATACAGACTAATGATGACCCCCTGGATAAAACTGCATCAAAAATATTTGGACACCCCCCACCCCCACGCCCCCAAAGGAGCAAAATCGCGTTTCTTTCTGAACTCACAAATAACTATATTATATAGGACTGGGAACATAGTATTCTGTCCGACGGCGAACGCACCCGACTGCAACGTTCTTACTTTTTTTTTTTTATATATAAGTTCCTAATAGACTTTACACCCCTTGTAACTAGCAGCATGATCTTCGTTGCAGTTGGCACATTTTGCTGGTTGCTCTTTATTTTTTGGAAAAATGTTGCTAGGATGGTTAAAAGAGCATTTCACACATCTGTGAGTTTTGGCACAATATGACTGTGTGTCCAAATTCCTGGCAACGATAGCACTGAACGATTTCTTTGGTTTTACGGGGTGGTTCTATATCAACAACTGCGTTACCAATGTGTTTAGCTTTGTACATATCTAAGTTCTTATTGTTAGGCTCAATGTCTAAGTAGAACAAATTCAATGGCTCTTTGGTTACACGACTTTTAATATTACTAATGTTTCTAACAGCGTGACCTTTGGACTCCACATCTTGTTTAATTAAGTCGATCTCCGTTGAGAAGTGCAAATTCTTAATAACAACTCTGAATGCCCTCTCATATTTAAGCTGGTATGTGTAAAATTTGACAAAATCTGTAGTAAGAGTGTTAACAAGCTTCCTGTATTCTTCAATAGACTTTACCATAACTCTCACATGACCATCGCGTTGTACTTTATAAAAGAAAAGCTCTTTTTTAATTTTAGTCTCGAGATAAACTAGCATTCCTTTTATATTACTGACTTCAGATAAGAATATATGTAGGTGGCGGCTTGGCAGATTCATCTAAGGTGTCTTCAGTTATCATGTCCAGTGCTTCGTTTTCGTCTTCATTACCGTTATTTGGCGTGCTGTCGCTTAGGAGGGCATATTGATTGGAGCTGGTGCTGGGTGTAAAGTCCAGAGCGATTTTTTTCTTTAGTAGAATCGGAGACTTGGTTTTGTCTCTTGATTGCCTTTGGCTTCGGTTTTGCTTTTGTAAACCGTTGTGTCGTCTTCGTCTTCGTTCATGATAACAACAACACTTTGTTAATGCTTATCAGCAACCACTGATTTGTTTCCTTTTGTTTTGTGAATCGAATAACTGTTAATAATAGCTTTAGCGCTAGCGCAGCTTCCGCGTAAATTTTAGGCACGTCTTACCTCGGGGAGTGTTTGATCGCGACTGGCCTGTTAAGTGGTTTCATGGTTTTCGTGTGCGCAGTACTGTATGTATGTATGTGCATGTGTATGCGCATATATATATACTAGCAGGTAATATCCCGGCCTTGCCCGGGGAAATATTTGGATGAAAATGCATTTTCGTCAACCGTAAAAAACACAACTAAATAGTTGAGCCACGTGACTAATGTTTTCAGTGTAGGGCTATGAAAATGTCTTTGAAAAAAAAAACAACAACAAAATTTCCTACTCATTTGTCCTTGACTTCCATTTCCCGCCCGTGGCGACACGGAGTAGATTTTCCAAAATCATTTGACATTTTAAGCCAATTTCTGGAATAATACTAAGAATCCAGAATCAATCTTTCGACTGTTTTCCGCCCGTCGTATTGCCCGCAAAGTACCGAGGTTTTTGTATTCATAGTATTTGGAAATTAGTATAAGGCCACGTGTATTTTTGAAAACCTGTAGCACATGTGACGAATTATTTAATGTGAGGTGCTTTGAAAATAAGTTTCAAAATGATTGAATGATAAACAGAAGTTTGAAGTCCATTGGAACATAATAAAAACAAAATTCATACAACAGTTTTCCGCGAATTTTCCGGCTTTGGGGGTAGATTTTCCAAAATCTTTAACCACCGCGCCTATTATTTTTTCCCATAGAACCTTGAAAATGAGTTTGAAGCCAATCGCATGAAAATTAAAAATGTCGAATGCCAGACTTTTCCACCGATTTTCTGACCATGGAGCTGAATTTCCCAAAATCGCTGATACACGTGTTGAATTATTTTATGTAAAGTGCTTGCAAAATGAATTTAAAGCCAATCGGACGATAATCAAAAAAGTTTCATACAACAGTTTTCCACGAATTTTCCGACTTTGGTGGTAGATTTTCCAAAATCTTTGACCATTGCGCCTATTATTTTTTCCCATAGAACCTTGCAAATGAGTTTGAAGCCAATCGCATGAAAATTATAAATGTCGATTGCCAGAGTTTTCCACCGATTTTCCGACCATGTGGTCGAATTTCCCAAAATCGCTGATACACGTGTTGAATTACTTTACGTGAAGAGCTTTGAAAATGAATTTGAAGGTGATCGGACTAAAATTAGACTTTCGCACATACAACCTTGAGACCCCCATTTTCCGCCCATGGGTGTGGATTTTCCAAAATCGGTGAAATATGTGTCAAATGATGTTTTGTGTAGATCTCTGAAAATAAGTTTGAAGCTGATTGGATGGTAAAAAAAAAGTTTCATACAACAGTGTTTGCGGCTAGGGTGAGCTTTTTCACTAGCACCTCTGACTCAAATAGTCAGCAAATTAATCCAATTGTCAAATTATTTCGCGGCTAGAGAGAACCCTTTCACTAGCACTTCTGACTCAAAATAGTCAGCAATTAATCCAATTGTTTGAACCACCAAATGCAAAACAAAAACGCACGAACACTGCTTCTGTTTAAAGCAAATACAATTTGGGGTTTATTGGCAAATGTTTAATAATGTTTGTTGCACAAAAGGTTGTTTTATGTAAGTCAAGCGACAGGCCAACGTGCTTGCCGCTTGTTACAATTTTGATTCCGAGACGAACAATTCGATATGATAGATAATTTCACACTGAGAGCCGAATTCAAGATCGGCTGCAGCTGAACCAAAAGGGTCCAGCGCGGGCGACAAAACAGTAAGCTACTAATGAGCGCAATGAGTGCGTTTGTTCGAAACTACATTTTATTTGTGCTGCCAACGCCAAAGCTGCGCTGCCTGGTGAGGCGCTGAACCGAACATACTCCCCCCGTTGGAGGACCTGAGTCTTCAACGTCCCTCTTTGGCAGCGAACACAGCTTTGCAATAGCTCTAGTTGTGATTCCAGTGGCAGTCTTCAGTTCCGCCACTCGTGCTACGCCATCCGCCCCGACGATCAGCTTGGTTACTCTTGCCAGGGGCCAACTGAGAGGGGGAAGATTCTCGTTCTTCACGAGAACAACGTCGCCAACACCAAGTCCAGGTTGATCAGATCTCCACTTAGACCTCTCCTGCAGGAGAGTCAGGTACTCTTCTCGCCACCGTGACCAGAACGTTTGCTGAAGATAAGACACGCGCTGCCAACGATCGAGGAGATTGAAGTTTAATCCAGTGATATCTGGAACAGCAAGCGACTTGGGCGGTGTTGTACCCAAAAAATGAGCTGGCGTCAAAACATCAAGATCATCTGGATGCTCTGTAACTGGAAGTAATGGGCGTGAATTAATGATTGCAGTGATATGACAAACAAGTGTACGCAAATCATCAAAACTAAGGAGCGAACTAGCAGCGGATCGATAAAAATGGTACTTTGCCGTTTTTACTGCGGCCTCCCAAAGCCCGCCAAAGTGCGGGGAGCGAGGTGGGATGAATCGCCAGTCAATTGAATCCGCCACACAAAAATCTTGTACTGCCTTTCGATGCTTGTCGCTCATAAATAATTGCTTAAGCTGCTGCAGTTCATTCTTGGCGCCTACGAAGTTGGTTGCATTGTCCGACCAGATTTCCTTCGGGCGACACCTGGTGCAAATAAAACGCTGAAGAGCGCTAAGGAACGCTGATGTCGACAAATCCTGGACCAATTCTAAGTGCACGGCCTTAGTCGCAAAGCAAATGAATACGGAGATATAGCATTTGATTGGTGGCCTGGTGCGCTTTTATAATGAAATGGACCACAAAAATCTACTCCGGTGATCATGAAAGTATACGCTGGAGGACGAGGAGCCACACGGGATCTGGAACATAAAAGATGACCATGCGTACTTTCAGTGGACTTCGATACGATATAAATGCATGCTCCGTAAGCATGTATGCTGGCATCGCAGAAACCATGAACGTCAACTTCTGAATCTGGATATGAGACCAAACGTGGAAAAACAAAACGCTGCGAATTTGATAGATTATCGCAAAAAGTCATCCATGCAGTTGTGAGAAAGACTGGCAAACTCTCATTCCACTGAAGCCTTTCCTTCCACAAGAGCTGCAAAAATATCTTCGCTTTCGTTATGACCGGCCCAATCAAGCCGAGAGGGTCATAGAAGCGAGCTATGGTGGACAGCATAGAGCGCTTCGTTGGCCTTAAAGACAGCTGCTTGGGCGAAACAGAGAAAAACAAATCGTCTGAAGCAGGATCCCAAGATAATCCAAGTGCCTTCGTGAAATCAGTTCCATCATGGAGCTTCAATAGCTGTTCTTTATCCTGGCTAGGGATTCCACTCAGCAATTCCGGAGCATTAGAGCACCATTTTCTAATCTGAAAATTGCCCTTAGCCAACAATTCAGAAGTCTGCTTCATGATTGTGGCAACTTCATTCACAGAATCTCCGCCAGTCATTAAATCGTCGACGTTAAAATCGCGCTTTAGTATGACTGAGCCAATTGGGAATTTCTCTTGCTCATCCTTAGATAACTGGTGCATGCATCGAATGGCAAGAAATGCAGCTTGTCTTGTCCCATAGGTGACAGTGTCAAGTCTATAAATTTGCATCTTCTCCTGAGGCGATTCTCTCCATAAGATGCACTGCAGGTAGCTGTCCGGTTCCGATACGCGCACGCACCTATACATCTTGCATATGTCGCCGGTCAATGCGACACGAAACGTTCGGAACCGTAGCAAGGTATACAACAGTTTCGCTTGGATGATGGGTCCTGTCATGAGGATATCATTAAGCGAAAATCCTGAAGATGTTGCTGCTGAGCCATCGAATACGACTCGAAGCTTGGTAGTAGTGCTGTCCTCCTTCAGGACACAATGATGAGGCAAATAACATCTGCATAAAGGAGTTGATTCGGGCCCCACTAACGACATGTGAGCCAAATCTCGATATTCCTTTATAAATGCAGAGTACTGCGCTTTAAGCTGCGGATGACGCTCCAGCCTTCTCTCCAAATTGACAAAACGACGAAACGCTTGCGTGTATGAGTCCCCCAATACATCCAAGTTTCGCTTCAGAGGCAGCTTCACTGAAAATTCCCCAGATGGCAGGAGAGAAAAATGATTCCTGAAGTGATCTTCGCAGTCAACATCTTCCTGCTTAACTTTGTCTGATGCCAAGCCGCAACATTCGATCTCCCAGAACCGTTTCAGCAACACCGCGATATTGTCGTGCGAATCCTCCTCAATAGTCGCTGTGGAATGTGTTGAAACCAATGCTGTTCTGCGCGATTGATGCCCTCCTCCCGATACCACCCAACCAAAACGAGTTTTTTGCAGCAATGGTAATCCTGGCGCCAGCTCGACTTGGCCGACTGAGAGAAGGCCAAAAAATAGGCTTGCTCCTATAAGGAGATCAATGCGTTGAGGCCTGAAAAATGCTGGATCCGCTAACCGTATATTATCGGGAATCCTCCAATCTGCAATATCAACAGAAAAACTCGGTTGATGATCAGTTATTCTCGGAGCGACTAAGGCGACGATGTTCGTTTCATAGTCCAATGCCTGAGAATGCACATTCAGACTGACGGTGTAGCCCTCAGATGCAACGCTGGTATCGCCAAGACCCGATACGGAAGCCGTTGACTTAGTCTTTTTCACCTGCAGGCGTTGTGCGAAACTAGACGTAACTAGATGGATCTGCGATCCTGAGTCCAATAGCGCGCGACACGATATTAGGGATCCAGCATGATTCCTAATCAAAATAACTGCGGTTGCTAAGAGCGTGACGTCATTGTTGAGATTCTGGGTAATGAGAGAGCTTGATGGAGATGAACTTGCTTGGGGGGGTGATTGCGCCGCAGATTGAGACAAATGCAATGCACCAGGTTGCGCTGACGAAATTGGCGTGTTGAAGTGAAGCAATGTATGATGCTTCATACCACAGGTGCGACACCCACTCGATTTACAGGCACGCACCTGATGACCTTTTTTCAAGCTATTCAGGCATAAGTCAAGCTTCTTTGCCTCCTTGAGCCGAAACAAAGGTGACAGGTTGCCAAAAAGTGTGCATGAATATATAGCATGCTCTTGCTTGCCACAAAATCCACAAACGGAATTACAAGAGTTAGTTGCTACAAATGTACTTCTACTGTTGTTAATTTTGTTGCTCTTTCCAACCTGCTTGCCAGGCGAGTAGGTTGCCGTGGCATGTTCCATATTTTCCATTCGCTGGCATCGAGCATCCAAGAACGCTGTAAATTCGGCAATCGATGGTATCTCGGTCATTGATACATGCTCCTCCCATTTAGATTGCGTTGCGCTGTCCATTTTTTGAAGAAGCATGTAAATTAGCATGCATCCAGCTATTTGCTCTGCACTTCCCATTGCCTGCAAAGCGCGCAAGTGCGCATTCAGGCTATCCGAAAATTGACGCAGCTTACTTGCGGACGACGTTTCTACTCTCTCAAGCCCCAGAATCTCGCAGACGTGTGCCTGAAAAACAAGACGTTTGTTACTAAAACGCTTATTAAGCAAATCCAAAGCCACGGAATAATTTTCCGCAGAAATCTCCAACGCCCTTATAGCATCCAAAGCTGGACCTTGCACACAGGATCGCAGGTGTTGGAGTTTCTCGATACTTGACAAATCCGGATCCTTGTCGATGATAGTTTTAAACATTGACGAAAAATCAGCAAACTCCGTGTAACCACCCGAAAATGTTGGCAGTTTTAGTTCGGGGATGCGGGATCGATTTGCCATAAACACGGTTGGCCGGTCCAAATAGTCATCGTGGCGAAACGTGGAACAAGTCGGATGTTCAGTTTGCCGTTTCTGAATATGATACCGAGCACGAACTTCGACCGTTATCACGAACTCGCAATTTGCTACCGATTTCGTTATAGTCTAGTTCTTCGAGAGAGTCATGCGCGCTTCTAAATGCCGTCTTAATATTCGAAATCAAGTTTAAACGCACTTCTAATTCAATATTATTCATTGCATTGATTTTGGCATCACTAAGTTCAATTTCCATGGACTTTGCACGTTTAAATAGCGCATTGACCTTGCGCTTAAGAAATGTCACCCTGTTTGCCGTACCGGCATTGTTCGCGTTTTCTTCGTCTGCCATAGTTCCGTTATTCTTTTGAGTAAGCGAGAAGAAACGGACACTGTACTTGTTTGTATAAAACGCGCACCAACGGTAAATGTATGTATGTATGCAACTATGCGCGCACTTTGCTAACAAGCAAGAGTAATTGTTTTAAATAATTATTAACAAATTATTAATATCACGTCGGGGTCACCAAATTATGTTGCGGCTAGGGTGAGCTTTTTCACTAGCACCTCTGACTCAAATAGTCAGCAAATTAATCCAATTGTCAAATTATTTCGCGGCTAGAGTGAACCCTTTCACTAGCACTTCTGACTCAAAATAGTCAGCAATTAATCCAATTGTTTGAACCACCAAATGCAAAACAAAAACGCACGAACACTGCTTCTGTTTAAAGCAAATACAATTTGGGGTTTATTGGCAAATGTTTAATAATGTTTGTTGCACAAAAGGTTGTTTTATGTAAGTCAAGCGACAGGCCAACGTGCTTGCCGCTTGTTACAATTTTGATTCCGAGACGAACAATTCGATATGATAGATAATTTCACACTGAGAGCCGAATTCAAGATCGGCTGCAGCTGAACCAAAAGGGTCCAGCGCGGGCGACAAAACAGTAAGCTACAAATGAGCGCAATGAGTGCGTTTGTTGGAAACTACATTTTATTTGTGCTGCCAACGCCTAAGCTGCGCTGCCTCGTGAGGCGCTGAACCGAACAACAGTTTTCCGCGATTTTCCACGCTTGTGGGTGGAATTTTCTTCAAACGCATGCAGTTTGCTTCTATACATACTATTTACATATCGCTTAAGGTGTTTGGGTATACCAGACATATCAGTGGGTTGCTCAAGGGAAAGAATTTCTTGTCCTACGAGAGCCACTATACATATTCGCTTCAAGGTTTAGATTGTCCTGTGGTCGAACATTTATTTTTATAGGGAAACATGCTAGTCCTTTATGTGCAGCTTAAGGAACAGACTGCCAATGTGATATCTAACACTTCTTCCATGACCCTAATTACAAAATTAGGTGATGATCCGACATAGCCTATTTCAAGATTATATTTCAAATTCAAATTTTGAATATAAAATCAACCAAACACTCACTCCTTGTGTTGATATCCTTACTATCCTAAGAAACGTGGTGCGCGTTGGCGCTGCATACCACGACGATTGGCAGTTGGCGCGCTTAGCAATATTCCACCAGACCACACACTTCTGGGGATTGGCAGACCGCATCTCCTACGAAGTAAGCTGACCACTGTCTTCGCCTGGACTGCGATTATAACGTCAAAATTTCTAAATGGTAAGTGTATTTAACACATTTCGTTACCACAATACAATTTCTGGGATCTATACTACCTTCGTACAGGCCCTTAATACCGTGGTTAAACCACGGCTTAAGTACTACGAGGACTAGCCCAAAACGTTGTTTATTGAATTTCGTAGCGAGGACGGCCGAGGCACTCTTCGCTCGATGGATGTTCACAAGGGCTAGTCCTATGGTGATGGCTGGCGTCATCACTGGACTGCTAGTTGCTCGGAGTCAAGCTTAACCTCCGCCACGACCTCATCTTCGGCCAGATGCTCCGAAAAATCGTTGGACTGAGGTTGTTTGCGTGACCCACCACCAGCAGAGTCCTGTGGAGGTTGGTGTACCAAGGAGGGCCTCTCCATGTCTAGGAGACGCGAGTGAGTAGTCGGTTGTGTGAAGCTATACATTTAAAGACGGCAACACAAACGACTGTTCAGTACTTTAGATACTGCTAACGCATCCATCTAGGACTGTTTATTCAAAAATGATCTTGCTATTCACAGCTGACCTTGGCTATACGCAACCCCCGACCGTTATTGTTCTTAGCTAAGCCCCTCAGAACCATCCCACAAGTTGTTTATACTAGGTATATTATATATGTGTGTATATATATGTGGAACACAATTTGGCTCCATCTAGTGAAGATAGAAAACAAAGCTAAGCAAAGGTAAAGAGACATAAACAATACGGTTGTTTTAATCGCAGTCTCTACTTTGAAAGCCGAAAGTACGATTTAAGACAGATTTCTTATCTCTTTTGCACTTTCACGATGTTATGCATCGTGTTTTTTTCTTGCGTCTCGTAATTAATTATTCTTTCCCCGTTCTTAACAATTATTAAATTCAAATCTTCATATTTGTGACGTGTGTTAAGCACCTGTGTGGACTATAGTTATAATTCTTTGTGCAATTTAAATATGTTGTGACTAAACACAAAAAATAAAAATAAAATAAACAAATAAACTGCAGCCTAAAATACTGTTTGACTTTGCAGTTGCATTGTTGTCTGCATATATTTTGTTCTTGTGCTTACGCACTTCGCTCTTGTTTTATCTCTCTCCCGCGCTTGCATTAGTTGTGTTGCTGGTGTTGTTCGCGGTCTTTTCTGTTCACATTCCGTTTGTGAATTTTGGTCGTCGCACCCGCGCTTTTTGTTGTTACTTCATTTGTAAATACAAATCAGCGGTAGTTGTTTAACCCTAGGGTGCCTTCTTTTCTTTGTACAATTATTTTGTACCTGCTTATTCTTAATATTTA